>CM076578.1:1841774213-1842332927 GCA_034641835.2 Pinus albicaulis
GGTTAAACAATTTGGGGCTTCTGAAAATTAATTTGTTATTATTTTATTTTATTTTATTTTATTTTATTTTATTTTATTTTATTTTATTGAAATTTAAGAAGATACCACTCCGTTAATCTTGAAGAAATTATCTACTAATGCTTATGAACTTGGATTTCCACCTAGAGCTGAATTTCACCAATATTTAATGTAGCAGATGAAAAATACGAGTCTATGACAAGACAACCAACAAGTGATTATCAGAAGAAATAACCGAAGATAATTTTTGGAGAGAAGCAACATGAATAGTCAACCTTTTCGTGATCCTCGAAAGGATTTTAGATAAGAGATCGATCAAGAAGACCAAGGAAAGAGGAGTATTTTGAATTACTTGCAAAGGTAAAACTTTCCGGCCAGATAACTTGATGACAACCACACTCATACAAAAAAGTGAAAACTCATGAAATTTTTCATGGACAAGAGTCCTTGAAATTTTTGTTCCTTGGGAGTATGATGTAGGGTCATCCAGAATTTTCATTGAACAAGAAGCAAAAAAATTTACAAAGGAGTTGGTTCCTCAATGAGTGGTTTGTTAGTATAGGAATTATTTGAAAATTCCTTTGTAATTATTTAAATTTAGAAATTTTTTAAGGTATTGTAGTTTTCTTTTTTTTTCCTGAAAATGGTATTTTGACATTGTGATCTCTTAATTAAAACATTGTAATTTTTATATTATTTTATTTTTAATAAAAAAAAATGGGTTTGAGAGTGGTAAATGAGAGATCTTAATTTTTATTAAAACTATTCCTTTGGAATCCTATATATATATATCCGTGTGTGTGTGTGTGGCTTTGTGTGTGTGTGTTTATATATACATTTGGATTGTAGGAGGAGCGAAAAGAAAGGCCTAATCTGAGAGCAAAGGAGAGAAGTTTCTCAAGAGATGAAAGTGTTTGGAAGAGTTCGTAGAAATGATAGGTAGGGTTAAGAGGAGACAAAATATAGAGTTTCGTTATAAGACAAAAGCGCCAACACTTAGCCAATTCTCATTGTGGTGAAGTCCATCAATTAACACAACCCGAGACCGTCGGTACGACAAAAATCGTAACAACAAGAACTAAGAACTATCGAATTCCAAAGGTTTACACCTAGTGGCTCTAGAAACCTCCAAAAAAATCGAGCCTAGATAATTTCCAATATGCTTCCATGATGAAGTGGGACAACTCAAAGGAGAAAAGTGAGTCAAGCCATGCTTGATGGGGACCGTGGGTCTCGCTGCAGGGCTTGCGCTCAGCGCCGTAGGATTTTCGCGGTGCCAGGACATATATATATATATATATATATATATATATATATATATATATATATATATATATATATATATATATATATATATATATATATTGGCACACTAGAAAAAAAATTCTTACGAAGACCACCGGGGTAAGCTCCCGCGCACACATATGCAAGGGTCCGTACACCTGCCTGCAAACTTCCTAAGGTCTCTCCGTGCACACAACCGAAGGAGCCTTCCCTTTGGACAAAATGATCTAGGTGGATATCGTGTCACCCGCCCATTCCACTTGGGAACCCACCATTGTTTCTTTCAGTTTTTCGCCCTTAATAGTAGCACACCCCATTATTTTTAGCCGTTTTTCAAGTCCCACCAAACCGTTTTCAGAGGCCTTGCCGACGTTGGGAAGTATTTCTCCAGAAAATGTGAGTCAAAGGCTTGAAATTCGCTATGATTAGTTGTGTATTCTCTAAATATATATTTCTAATGAGGTATCATGTAGTGCATCAAATGGAGATCATATGCCAAAGTTACGGCCTTGAATTGATGTACCAATTTATCCCAATGGGGCTCGTATTTGGTGTTTCATCTCCTACGGTTAGGTTTTTGGATGTTTAGGGTTTTCCATTGTTCCTCAATAAATAGGCCTTCTAGCCTCATCAGACCCAGCTCGTAGGCATAGCCACCACATCTCTTCAGATAAGCTACCAATGCCCTAGTTAGTTTATTTACATTATGTCCGTAAGAATATTTTAGTTATGTGATATTATTAATGAAACGAAGTCTTATTTCAAATTTTCGAATCTATATGTTTATGTGTATTTATGTATTTTATTGTGTTCCCGAATAAGTCTAGATCACAAAAATAGAATAAAGACTCAATTCAGCTCTAGTATTACATCAATATGAATTCTATGATATCTTTGACTCACTAAGATAACTCCAGGCAGCTATTTTTACAATACCATGGTCCTAAAACTCATTGTCAAAGCTCAAAGTATCTAAAATATTCATATCCCTTTACAAAGAAGAGTGTTTGACCCGCCCAAAGCCCTTATGATTGTTAAACATTTGTGCTTCACTCATCAAAATGGATTCTTTAACAAAATTTCTGACATAGGGATACACCGTCCAACACCCACCAAATGATGGTTTGCCTGAAGTAGTAATAGAATTATGGGAAAAATTTGGTGCAATTCGATTAGAGATCATCCTAAACAATGGGATCAAATTTTAACACAAGTTGAATATGCATACAATGACACCTCAACAAAAGTACTAGAGAAAGCCTTTCTAAATTGTGTCCTGAATGAACCCAAGAGGAGTGTATGAGCTTAGAAATATAGTAGAAATAACATAGCAAAAGCACAGACAGAAATCCATGACTAGGTAAAAGCAAAAACTACATGATAGCGCATGAAATATAAGAGTAGAGTAGGTCTCAAGAGAAGGGAGAAGAATTTTGAAGGGATATTTGGTATTTTCACATTTGATAAAGGAAATATTCTTAAAAGGAAAGTGCTGGCACTTGGAATCTAAGAAGATACGACCTTGCGTAATCTTTGAAGAAATTATTCACTAATGCTTATGAACTTGGATTTCCACCTAGAGTTGGAATTTCATCAATATGTTAACAGTAGTGTTATATTTATACAAATATGGGCCGTAGACAAGACAACCAACAAGTGATGATTCTAAAGAAATAACCACATAGTGGGAGAAGAAGTTTCTAGGTCAACCTTTGCACTTGGAGAGTGATTTTGGACAAGAGATTGATAAAAAAGATTAGGATGACATTTTGAATATTTGGCATATTGAAAATCTTCCGCTCGTATAACTTGATGACAACCACACCATACAAAATGTTGAAAATATATTGAATAATTCATGGACAAGAGTCCTCGAATTTTTTTTTTCTCGAGTATGATGTAGGGGTATCCGTAATTTTCATTGACCGAGAAGTCGAAACATTTACTAAAGAGTTGGTTCCTCAATCGTTAATTTGTTACTATAGGAATTTTCTATGTAACCGGTATCTAAAAATAGAAGAAAAGAGAGATCAATGCCCTAGGCCAAGCTACTTAGGTACAACCTCCTTTAAATTACATAAATGAACAATTCTTGGATGATACAAATGAAAAAACCTCCTTTCTATATACGTGATTCCATGGGCTCAACATAATCCTAGCTTCACTCGAAAAATAATAAATGTAAGGGCAATGTGAATAAAAATATGGGGTTTATAGGGGTACAACAATAACAATAAGGTTACACTAACAACAATAAGGACTACACTAGTCATATAGGGACCTAACTTGCCCCTATCCTTTAAAAAGTGTTGTCCTTAACGCGAGTAGATATGGATGCTTCTTTATAAAATTCTTATCCTCCATGTAGAATCATCGTCATAACTTCCTCGATACCAAATGTTATGTAACCACCCAAAAATAAGAAAAGAGAGATCAATGCCTTAGAAAATAATCCACTTCCAAGGGGGAAACCTCCTTTTACATTACATAAATGAACAATTCTTGATGATACAAATGAAAATCCTCCTTTTCTATATATAGGAGTCCATGAGGTCACAATATAACTTAGCCGACCTAACAATAATAATGTAAGGGAACAAT
Organism: Pinus albicaulis; assembly: GCA_034641835.2. NCBI lineage: Eukaryota > Viridiplantae > Streptophyta > Pinopsida > Pinales > Pinaceae > Pinus > Pinus albicaulis. The sequence continues at coordinate 1,841,778,117 of CM076578.1, forward strand.
AATAACAATATGGGGGTTACAGGGTACAACAATAACAATAAGGGCTACACTAACAACAATAAGGGACTACACTAGTAACAGAAAATCTAATAGAATTATTTGAAATCTTTGTAATTATTTAAATTAGGAAAGTTTTTGTAGTGGTTGTAGTTTTTTTTTTTTTCCCTTAAATGGTCTTTTGATCCTACATTTCCGGATCTAGTTGTAATCTTTATATTGTTTTAGTTTTAATAAAAATGGGTTTAGAGTATGTCCCATACCTAATTTTATTAAAACTAGTCCTTTGGTATCTCTATATATATATATATATATATATATATATATATATATATATATATATATATATATATATATATATTGTTGGATTGCGGGAGGAGTGAAAGAAAGGTCAAATGGAGAGAGCACACAAAGAGAGAGAAGTTGCTCAAGAGAATGGCAAGACCAAGAGGAGATTGAAAGAAGAGTCTATAACTAAGAGGTGGGGAGAAAGGACTCATTAGAGCCAGCATAGAGTCAGCCGTTATAAGACAAAAGTTACCCGCTAGGCCAATTTTCTACCAGGGTGAAGTCCATCAATTAACACAATCCGGGACCGTTAGTCTATAGAAACCATAACGACAAGAACCAAGAACTATTGAACCCATAGGTTTCCACCTAGTGGCTCTTAACAACAATAATCAATGGTAGCTCAGTTATCACATGATTCCATGATGAAGTGGGATAACCTAGAGGATAAAAGTGAAGGACAATAATACAATGATGGGGAAACCTCAGGTCCCGCCTGTTAGGCTTTAATTTTAGTTCTCATAGGAATTCTTTTCGCTGTGCCAGGATGTATGTGCGTACATATATAGTATATTGGGACCATAATTATGGTTCCTTCCTTGACAGAGATTACCCCAACGACCTTTGCAAATGTCTTTCCCATTGTTTTAGGACACAGAAGAGTACGTCGGAGATATTATATGGAGGTTTGGGAAGGGCCATTTGTGGTGTTTGTGGATGGTACCACATAAGCTTGATTCTAAGCTATTAAAAAAAGGGTTGCGCAGGTCCCCGTTATAGAAAAAGGGAATTAAGGAAAAAAATTTGTCCACAATTACTTAGGAGTTGGCCATCCCTCCAACTCCTTCCTCCATCGTTAATAGATCTAACACTATGATTATTAACAAGACATATATCCCGAAATAGTCAAGTGAGCGATGATTATGGAATAAATTGTGATTAAATGGTAAATAGTCGATCTAAGAAAATATAATTTAGATTTGCATCAAAGGGAGAGAGAGAGAGTTGAATCTGAGAATAAGAAGAATAATTCCATTAAGAAGAACCATTGCATGCAATGAGACATTTTGACTTCTTCTCTATATTCAAATTTTCTAATTCTTATTATAATTGTCTCTTGATAATCCAACCTTGCTAGTTTGAAATATCGTCATATGGGTTGATTAAGTTCTCTTTTATTTATATGATTTTAAGTGACTTATACATCCGAACTTAGACTATAAAACCCCGTAAGATTTAGATGAATACTTCCTCTTTAAAAATGATGGTCCCCATCATTCAAAATAACAAAGAGAGACTCTGTTAGGTCCCCATATGACTAGCATAGTCCCTTATTGTCATGGTGTGTAACCCCTATTGTTATTTTACCCTTGTAACCCCCATTTTGTTATTATTGTGCCCTTAAATTATTATCATAGTTTCCACAGATTATACTGTGGCCCACTAGGATTACATTATAGCCCCATGGACTCCTATATATAGAAAGGAGGTTTTTGTAAATTGTATCATCCAAGAATTGTTCATTTATGTAATGTATTGGAGGTTTTAAGTGGCTCATTTATACATGCTGATATCTCTTTTCTTCTATTTTTGGAGTCGTTACATAACATTTAATGTAGCTTTGGATTCTAGGGTTTCATTGCCCAAAACAAGCCATCACGGAATTTTCACTATAAATTTATTTCTACGAATTTTCAAAAGCTGAAATTTTTAGGGTGCGAAGCCGAAATCTTGAGGAAACTTGTCTAAAAATTTTAGAGCTTGGTTCATGATATTTACGGAGATATCATCTGTGGAAACTAGGTCTTTTTCAGGCTCCTAAACAGGTCATCGTGGAATTTTCGCTATAACGTTATTTGTACGAAGGTTCAGAGTATTAAATTCATATGGTGCGAAGCTGAAATCTTGAGGAAATTCTTCAAAAAATTTTAGATCTTGGTTCACAATATTTTTGGAGATGTGATCTGTGGAAGGTAGTTCTTTAGGCTCTGACCTTATCTCAAAGAGGTGATCGTGGGAAAGTTCAATAACTTTCTCTGGGCATCGGATTGGAGGCCGTAAAAAGTGGCTCGGGCAAGTACATGGACCGTAGTTTCTGCTATCAATTTAAGATACAAAGATGAAATAGTGACACGTGGAAAGTCGTACAAGTTCGTCTCTACTGAACCAATCCATAATTAGGCTGTGGGAGATTGGACACAACTTGTCATGGAGAATCCAATTTAGGGTCAGACCCCTATGGAATTAAAAAGATAATTAAGAGGGGTATTTACCGTTGAATTTCGAGTATTCAAGTGTTGCAATCACAAAGATAATCCACTTTCAATATCGAGCTCTTTCAAAAGCAAGCAGTGTATTTTTTCCGAATTGCATAAGTCTTGTTTAAAGAATCAATTTGAATTGATTCCATGTGGGCATAATATAGAACAGATATCGCATTAGGTTCTAAAATATGCCCCATAAAAATAATTCAACACCTATTAAGCTCTCTTAAGGCTCTACTATGACTCATGAAGATGAAGAATTGCAACATGATCTATCAAAATTACAAGAGCAAGTGCAACAAATTTCACTCTCGCAAAGACAAAAAATGAAATGGAAGTTTTGAAGAAAGGCGGAAGCTAAGATGGATGGCGTGGTGTTTAATATTACAAGTAATGCGGAAGCTAAGATGGATGGCATGGAAGCTAAGATGGACATGAAATACAACATGGAAAACATGAAGAATGATCTAAAAACAAAGCATCGAAGGTTCGACAAAGCTGATACAATAAATGTTTCTACTGTAGTAATATAGTAGAGGAACCTCGTGATGAGAACGAAAATCAAATGTTTAATCATGATTTCACAGACTCTAACGTTGGCTAGAAGACCCACTGCATATTCCAAAAGATGTGAGATGAGGAAGTGTGGACAAGGATCCCGTAACATGGACACTACGTGATGGAGCAAATATTTTGATCTCCATACCCAGAAAATGCGCAAAAGCACGCATTGCAACTTTACATTTAGAACAAAATACATTTGTATGGTATCGATGGATCTCTCTCCCGTAAAAAAATTGTCACTTGGTCAAATTTTCTACGGAGGAAATGATAGACACATTGCGAGGACACAAAGAGAAACACCTCATTTAGCCAATTGATAAATCTCAAACAAAAGGGTTTCAATGGTAGAGCACGACTCTGAGGACTTCCAGAAAATTGAATATAAGGGTAAGCGATATTCCAAGAGGAACGCAGGATCGATCTCTTCATAGGGCACTAAAGGATACCATCCAACATGAGGTTCACGCTTTTGGGACCAAACGATTCATTGGAGAAGGCATTCGGAGGTTGGCAAGATGAAAATCAAAATAATGGCCAACCTGAAAGGCCTACCACTCTGACTTATAAATATGGAAGGTCACTATACGCCTGAGATTTCCACAACCTCTGAGAGGTTGACACCACCACAATTGGAAGAAAAAAAGAGCAAAAAGTGACTTTGAAATCTGAGCTGCGATAGAAAACACACTAAAGGTCATAAGGGCCGAGAAGAAATGAGCTACATGAGCCAGAAGAGGAAGAAGAAATGAACAAGAAGGACGAGACAATACTGTGAACCACCTAGAAGAGGAAGAAATGAATCCTAATTACACGTGTAATGCACTCAGCAGTGAATTACCACTCCTCAAACTCTCAAGATAAAAGGACAAACTGAAGAAAAAGGTAAGAGTGTTGATTGATTCGAAGTAGCACCCATAATTTTATTCATTGTAAGGTAGCCAAGGAATTAAATTGTTTCCTATACCTGAACACTCCTAATGTCAAGTGATGGTTGCAAATGGAGGAACTATAAATTGCTCGGAAAATGCCATAATATCAAGCTAACCATGGGAATAAGGTATTGGATTCTACCCAATGCTTTCCATTCCTATGGAGTAGCCGATGTTGTACTAGAGTACAATGGTTACAATCTTTGGGGACGGTAGCTTTTTAATTTTCAATAAATTTTCTTGGAATTTTTTTTTTCGGTATGAAAGGAAGTCGAATTACTGGGGCATTTAAGGAAGCTTCTTAGCGATAATAAGCTCTAATGTCATGAAAAATCTTTCTAAAGAAAGAACAACAAGGCGTAATTAGTAACAATTATGCTCACTAGAAGTTCCGACATCAAATCATCTATTTCGCAGACTTCCAACAAGTCTGACAATCATTCCAAGGTGTTTGAAACTCCCAAAGGACTCCCACCTATTCGTGATCATGATCATGCTATTCATTTGATTCCGTGAAGTGTTCTCCAAAACATCAAAGCCTTATAGATATCTCATCTCCAAAAGAGCGAAATTGAACGATGATTGCAGAAATGTTAGAGGCGAGTATAATTCAACCTAGTCAAAGTTCTTTTCTCTCGCTCTCGTAGTATTGGTACACAAGAAGGATGGATCATGGTAGCTGTCTAGATTATAGGGAGCCCAATAAGCTCACCATTAAAGATAATTTGACTTTGTGATTGATGAATTATTGGGATGAATTACATGGAGCAATTTATTTACCAAGTTGGACTTTCGTTTAGGATATCATCAAATTAGAATGAAGACCGAAGATATTCCAAAAATAGAATTTCAAACTCATGAGGGCTTATTATGAATTTTTGGTCATGCCTTTTGGCTCATCATCAGTACCTTCTACATTTCAAGGGTCATGAATTCCATTTTTCAAACCCTTCCTCAGAAAATTTGTGCCAGTGTTTTTTGATGATATACTAATTCACAGCATCTTGGAAGGATCATGTTGAACATGTTGGTAGGGTGCTTCAAACTATCATAGGAGAAACAATTATATGCAAAAACATCCAAATGTTTCTTTGGAGTACACAAGAGGTGTGAATATCTCGGGTCATATTATATCTCACGAGGGTGTTAAAGTAGACCTTTGAATAAAATTAAAGCCATTAAGGAATGGAAAGTCCTTAACACCATAAAGCAATAAGTAGGATTTCTACAAGTTAACAAAGTATTATTGTAAGTTTGTTAAGAATTATGGAGAATAGTAGCACCTCTAATAACATTATTGAAGAAAGATGCATTTTCATGGGACTCTCACAACTAAGGCCTTTGAACATATTAAAGAGGCAATGTGCCTAGCCCCGGTCTTATTATGCGTACTTCACAAAAAACTTTATTGTGGAATGCGATGCCTCAAGAAATGAATTGTGCGCTTAATGCAAGAAGGAAGACCCATTGTTTTTGAAAGTCGTCCAATCAAAGGAAAGTATTTACAAAAACCTATTTATGAGAAGAAAATAGTTAGCACATCGCATGCACTAAAGAAATGGCGAACTTACCTAATGGGAAGACACTTCAAGGTAAAAATGATCATGATAGTCTTAAACACTTTTTTGGAACAATGACTATCTTTAAGAGAAGAAAAACGGGTTACAAAGATGTTGGGTTGCTAATTGAAATAATCTACAAAAAAGGAAAGCTTAATGTTGTTGCAGATGCACTCTCAAGAAAGAATGAAGAGGTGGAAGCATTGCTTTGTGCCATTTCTATTATCCAAATCCGTATTGGATAATTGAAGCAAGAGATGAATGGAAGAAGGACAAAGATGTATGGAAACTCATTCAAAATTCTACAAGATCTTAAAGCATCTGATACACTTAGTTAGAAAAATGATTCCTTATGGTACAAAGATCGATTATATCTTTGTAATAATTCCCAACTAAAACAAAAAGATCTTCTCGAATTGCACACTTCTCCTTTAGAGGACACTGTGGATTTTTAAAAACTTACCACAGGGTGAAGAAAGAATTTTTTCGGGGGATGGCCTTAAATTCTGATATTCAAAAGTTTGGGTGGCAAAAATGTTCGTCGACAAATAATAAAGTGGAGACAATTAAGACCTCAGGATTCTACAACCTCCTTTATCCATTCCAAGTCAACGTTGGGAGGAGATTTCAATGGATTTTACTGTGGGTTTACCTAAGTCCGAAGGAAAGAATGTCATCATGGTGGTAGAAGATAGATTGGCTCAAGTATGCACACTTTTGTGCATTAGCTCATCCATTTAAAGCAAGTACAGCTTGCTACTAAATTTATGGACATAATTCAAAAGCTACATGGAAGCCCAAGGGTTATTGTGATGCAGACAGAGATCCCATTTTTACCGGGAAATTTTTGGACTAGAAAGTTATTTTCGTTTGGGTACTCAATTATCTCATAGCTCATCTTATCATCCTCAATCCGATGGTCAAACCGAGATAGTAAATAAATGTTTGGAAGGATATCTTCGTTGTTTTGTATTTGATAAACAAACACAATGGGTCAAGTGGTTACCTCTCACGAATGGTATAACACTTCCTTCCATACCTATGTTAAAAATGACCCTATTTATGGCATTCTTTATGGATATCATCCACCATCGATCACATCATCTTTAAGGAAAATTCGAAGGTTCAAGCAAGGAAGATCACACTTAGCATCGCAAGAAGTTCTCCAACCCTTAAAGGATAACTTGGAATTTGGCACCAAAATCGAACGAAACAAATGCGTATCAACATCGCAGTCGGTAGAGAAGTTTTGATGTAGAGATTGGTGCTTACTTACTACAAATTACAAACAAATGTCCCTCAAGCAAGCTAAGAAGGATAATAAATTATTGCCAAAGTAATATGGTCCTTACAAGGTGTTGCAAAAGATTGGTACTATGGCATACAAATTGGAGCTTCTTGCTTCTTCGTGAGTACATCCAAGCTTTTCCATGTTTCATGCTTAAAGAAGGTTATAAAAGAAAAATCTTCCACCAAACAATACTGCTGCATCCTGACGAGGAAGGAAAAATCATATTGGAACCTGAAGCGGCTCATGAAAACAAGAACTCGACAACTACTTAATCGATCAATTTCGAGAGTATTCATCAAGTGGAAGAACTTACCCACCGAAGATTCTACATGGGAGGATGAGAATTTTACATGTATACCTGTAGCTACTCAAGCGTTGAGGACAACACTTTTTTTGAAGGAGAGGCATGTTAGGTCCCTATATGACTAGTATAGTCCCTTATTGCTAGTGTAACCCTTATTGTTATTATTGTACCCTCGTAACCCCCATTTTGTTATTATCGGTGTCTTTAAAATTGTCATTGTTAGGTTTGCTAGATTACATTGCCGCCACTAGGATTACATTATGGCCTCATGACTCCTATATATAGAAAGGAGTGTTTTGTAAACTCGTATCATTCAAGAATTGTTCATTTATGTAATGTATTGAGGTTGCCCCTCGAAGTGGCTCATTTCTAAGGCGTTGATATCTCTTTTTCTATTTTTGGAGTCACATAATAAATGAAGATCAGTAATATTTTTAATAAAAATTAATAATGACTACAATATTACATGAGCCAATGAAGTGATGGGTTTTGTGTTCCCAATTTACAATCGTGGGTTTATGGATGACCCATAACCATTTTTACAATGTGCCAAGTACTAATGAATAAAATGGTTTTGTGTGAGCAATTTACAACCACGGTTTTGGGATGACCCATACTTGATTTGGTATGTGAAATTGCTCAGAGAAGGGTACTTGAATACTAACAAATTGTGTTTTTGGACAACTGAAAACCAGGTTTTTTTCAATGATAATTTTTTAACAATGGACTTCTTGGTACAACATCGATAATCAATTTTTTTTTATAGGTGATGGAACCAAAGTTCCACAAAAGATCATTTGATATATTAAAGAGGTATTTCCATTTATATAATATAATTTCTGTAATTATCTTTGATGATAAAAATCATTCTTGAAACCTACACCTTTCGCCATGTAGCTTTACAATCATGTGTGACTTTAATTAACATATCTCAAAACCAGAATCCAAATCAAATTGGTGAAAATCCCATTTGAGATAAAAATGGCTTTAAATGAGCCATTTTTATCCTTCGAAGTTCTCTATAAATACTATGATCCCTATTAAAGTTTATTGGGCCATATCTTCCATTAGATCCATACATTATTGTGCTTCGATGCAGACCATACTACCACGGACAAGCCCAGAAATAGATGAAATGATCTTCCCAGAAGACTTTGTGATACATACAATTTTTTTAATTCCATTTACGATTGTGTAACCATACAATAATGAATGCGAGAATACCAAGTGTAAGGCCCTAAATAATGCCAAGGGTTTGTGAACCAATATTGGTTACAATAGAGTCAGTGAACCTCTATGTTGGCAGACTAATGGATGTGATGAATCCATGGCGAATACTCCTACAATGGTAAATGAAAATATACATGTAGAAAACTTTATAATGCTCGTGACCAAGTATGATACTTACAATGTATACAGCTGATCATATGGGCTCTAAAAGTGCAAAAAAGGAGGTTAAGAGATTGATGAAAGTATGAAATCGAAAGATACATCATACCCTCATTCTATGAGCTATGGAATTTTATTTAATACCAAAGGATCTCGACATTGAAGGCTATAGGATCGCTTAATGGAAGAGGAGACGTGCAATATATATATATATATATATATATATATATATATATATATATATATATATATATATATATATATATATATATATATATATATATATATATATATATATATATATATATATATATATATATATATATATATATATATCTACTATTAAACTAATTATAAGAACGTTTTTATTTTTTTTTTTCTCCGAAGAAAGAAACCCATAATTGTATTCACTATAAAAGAAAGAAAGAAAATTACATTTTTTATATGTTGAATGTATTCAAGAGATATGCCTATGTCATTATATATATAAAAAAAACTCTGAAAACAGATACGGTGAAATAGTCAGAAATTAAGTGTGAATAACTGCTTAACTTCTAATTTTTCCTTCCATTTTTTTTTCACTTTCAAGGTCATCTCTTCCGAGTTTGAAGAACACGAACCATTTCTAGCCCTTTACTATTGTCAGGATACTTTCATATAAGTCTAAATTCTCGTACACATGTGCTCTTTTTGTGCCCTCCATCCCATTAGTCACTTAAGTCTCAACCGATTCGGAGTGTTCCTCTTATATAATAAAGCTACATTTTGGCCCGAGCCTCTACAACACTTCCTTCGCTTGGTTACTCTCACAGCTCTGTAAAACCCTCTTCTATTGAGATTGGTTATCTATCCATGGTTTATTCTATTATCATTTGAGAGATGAGGATTTCATATCTACCATCCTTTTTTGGCTTATGGTCTTTTTTATTTTTGGATTTTTTTTTCCGGGTGAATGTGCTTTGTAGGTGACCTATTTGAGCATGTTTGACATATGAATGTCATTTCTCAACAGCAACCTAATACTTGGGTCTACTAAAAGGTTTTTGATGTAGCTAAATGTGGTTAGTAGACATTTTTCTTATATTCATCTTCACAGATTCTACAAAGAAAATATACCTTTCTTTGGTGTTTCTAGGTATTACAAGAACATTGATAAAAAATGAAAGAAATGAAATACACGTACAAATATGAAGAGAGTAGAGAGTTAGACAAGAAGAATAATCTAATAAGAAGAACTAATTTTTATGAACCACCTCCAAAAATAGAAGAAAATAAAGAGATCAAACGCCTTCTAAATAATCCACTTCAAGGGGCAGCCTCCTTTACATTTCTACATAAATGAACAATTTTTGATGACACAAATGACAAAACCTCATTTCTATATTTTGATCTCATGGGGTCACAATATAATCTCATCCAACCCAATAACAATAATTGCAAGGCAACAATACAGTAATATGAGACTACAAGCGTAGAACAACAACAATAAGGTATACACTAACAAACAATAAGGGATCACACTAGAATACAGTGACCTAACATGCCCTTCCCCTTCAAACAAGTGTTGTCCCCACCTGATTATTTCTTGATGCTTTTGCTTAAAATTTTCATCCTCCCATGTGGAATGTCTAACAGTAAGTTCTTCCACTTATTGTAGATACTTTAAAATCGATCGATTTCGTAGTTGCTTGTCTTTATTTTTGTGACTTCTTCAGAAATCATTTACATTAAATTACAACCTCCTTTACATTACATAAATGAAAAATTATTGGATGATACAAATTATCTATAAACAATAAACCGGTCTAAAAATATAAGAAAGAGAGATCAATGCCTTAGATAAATAAGCCACTCTGTGGGGAAACCTCCTTATGCTCGTAAATGACAATTATTGATGATACAAATGAAAAAACCCTTTTTCTATATAATAGAGTCCATGGTCACGTGATAATCCTAGCCAACTCAATAGCATCAAGGGAACAATAATAATAATATACAAATGCTGGTGGGGTACAAAAATAACAATAAGGGGGATACACTAACAACAACAAGGGACTACACTAGAATATTGGGACCTAACACAATTACACATAATGAGGTAGCTGGGTTTCCTTATTCCCCTTTTTTATAGGAAATTTTTTGTCACATCCGGTCATTCAACCCACAACAGACCAACCGGACATCCTTTGACCTCGACATCATCATAGCACAAAGCCCCATGCATGACACTCCAACATCCCAGATTTGTTTCCCCGAAAACACCTTGTTTTAGTCACCCCATGACCAACGCTCGGCCTCCCATTAGAAAACGTTAACCCATAGGTTTCTCCATTTCGCCCGCGTTGATCATCTAAAGGGTAGCTCTCCTTTTCACCGCGTTGGTTCTAGAAATTCAAGAAAAAGAGAGAAATTTGGAAGCCTCCTTTTCCAAAATTTTCCACAATTTGTTACAACCATTTATCTCGTATAAACATTCGAATCCTATATTATCCTTCCTTGGAGTTTCCATCCCCTTATCCTTTGATCCCATCCTCCCATCAAGAGTGGATCTAATACCTTAGATTGGTAATTGGATAATAACTCCCAACTTACTCCCCTCACCTATATATTTGTGGTCATCCATGTTTAAAGGATTTTGGAGATAAATTCACCCTTATGTTGTTGTTGTAAAGAGTGTGAATCTCTTCATACATTAGGTGATTATAGGCACACCTTTGCAGTGCCATGAACAATCTATCCCTGGTGGAGCTCTTCACAATACCGACATCTATTTATGGATGTATATCATTTCATTTATATCAATGTTGTAATATTCCCAATTAGCTTTTAGCTTGTTAGAATATCAAATTTTGTTTCGTCAATAAGACATGAATAATAGGGGTAGAGGGACCATAAATCTCTTAGTAGGAATAAAACGACTTCTAATGAAAATGGATCAAAGGTATCTAGATAGGGTCAAGTCGAATAAATCACTCCTTGGTGTGAACGAGGGTCAATGCATGTGGATGGGGGCAAGTTGACCAAACTCAGCACTCCAACTGCGGAGGTAGTGGAGGACAACGCAGCTCATAATGGGGGGTTTGTCCCCATGAGAGTAGCATCATTATTATTGAGTGAGTGGCCAAGGGAGAGGAGGGTCACAAAGAATTTAAGGAGGATAGAACTATAAGAATTTTATGAATATTTTTTATGTATTTTTCTATAATTTATGCACGCTCAGCTTGTTTCAGCGCAGTCTGTTGTGTTCTTTGCACAAGGGTGTTGGAAAGGGAAATCCCAACCTCATCCTCAAAAATTTCGAGCCCACCAGAGAGGTTCTTTGAGCTACATTCCATCATCCGACATCGTGCCAATATTCACCTACCTTTAAAGTGCCGTAGTCTCCTTCTGTGAATTGCGAATCTAGAGGTATTCAAAGGAGGAAGCTAAGAACCCAAGTTTTTAAGCTTATCATCCTGTGCTGAGGGGGCAACTCTTCATCCATAAAGTTAGTGGGGAGGAGGCATAAGCTATTTTCTAATCATATCAGCCACCTCCAAAAGAGTTACCTAGATGTAGATCATAATTCAAACCTAGGGAAACATTTTTCATCATTGGTAAAGCTACGGAAACCCTTTCTAGGTTATCTTGGAATCAGGATAGAAACCTCCACATTCTCTCGATCCTCGGGTGATTTTTCTCGAGCACCCCACGTTACATCTATGCATTACTAGTTTCTAGCAATGCTTATTTCTAAAGGTGATTGCATAGTAATAACCTCCTATCACTATGTAGCAACAATGCTTCGTTGCCCCGATGCTTTGGGTCATTCTAGGCTTGTTTTGTCTAGTATTTTCGAGTGTCTCTTACTCAAGTTCTTATACTTCATTTCTCGCTATTAGATATAATAAAATGGCTCGTTGATCTCGCTCTTGTATTCGATGTGTTGATGTTTACTCAGATGTAGTTTTATGTCTAAATATTCATGTTTTTCCTATTTTGGAATATTACAAAGGTATCAAATCGTAATCTTGGGCTCATCCCGTGGGGCACTACATCTTTGGTGACATTTGGAGAAATGGATGAAAAGAGTTTCGAAAACTTCTTCTCCAAAATATGCAAGATATTTCCAAAGAAATCAAGGAGATGAGGGTGGAAAGATAGAAGGAAACCCCAAGAGAGTTTCAACATGGAGAAAGTTCGTGCACTTCACATCATTGGTGTGAGTAACCAAATTGCAACAAGTTTCAAATGATCCACCATGCCTTCATTCCTAGGCAAGTGACATGGTTAGAGGACCCAAGAGCAAAGGAGGCTCTTGGTGATTAATTCCTGGAATATGAATCTCAATCTCAAAGGGTCAAAGCACCTAAAACTTCCAAGAATTCCGTCGATCAAGGGGATAATAGAAGACCCCACAATAACAATAGAAGTGGAGGGTACATGCGTAACAATGATCCGTAGCATACTATGTGTGAAATAGACATTTATTTCAAATGAACCAAGGTTTAGAGATGGAAGCTATTAATATAGTAGCGCTACACCTTGAAGTTGAAGCACGTGTATGGTGGTTTCACAATCTATCTACATTGGGGCACGCAGTGTGATCGCATATGTAGAATTCACCCGAATATTGGTAGAAATATTTGACCGAAGAGATCCAGAGGCACACTTTGTTGAGATAGCTGTTACAGTCGAACCGCGTAGACTTATATCTCTAAATTTCTGAAACTTTCACTACTATGCTTATATTTCTGCAAATTTAGGAAGAGTATACATGTTTATTGATGGGATAGTGTTGCACCCTTTGCATGGGTTAGTGAAATCCACTAGACCAACTACGCTCCAAGATGACATTGAGAGGAATAGAGACTTAAAAGATGCCTGTGAAGGGCAGAGGCCCATTATAGAAAAATCCCTCCTTTCTTACCAAAGGGGAAAGATATGAAGGTTCATCACTCAAAGGGAACCAAAAAAGGATCTCTTAGTGATGGATGTTCCTGGAGAGATTTAAGGAGAAGGAAGCTTTGCTTCACTATGAAGAAAACATGGGCACCGGGGAATCGCTTTTGTTGTCGTGAAGGCACATTATATTAAGGTATTTTCCTCCGATAGTGAAGAGGAGTGAAGAAGAATATTGAAGGAGATGCCAATGTTGTAGCACTGTGAGGAAGACACCTTCCACCACCTCGAGGTGAAATGGAGCATTTATCCAACATGAGGGTCCTTGGTAGGACTAAGTGGGAGTTCCTGGCATATGACATTGAGAGTCCGAGGCATTGTTCAAGGGGAATGGGTGTTAGTATTGATACACAAAGGCTACTCACAATTTTATTGATACCCAATTAGTGCAGAGGGAGAGGCATTCTACAGATGATTTTGAGAGTTCCCGCTTTGGTTCTGGTGAGCTGGAACTGCGTGTGTGAAGTATGTTCTGGAATTGACTATCACTTTCGGGACTTACAAATTGATAGATCACTTATTTGTGGTTGATATTCCCAACACAAATGTGATATTGGGCGTACAATGGTCGATGACACTGGGGAAGGCCACCACGGATTGGGAGACCTTTGGAGATGGAATGGATAGATAAAAACAGGGCACCAAATGACTTATGCATGTGCACACCTATCCACCTCGTATAGTCTCTGCGCACACAGGATGGAGGATTATTTGCATTATGAGGAGACACAGAATGGGTAGTAGGGTAGGGAGGGGTGTGGGGTGCACCAATCCACCCGGATGTTACCATTCTATATGGCTATTCTATAGAATTTGGGGACATACCTACCGGGAAGGCCACTAGACTCGGGGGTTTGATCATACTAATGAGTTGGATCAAAGGGGATCCAAGCAAAGTGATCACCACACCCTATAGGCACGCCCAAAGCCTACATGGATGAGATTGAAATAGATATTCAGGAGCTCTTGGCTTTAGGACATATCCGACACAACAAAGAAGCCCTTTTGCTTTTCCGTGGTCTTGGTGAAGAAAAAGGATGGTACATCGAGGATGTGAATTGACTATACAGCCTTAAATAAGAAGACAATGAAGAATAGGTACCGATTCCTGTGATAAATGAGCCGATGGATGAGCCGAGGGGATCAAATTTATTTTCAAAGATTGATTTGAGGCCTGGCACTACTCGATCAAGATAAGGGATCAAGATATCCCCAAGAGTGCATTTAGATGTCATTATGGAAAATTTGAGTTTTTGGTGATGCCTTGCCGACTCAATGCTCCTACTTTTAGTCTTGTATGAACCACATATTCGTGGTCAATTGGAGAAAATTTGTGCTCATTTTATTTGATGACATTCTTATTTAAATTTGCACATGGGAGAGCATTTGCAACATATTGAGACAATATTACGCATTTTGGAGGAGCAAGAAATTCTATGCTAAGATCTTTCAAATGTGAGTTTGGGCACACAGAGATGCTTTAATTGGGCCACATCATTGGAGTGGAGGAGTAAGGGTCGATGAGGAGAAGATTCGTATATTCAGGATTGGACCAAGCAAATAATGTAACATAACTTCTAGTTTGTAGGCATCCGTACCTACTGGGATTTAAGTTTGTCAAAATGTTTTCCCAACTAAAGACCACTCACAAATCTGACCAAGAAGGGAGCCTTTGCTTGGAAATATATCGCGCATAAGGCCTTTGATAGGCTCAAGGAGGTGATGAGTAGTTTCCCAGTTGCTGGTATTACTAGATTTTACCCAACCCCTTATGTTGAATTGTGATGCTTCAGGAGGGAATTGGAGCAAAAGATTGATGGTGGGGGCTACCATAGGGATTTTGAGAGTCGGAAGTTGCTACCTCACAGAGGTTGTATTCCATATATGATCAAGAAATGTTGGCCATTATGCATGCATCAAGCAATTCGCTAGTATTTGTGGAAGCAATTCCAAGTGAAGACCGATCACAATAGTGTTCAATATTTCTTGAGCAAAAGTGTACTTGCAAGAGAGGCAGTAAAAAATGGGTTAGAAAAATATAGCCATATGAATTTCAACTGAAATGTCAAATGGAAGAGAAATGTGGTGGTGGATTCCACTCACTGAGACCGTAGTGTTGTCATCAAGGGAGTGTGGACACGTATTGGAAGGCCCCGCCGGGCCGGTATATTCCAAATACTTGTTCACATGTGAGATAATAGATGGGAAGGTAACCGATGAGAGGTCTAGAGTGTGAAGGAGATCATTTATTACCGAGACCGCATCTTATTAACTAGAGATTCTAAGATCAAGGTATTACCTTTTGTGCAAGACATGATTCAACACTCTCGTGCCACCAAGGTTTCATAAAGACATATCGGGCCATTAGGGAGAGGATTCTCATGGAAGGTTAGGAACATGACCTTCCCCAAGGGCTTTGTGAGAATATCTGCGACTTGCTCATCAGTTCCTATATGATCAAGCCTTACGGTGCCTCGCTGTACCATATCTCGGATAAGTGGTACCAGACATCAACATGCTTGGATCAATCGTGTAACACAGGATTCTTTAACAAATTAATCCCCCTCTGGTTATCACAAATGATAAAAGTGGCATCTAGTACATGCTCGAACAACTCACTAAAGAGATTTCGCAACCAAGTGTCTTCCCAACAGGCCATACATGCTGCAATGTATTCAGCCTCAGCGGTGCTCAAAGCTATTGACTTCTGCTTCTTGCTCGAAGTAGACCCAAGTGTGAAGTAGCATTTAGATGTGCTATTGCGATCCACCACACTTCCAGCCCAATCGGCATCAGTATATCCACGGACTCTCAAACTATCGATACTGTATCTCAGCCCATGGTCTATCTGTCCCCAGAGATATCTCAAGAGATTATTGGCACCAACCTAGTGAATGTTATGATGATCAACAATGTGTTGACTCAAAGTGTTCACTACACAACATACACCCGGATGGTTGTTACCTAAGAACATCAGGGCCATTACAATTTGACAATACTCAGTAGGATTTGATAGCACAAGCCCAGCCACATTTCCAGTCAACTTCTTAAAGTTGAGCTCCATCGGTGTCAACATGGACTTAGAGTCCACCATTCCAAATCTTTCCAGCATCTTCACAATATATTTCCTTGAGAAAGGAAAATATTTCCAGGTCTATGCCAGACCTCCAGGCCTAGGAAGTAATGCATCAGTCCTAGGTCCTCCATCTTGAACTCATATGCGAGCTCCCTCTGACACTAATGAATGAGAGGTTCAGCATCTGTCAGGAAGATATCATCCACATACAGCATCAGACTCAGAGTATTTTCTCTATCAACCTTGAAGTAAAGGTTCAGATCAGCATCAAGTAGCTATCTATCCTCTCATGCCAGGCCTTGGGGGCTAGCCATCCTGCAAACATGGGTGTCTCGATTCTGGACTTTGAACCCCAGAGGTTGCTCTACATACACCTCTTCCTTTATCGCACTATGCAGAAAGGAGGTCTTTACATCCATCTAATGAAGATTCCGACCTTGCGTAGCAGCAAGGGTAATAATAGATTACAGGTGCAATCATAATCAATGCCTTCCTAGAGAGAAGTCTCAAGCAACACATCTTGCCTTGTACTTTTCATTACTCCCATTAGATCCATGCTTGGTCTTATATCAAAGTGACAACAGCTTTGTCTTACGGTCTGGGGACATATCACAGACATCATCCTTCATAATAGACTCGTACTCTTTTTGTATCGCATCCTTCCAGATTTGATGTTTTACAACTTCTTCAAATGATCGAGGCTCATATTGTACTCATGGCAGATAGATACCTCTGGTATTTATATGGCTTCTTGATTTTTCGGAATTTCCCCCTTGAAGCCATATGTCTCTGAGCCATGAGGGTCTTCTTTCTTTAAACAATGATATTATCTTAGGAGCATATATTTTTGTATTCTCCCTCTTAATGCCATCTCCTCTTGTGATAGAAGACATATATAAGAAAATTCTCTCAAGCATATCAGATAAGACAGTGTGTATCAGATGTCTTTGTGACACTTGAGAAACAAAGAAAAGTATCCAATGCTTTTCTTTGATGTAGCCCTGACAAATGCCTTTATGATTATTTTAAATGAGGGCATCCCAGACACCAACTTGGAAAGGGATTTGTAATCATGGGCCTAAATCTTATTCTCCCACTGTCAAGGCCATACAAAAATCATATCCATATACTGCCATATATTTGTCATGCATCTTGACAGGTATCATATGATGTCATATCACTGATTGCAGTGTTGTCATGATATTATCATATGCATCACTATCATATTTCACTTGTTCAAAAAATTTACAGGCTTCTTTGACCATGGTTCCAAAGACTCCAAATATGTGACTGTCTTGTTGGGTTTGTCTTATATTCTTTCCACGACTAATCACGTGCAAGGGGGTCACAGGGGGGATAGACCCCCCTGTACATTGCACTGGGCACAACGTTCGGGGGTTCACAAGGGGGGCGGTAGCCCCCACTATCGGGGTCCGAGGCAATGCCCCAGAAAAAAAAATTGGTCCTTATTTTCCAGTAGGCGGATCCGCCCATGGTTTTGTGGATGGGTTTGCACATGGTTTTGGGGTACGATGGTTTTTGGCCACTGGTATTTTGTAGATCCGGTCAAGGGAACTATGGTTATGTTATAATCCAGGGTTAATGGATTGGGGTTTATGTATGCTTCGACATGTATATATATGTGTTGTAACACTAAAAGGTTATATAATGAAAAATCAAGCTGGTCGTCCCGATTTGGGATCCAGGTGAAAATCTCTATGTTTCTCTGTTTTATGTTTTATGTTGTTGCTACTGTTTATTTTCTATTTTTAAGATTCGTTTGTAGATAATTTATGTACAGGGTTAAAATCTACATTTGGTATCAGAGCAGTTTCGGCTTCAAGGGGACACCTTTGCTGCTGAGGGTTTTTCGCTCGGGCCTGAGGTAGAACCTGTTCAGTGGGAGATCTGTGGGATCGATTCTTGCGGTGAAATAAGATGGTGAGCGGTGAGAATATAGAGATCGAGAAATTTAATGGTTAGAGTTTTGAGTTGTGGAAGCTCAAGATGGAGGATCTTCTAGTGGATAATGATCAGTGGATCGCGGTAGATCCAGGTACTAAACCAACAGCAATGTCATATGAAGACTAGAAGAAGCTGGATCGGAAGGCAAAGAGAACAATACGATTGTGTATCTCAGATTCAGTATTGTTGAATGTATCTGGGGAAGCTACTATGAAGACCTTATGGGACAAGCTAGGGACTTTGTACCAATCTAAGTCTCTGGTGAATAAATTTTTCCTGCGGAAAAAGCTGTATAACCTGAGGATGAAGGATGGAGACTCTGTGACAGAGCATTTGAACGCCTTCAATATTGTGGTAAGTCAGCTTTCATCTGTTGATATTAAAATCTCAGATGAAGATAAGTGCATCATTTTTTTTTGTTCTCTACCAGACTCGTGGGACAGTCTGGTTATTGCAATAGGTAGCAATAAAACTACCTTGAATTTTGATGACATTTTCTCAACCTTGCTATCGAAGGAAATGAGACGGAGAAATATGGAGGGTCAAATGGAGATGCCTTATCTATACGAGGAAGGTCCCAGAACAGAAACAAGAATAATGTTTCGAGTGGGAGATCTAAATCTCCTGGAAAGTTTGTAAAGGTGTGCTGGAAATGCGGAAAGGAAGGGCACTAAAAAAAGGACTGCAGATCTAAAGCTTCTAAGAAAGGAAAGGGATCTGATGATGCTCCTTCTATAGAGGCAAAAACCACCTCGAATGAAGGTGGGGATGTGTATTTGGCTTCTTCTTCAAATACACATGTAGATCATGAGTCATGGTTAATTGACTCGGGTGCATCCTTTCACTTCACTCCCCATAGGGAGCGGTTCTGCGAGTATGAGAAATATGATGGCGGTGATGTCTTCTTAGGTGATGATAGGAAGGCTAGAATCATCGGATGTAGAAAATTCACGTTGAAGCTGCAAGGTGTAAGGATTAGAACACTTCCTGGTGTTCTACACATTCCTACACTGGCTAGAAATCTAATTTCTGTAAGCAAGATGGATGATGCAGGTGTAAAAATAGTGTTCGAGAAAGATACTTGTAAGTTGGTTCGGGGACCACTGGTATTAATGCAGGGAGTTCGGATTGGAAATCTATACAAGCTTCAGGGCAGCACTGTTATTGCTGGGTGCAACAGTTCTGTGGTTCCCGAAAGTGGAGTGGAAAGCCTAGCGGTCTCTGGAGAAAAGACCATGATATGGCATCAAAGGCTTGGACATATTGGAGAGAAGGGCCTTCAGATACTGCATGGAAATGGTATGGTAGAAGGTATGTCTAATAGCTCTTTGGATTTTGATTTCTGTGAACATTGTGCATATGGGAAGCAGAATCAAGTGAGTTTTCCTTATGGTGCTAAGAGGGCGAACAAGATATTAGAGCTTGTGCACAGTGATGTGTTTGGACCTGTGTCGGTTCCATCACTGGGTAAGTTTGTGTACTATGTTTCATTCATAGATGACTTCTCAAGGAATACATGGATATATTTCTTGAGGAAGAAATCTAAAGTCTTTGACATATTTAAAGAATTTAAGGCTCTGGTGGAAAACCAGACAGAGAAGAAGATAAAGGTGCTGAGGACAGATAATGGTGGGGAATTCTGCAAGAAGGAATTTGAAGAGTTCTGTAAGAAGTGTGGTATAGCACGGTAGAAGACTACTCCATACACACCTCAGCAAAATGGAGTTGCAGAAAGAATGAACAGAACGATGATGGAAAATGCAAGAAGCATGCTCAGTGGTACCGGGTTAGGACAAGAATTCTGGGCAGAGGCAGTGGAGACTGCATGTTACTTGGTTAACAAATCACTGTGTTTATTTTAAATTAATTGGTGATCGTGTTATTCGACATGAAGGATCTTGGTGCTACAAACTATATTTTGGGCATGGAAATTAAGAGAGATCGGGCAAAGAGGAAGCTCTGGTTAAACCAGAGGAAGTATGTTGAGACTATATTGCAGAAATTCAATATGCAGGATAGTAAACCGGTGAATGTTATGATTCCTATAGGTACAAAGTTGTCTGCTGAACAGTGTCCCAAGACACAAGAAGAAGAGGAGGATATGTCTCGTGTTCCATATGAAAGTGCAGTGGGTAGTGTGATGTATGCAATGGCCTATACTAGACTAGACATTGCACATGCAGTGGGAGTATTGATCAGGTTTATGTCAAACCCACGGAAGGATCATTGGACAACAGTGAAGCGGGTTTTCAGATATTTACGTGGCACTAGTGATTATGGCTTGTGCTACCAAGGAAGACCAGGATTGGAAAGAGTGTTGGACATTCGTGGTTTTGTTGATGTGGACTGGGATGGAGATCTGGACCAAAGATGATCTACAAGTGGGCATGTGTTTAGCCTATTTGGAGGTGCAGTCAGTTGGATGAGTAAAAGATAGTTTGTAGTGGCTCTTTCAACTACAAAGGTTGAATACATAGCAGTCACTCATGCAAGCAAGGAGGTATTTTGGTTGCAGATATTGTGTTCAAGTATGGGGTTGGTGCAGGAAGCTATAAGGATAGATTGTGATAGCCAAAGTGCAATTTTCTTGGCTAAGAACCCTACTTATCATTCAAAGACAAAGCACATTGATGTTCAATATCAGTTTGTGAGAGATATGGTTGAAGATAAAAGGGTGTTGGTGGTAAAGGTGGACACTTTAAAGAATGTTGTAGATGCATTGACAAATTCTGTGAGCACTCAGAAGTTCTCTTCATGTAGAGAAACAATGGGTGTTGCAAAGCTAGGCTAATTACTCAGCTCTCCTATGGCCCCCTGCGAAAAGAAAACAACAAGGGGGAGAATGTCGGGCTTGTGTTATATTCTTTCCATGACTAATCACGTGTGGGGGGGTCATAGGGGGGGTGATATCCCCCCCTGTACATTGCACTGGGTGCAACGTCGGGCGGGGGGGGGTTGATACCCCCCCCTGTTAGGGTCTGGGGCAGTGCCCCGGAAAAAAATTTTGGTCCTTATTTTTCGGTGGGAAAATACGCCCATGGTTTTGTGCATGGGTTTGCACATGGTTTTGGGGTACGATGGTGTTCATCCCCTGGTATTTTGTAGATCCAGTCAAGGGAACTACGGTTATGTTCTAATCCAGGGTTAATGGATTGGGTTTTATGTATGCTTCGACATGTATATATATGTGTTGTAACACTAAAAGGCTATATAATGAAAAATCAAGCTAGTCGTCCCGATTTGGGATCTTTGGGAAAATCTCTGTGTTTATCTATTTTATGTTTTATGCTCTTTCTACTGTTTATTTTTTGTTTTTAAGATTCGCTTGCAGATAATTTCTGTACAGGGTTAAAACCTACATGTCCAAGGCTCCAAAAAATTCACTGTTCACACTTTCAAGTTTATCATTGTTCAATTATGAAAAGTGTAATGAATATCCTTGATCTTGACTGATTGAGCCTCCATAGAGATATAATGGAGTTACTAAAGCAACTATACAATAATGTGACAACTCCATAGTTATATTATCCTCTACTAAAAGTCTGAACCTTTTATCACTAAGCGTTCTCCAGTAAAATTTAATAAAATCATTGTCCTTCACAATGTTATTTCAAAATAATAGTGCGGAAAGAAAAAAATATCCCCACAGTGACACTTAAAGCCCATCAATCCATCATGTTTCTTGCAGTAAGTGTATCAGTTAGCAGGAGGATTTGGCTGCTCTCTTGAATAGGTCCCTTCTCCTTGCTTAAGTATTAACTGATCTGTTATTTGCACAGGTTGTTGAAGACCTACAGCACTACCAGAAGAGAGCTTCTGTCGGCTTTAGCATAATATCTCATAAACATTTTAAACAAAAGTTCATTTTCTAAGAACTTTTGAAAAAAAATCCACAATTATTAGCACAAAGGATGGGATCTTATTGAGGCTAGTTGTCGGTCCCTTCACTGTCGCTTTTCCATATCCCTTAATCCATTCTTTAGAGATATATTCCAATATGAATCTTTGCAATTTTCAGCGTTCAACAGCTATATCCGAGCTTATGTAATTTACATTGTATGCAACTGTACTGCCATTCTAGACAGGAAGTTGCAAGGGCAAAGTGTGGCTTTGTGCCTTGTACGTTCCTCCAGGCTCAAGAATATCACCCTGGGAAAGCAACTTATTTACCTTAGGAGGTGCTTGCAGTTGATCCATTCTAATTCCTGTATCACCATAATCAATAGTAGTAGCATTTCCATTGTTGTTTATTTAATACTACATCGTGATAGATACTCTCGATCCCACTTTCAATTTTAGACTAACAATATAGCTAGCGTAGGCAGCTTGCTTTTTTTTTGCTTTATGTCTGACTTGCATTTTTCTACCCACTTTGTTGTGAGATAGAGTATTCTCTAGACTTTTTTGCAGGGATTCTGGCTGCGATGTGATAATTTGGGATTGAGGTTGGGGCATTGGGTGCTAAATTACACTTTCAGAATTAAGAAGACCATTACTCGGCAAGTAGTCCCTTTGAACTTGCCCATATCCATTCAAGTGGGTATTAGGAATTAGTAGATCCGAACGATGTGCTATCACGAGACCTGTGCTGCTCTGAATGGGTGTGCACATAGGTATAGTTGGTGTGCTTGAGGGTGTATAAGGATTTGATGAATACCATGTACTATTGCCTCCTCCGACTCACACTGTTGGTGTAAAATTAATTTGTCTTGCCCCTTGTGGGTTATGCAAAAACTGTGCAGCAGGGAATGAGGGGGCATGGAATTTTTCTGTTGGGTTTCGTGCATTACTGGTAGATGAAGTATGTCTTCCAATTATTGCAGTAATGGCAGGCTTTGGAATATCCATTTCATATTCTTTGTGCTATCATGAAGCCCTAGAAACCTCCATTTCACGAAACAGATGCCCTACCAACATGCTATAAGTGGCGCTTTAAAAAAACCTTGGATACCATGGGCAATATCCAATCAATATTTTTCCCACCTCGGCTGCAGTTGAGCTCTCTGGTCATCTCTTGCAAAGGCGTTATATGATATAGGGCAACCAATTTAGTTGTCTGAGTGCATTTTGCAGGTCCTCTGACTGTTTTGTTCGAAACGTTTCCACTAGCCAATCAATAGTCTCACCGCAATTGTGGTAGCCCATTTCTGTAGTGAGCTCTGCAAGGGTGTTGACGCCCTAAGTTGTGGGTAATAAATAATCGACGGTGGATCTAGCCATATAAGTGGCCTGACAGGTGGAGTGAATATTTTCTTGCTGCGGCTAGAGCCTTACATAAAAAAACGTGTTGAAAATGGTTTTGTGTCAGCCCTGATTAGGGTACAACATGTTGTTCCACGTAGCTCAGCACACTAGCCACATACGCTGCCCTTATGGTATCACCTCTAGCACTTTAAAAAATGCATGCAATGTCATTAAAACTATATGCTTTCACGTTTTGTGGTGGTATGGCCTGCGGCCTATCACACAGCTTTTCTGAAGCTAACGACAGCCTTATTTTCCCTTAGGATAACCCACATCTCACTGCCCTAGATTCATAAGCTGGGCATTGACTTCTCCTAGCTCTGATACCATGTTAATTTTTGTAGATATTCTATGCTAAGGTGCAAATATACTTTAACCTTATAGGTCATAATTAAAGTGATGCAGATAGAACATACCAATAGATCGATGGAAGACAAGCCAAAACGGAGATAAAGAATGGTGGCCTTATGAAGATCAGTAGGATGCTTCAACCAGAAAAGTCTTCATAAGGTCAGCCACCCACCTATGTCACACAACCCCAAGACGTTTCATCAAGAAGACTCTACCAAGATGTGTCACCAAGAGACCGTAAACATAGAACCAAGAACGTTTCTCCATCACCATCCAAGAGAGAAGAAAAATGCCTCCACAAATTGTGTGTATAAAATGAACTCCAAGTCTCTCCAATATATAGGCATCTGTGAGGTTGTGTGACACATCTCTTATGCATGTGGGATAAAACATGCTGACCTTGCACATGTGGAATAAATTCAAAATATGTGTTCTGCTCATCCAATCACGATGATATTTAGATCGATCTTGCACCTCTCCGAAAGAGGAATCTAATAAAAATATTTGCATCATCATCTCTGCATCACATCATGGATTTTTGACCTAGTTTCCAAAAATTAACATATTAGTATTTTTTTTTGTAAATGAATAGATAAATATGAGTTTATGCTTTTTTCCTTCTGAGCTCAATTTGATGTGGAAAATAGTTGAAAAGGAAATGATTTTCGAGTTGATGTTTGAAAGTCTGGAAGAATAGATTTTGGTCCCCAAATATTTCCAAAGACATTGGTATTTGTATAGGTTAACTATATGCTAGAGAAACTTTCAGATAAAGTCCTAGTGATACAGAATATATTTTAGAATAGTGAAGCAGGTACTAAAATGGCTTCTATATCTTCTACCTTTTTTTGAAGAAATAAATTTGCAGAGAACCTCCCCCATCTTCCCTGGAATTTCCATATGAATGGAAGATCAACTATGAACTTCCAAGGCCACTAGTAACCCCAAAAGGCCCAATGGGAGTGGATCCTCAAACCTCTGTGGACTTTGCGCAGAAGTTTCCTACCAATAAAGCTAATGCTTAGGGTTTAAAAGATTCTATAACTTCTGTGAAGTCTGATTTTACATTCATCTCACAATGGATTTCTTCTTGACTATCTGTTTTATTTGGCATTGATTGATTTTACACAAAATTGACTGTTGCAGTCAGAGGGCTTCTTCCCTAAAATAAGGTGATATTATTCAAAGCCTGATACATTAGTTTCAAAATACATACTATAAACGTACCAGAGCTAGACCATGACAAATGTAAAACAAAACATTCATCACACTCAGCATAATCACATTCACTTTTATCACTCAAAACCAGGTTGACTACATTCTGAGCATGCAGAGTAGAGGGGTCTTTTGATGGGATTTCTTCTAAAGTAGAGTCATGCATTTAATTAGGAATTGGTCTCTTTAATTTAGGTTCATAGGGTAGAAGCTTCCCCAGATACATGGAGGACAGCTACTCCAGACATTGCTGCCACTGCTTTCAGCTCTTGTTTAATTTCTTTAGCCATACTTTCAGTTCCTTGAACCACTGCTTAGTTGCTAGTTTGCATATCTCAGAATGGAATACTCTAGTATCTATATGAGCTCTATAATTTGATGGTCCAGTTGTTCTCTTTTTGGATCAATGCTTCCATCCATAACTGTAGGAAAATCCCTTTTCTAGTATACAAGGGAAACAGTAAAGTGATACAGTGGGAGTTGTGATTAGTTTGGGAAGGGAAGGTGGCTAAATGGAGGCATATGGTAGGCAAAGGGAAAGGGATAAATGGGAATGTACAAAGGATTGAAGGGGGACTGGGTAAGGTGAGAGGGACATGGATGCAAGAGAAGGGAAGGGTGATAAGATAGGATGACATAAGAGAGATATGAAGTGGAAGATAAGTGAGATGAAGGCACGAGGGGGAAGGGAATGGAAGGCGGAGTGAGAGATTTTTAATTAAGATGACCTGCCGAACCATAAGATATTACTTCCCCATTTATGTGGGACATTACCATTGAGTGTTGGGAATGCCAATGGGAGATGAAAATGCTAACCTAGAATATTAAGGACAAAGGAGACCAATAGAAGATTAATGACAAAGGAGACCAAGGGTAGGGTCCTTCATTTTCTATTAGAGATCCTATTAGAGATATAGGGACCCTACCCTACATATTCAGTTGATTCATTAGAAATTTCTCTATATCTTCCTTAGTAATCTCCATTTTCCAGTATATGTCATTCTTTGCACTTCATGATTACAGATGGAAAACTAGGTTTTTCCAGTAAGCATGCTATCCTTGGTGTTTCTGTGCTAGATTACTGATAACCTATTATCCACTATTTTTCATAAGGATAACACATGTGATTTTTCATCATTCATCTAGGTAGCATAGTGATTCTAGCTTTCCAACGGTTGGGAATATGAAAATCTCTATTAGGAAAGGACACTTTTGTGCACAAGTTTCAGGGCATCATGCCAAAGTAAATGATATACTAAAATGAATATTGCATCTTCTAAACCCATGGCAAAACCATCATCTATGGCATCTATGGCACTAAATAAAGTTACTGATTCATTGGAAGAACACTCTTCCTCATCAAACTTAGGAATTTTACGTACTTTTTACTGCTCATTATTTTCAAAAGGAATAAGTAGGAGCATGTTAAAATTTCTTTCATCACATACCCTTTCTCTACAAGGTCCTTTAAACAATATCTCAAAAACACTCTGAATTCGTGCAACCATGGTAATAACTACTCTATCAAAAAATATATATATCTGTCAACTCATCCAACTAAGGACCCCACCTAAGGCACAAATCTGTAATAACATTTGGAGCGGTAAAGAACTTCTTAAGTTTTAAAAAAATTGTTGGTTAATGACCCATAATTAACTCCGTACTACCAACAATCTCTATAAAAGAGGTGTAATTGGTCCCTGTGTATGTGAAACTTGTAGAGTAGACAAAGGAAAACTCATCCATTTAACATCACAACTAATTTGGCTTGCAAGAAACATGGTGATCTTCGAAGACAAACAACAAAATATGCATAGTGATAGAATTTCACCTTCAGTAAAGACAATGCCACATAATAAAATTATGGCCAAAGGTATAGGGTATATTTAGTGGACACAATAATATATACAAAAGAAAGAGTAGAATTGACCTATATTTCAGCATTCCAGGCTGTCCCCTCTAGGTGCACTCACCCATCCTATGAATCTAGTTGGAAATTGAGGATTGGTTCTGTGCAAATTGAAGAATGGATCAAAATTCAACACCATCACATTCTCTTTTTTGATGGTGCGTCGAGAGAAAATCCATGAGAAGTAGGTGAAAGAGTCATCTTTGAATCCAAAGTAGAAGTAGAAACTGACATTTTCTTTAGGGTGTCAACAAAGTGACAAATAATAAATCTGAAGCCTTGATCTAGGAGTAAGGTTTCTTAGGAGAATAAGACATGAGGATATTACAAGTGTTGAAGAGTCTCCCTCTGAAGCCCACCTCTGAAGCTTGGTTGGGTAACAGGACCATTCTAGAGACAATAAGAGGAAACCATGGTTCAACAAGGGTTCAATTGATAACCACACTAAGGACTAGAATGGTGGTATTTTCTACAACAAGCCAGCCCAGTATGGCACCATTGGAACATGTCTTATTTGAATAGTTTTTAGTTTACAAGACATGTTTTGTCTGGTTCAATTCCTTCACAATCTACCAGAACTGCTACCCAATATGTTGCAACTTTTGGTGCCTCTAAGCTGGTTCCTGCGTCAGAGAAACCTCGAGAAAGTGCACCAGTAGAAAAAATGTCCAAAAACGTATTATAAAAAGAAAAACATGGCCAACAACCTACAAAATATGTACAATCAAATGAGGCGAATGATATCTCAGGGAAAAACCCCCACATTAATCTGCAGGGCCTCATCCTAATAGCCAACAAGCATGTTTATATGGTTCAATTCCCTCACAATCTACTAAAGCTGCTACCCAAAATGCTGCAATTCTAGTGCCTCTATGTTGGTTCCTGTGTCAGAGAAACCTCCAGAAATTGCACCAGCAGAAAAAATGTCCAAAAACGTATTATTACAAGAAAAACATGGCCAACAACCTACGAAATACGTACAATCAAATGAGACGAATGATAAAATACAACTAAACAATCCAAAACCAATACTATCTATTACAGTCAAAACTATATAAGTAACGGGCATATACAGCTTTGTTAGCTTTATATGTTAATGATTAATCATAAGAAACCGAAAAAATTGTATTCACACAAATGAGAAGGACAAAGGAATCAAATTTTAAGGAAATGACTTCACTTTCCAATAGCATGTAGGGTGCTAAAATATTTGCTAGATAAGCTTAAGGACTTTAGGCTACTCAATTGGGATAAACTAAAATACAACGACTTCCAGCATTTCAATATAAATGATAATGTGGCAAGCAAACTTGCTTAAAAAATAGCTCACCAAGGTAGTAAGTGTGCTTAAGTAACAACTCCTATATACCTAGGAGATCACAAAATTCTGCAATAACTTGAGACTTTGTTGAAGGTTTTTAAGAATTGCTTCAGAAAGAACATATATTGCCTTCAGAAAAATATTAGGAAAGTGACTTGAAATGATTATCTTTTGCAATTTGGACAATATTTTGATTATCATATAATAAAGTAGGGGTCTTTACTATTAAGCAAGGTGACTCTAGACAATGGGCGTTTTATTAAGCATGGTGACTAGTAGAAGAATTCAGTCTTGAACTCTATATTTTGTTGCCAATATTTTTTATTTACTGACAACTCTAATAGTAACACCACTGCTTGATTTCCTTCCTCTATATCCCATGCTAGTGTACCCAAGGGAATCCTAGATTTTTTTTCACTTTTCATCAAGCGCACTTAAGAGGAATTAGTTTTGACAGGTGGAAACTATACATTCCTAAGACAGTTGAAGGAAATCTCCCCATATTCATGAGCATTTACATCACCAATTTTTTGGGATGTGGGTAACATCCCAATAGAAAAAGAGATGTCCCCAATATTTTCCTTGTACCTCATGGATAGGGAAACACTAAATTCTAAGCCAACCCACTTTCATTTTGCATATGATGGTGGCCAGATCCATTCAAGGTGGGTTGTCAATGAGCATAGATCCAGTGATTGATCCATCAATGGATGCACCCCTTAGGGGTGGGACATATCTGTAACGCAACTAGGTCCCACCCAAGATAAAGGGTAAAAGGATAAAAAAATGCTCATGCATATATGACAATGGACTATATCATTTATCAGTGACATAAATAGAAGTTAGAACACATAAAATCATAAAATTATTTCATCTAACACAGTTATGTATGAAGACTTGAATCTTCAACTCTTACAGAAATTATTACATGTCATTTCTGATGTATGTATGAGTAAATTTTAGGGTAGGTGTCCCCATGTGTGGGTGCACATCTCGCGTATTTGGTAGGGGAATGACAACATATCCTCCCAGGCTAGAGGGCATCCCCAACCAATAAATAAATGCATGGTTGGTGGGCCCTGTTACCCACCATATAGCATGAGAATTAATCTAGTTGAAGATCTCACCCAAGCAAGTTGCACTTGGAGAATTTTAGCTTTCTGGCTTGTTACCTCTCATGTTATATGAGGCCTACAGTTGTGAATATTTTCACTATTATTGTCATTTCCACCATAAATCGAGGTTTACAGGTTGACCTTTAAATGGCATTAGAGTCATGATTGCATTTGATGAGGTTTTGGTGATGGCCTCGTCCTAATAGCCAACAAGCATGTTTTTCAAGTTCAATTCCATCAAAATCTACTAGAACTTCTACCCAAAATGCTGAAACTTTTGCTGCCTCTAAGCTGGTTCCTGTGTGAGATAAACATCTAGAAAGTGCACCAGCTGGAAAAAATGTCCAAAAATGTTATTACAAGAAAAACATGGCCAACAACCTACAAATACGTACAATCAAATGAGACGAATGATAAATGACAACTAAACAATATGCAACCAATACCATCTACTACTGTCAAAACTATTGAAGTAACGGGAATATACAGATTTTTTAGATTTATAGGTTAATGATTAATCATAAGAAACCAAAAAAATTGCGTTAACACAAATGACAAGGCACAAAGGAATCAACTGCTAAGAAAATGACTTCATTTTCCAACAGCATGTAGAGTGATAAAATATTTGTTGGATAAGCTTAGGGAATTTAAGAAACTCCATTGGGATAAACTAAAATACAACATCTTCCAACATTTCAATATAAAGGATAATGTGGCAAGCAAACTTGCTTAAAAAATATCTCACCAAAGTAGTAAGTGTGCTTAAGTGACAACTCCTATATACCTGGGAGATAACAAAATGTTGCAATAACCTGAGAATTTGTTGAAGGTTTTTAATAATTTCTTCATAAAGAACATATATTGCCTTAAAACAAATATTACGAAAGTGACTTGAAATGATTAGCTTCTGCAATATCGAAAATATTTTGATTTTCATCTAAAAAAGTATTGTGAGATTCCCAACAATCCTCCATGGCATGGGGTCTTTACTATTAAGCAAAGTGACTCTAGATAATGGATCTTCATTATTAAGCATGGTGACTAGTAGAAGAATACAGCCTTGAACTCTATATTTTGTTGCCAATATTTTTTATTTACTAGCAGCTCTAATAGTAACACCACTCCTTGCTTTCCTTCCTCTGTATCCCATGCTAGCACACCCAAGGGAATGCTATATTTTTTTTCACTTTTCATCAAGCGCACTTAAGAGGAACTAGTTTTGACATGTGGCAACTAGACATTCCCAAGACAGTTGAGGGACATCTACCCATCTTCAGGAGCATTTACATCACCAATTTTCTAGGATCTGGGTTGTTATCACTCTAGTAAATTCTTAAGTTGTGGGATTTTGGTTTTTAGTCAAAGAATACTAGAGGTAACCACAAACCTACTTCAAATTCTAGGATCTAGCCTTCCTAGGATTTAGAGAGGGCTCTCTCTTTAAAGTTTAACATTGTTTTAATTTGTGAATATTAGGCTAGCTATGAAAGTGCAATTTCAGTTTGGTTTTGTTGGATTTGGTGGGAAAATTTCACTTGGAGAGATAGGTAGAGGGAAATCTATTTTTCCATTGGGCTATGGATTCTAAGTCAAGCTCACAGAACTGGGATCAAGGCCTAAAAGGTCAAATGTCTTCTAGGAAAGATAGATAACCCTTGGAGATCTTGGAAAATTGGTTTTTGAGATGGTATGATCGGGATAAAGGGCACTTAAGGATCCTTTGATCCGAAAAAGGGAAGTAGTAGATAGAGGTCAAACGGGAGAGGGAACAATTAAGGGTTCCCTACACCAGAAATTAGAAGAAAACAAAGAAATGATAACTCGTTAAAAACAGGGTGCTATTAACATGTCCTGTAGTAATACTCCTATTTATACATTCAGATTTAGAATTAAAACACAGATGTATGCGTGTAACAAAGAAGAACAACAATGACAAGTTTTAGAGAGTACTTCACTCCAGATAGCTTATCACAGGGATCCTGAAGTATGATGCCAAATATTTGATCCAATCTGCTACTCAAAACTCGAAATCCAAAGCCTTCAAGACAACAAAATATCTATAGCAATCTCCAGCAATTTTATTCCACACCAAATACTTCAAAAGAGTGAAGTATTTATACATAATGTTTTACAAAATATCCTAGATGATTTCTAGGAATTAACTTAGGAAAATAAAATATCTTACAACAATAATAGTGACAGCTGCTTAACAAATCAGCAAGTTGTCCTATTTTATTCAAAAGAAATAGAAACTATTTTAGGATAAGAAGCAACTGGTTGTGTATGTGTCCTCTTTGCTGGCTCTTTAGATATTTTTTAGAATATAAATTTCCTTCATTGATACTCTTTCTCACTGATACTCTTTCTTACTGATACTCTTTCATTTCAGATACTCTTTAACCTTTAGTCAAACTGCTTTACTGCTGTAAAATCTATTTTGACAATGAAATCAGCAAACCGATTTTTTCTTTTTCATTTCTTTGTCTTTCATTCTTCATAATAAATCAGTGAATTCTTGCCAATCCTCATTTTTAGGAATTTGGATATTTTTTAGTTTCCTAAAATTCTCATCAGCTTCAGTATACCTAGCA
Organism: Pinus albicaulis; assembly: GCA_034641835.2. Taxonomy (NCBI): domain Eukaryota; kingdom Viridiplantae; phylum Streptophyta; class Pinopsida; order Pinales; family Pinaceae; genus Pinus; species Pinus albicaulis. Next base: position 1,841,810,430 of record CM076578.1, read on the forward strand.
AATGTGGGCTTGATGACAAATAAGTGCTTGATCTCATACTGTAGATATAATAAATCTTCAAAACTTTTCAGCAATACTTTTCTTGTGGGAATGTCTTGACCTGTTGGCTTATTCACCTGCTCCTTGGAATATTCTCTTATCTTCTTGTCATAATCATTTTGAGGCATTAACTTATCATTAATAACCATGATATCAGGAAGTCCTTTTTTCCTTAAATTGGTGAACTTAAACATGAATCTGGTTATAGCAGTATTCATACCTTCACATTTTTCTTCAAGCTACCTCATCAAATTTCTGTTGGTGGTAACTTTCCTAATTTCTAGGATAGTTGTTGTCCTGTCATTGATTTTTAGTTCTTCCAATTCCTGTCTATTCTTACTGTTGACGAAATTGATTAATCTTACAGTGTTTTCTGGTTTATCAGCTAAATCAATTTGTGTCTTTTGGATTTCTGCTTGGGCTACCAATAATAACTCTCTCTGCTCAAAAATTACCTGAATTGAAGGCGATACATCATGGATGGCTTCAATTCCATTATTCCATAGGTAATTTTTTATGTATGATATCTGATCTTTGAGAGTTAATTATTTTTGTAACTTCTTTACCTCTTCACTCAATATGTTGGCATTTTTTTCATGTATTTTAGCATTTATCTGAGTTGATTTGTTTGTCTTCTCAATATTTTCAATCATCTTTGTCAATATTTTAATTTCATTTGCCTTCAAGGACATCTCTTCCATTGCTTTCTCTAGTTGACTGCTTTCATCTGTAGGTTGCAATGTTGTTGTAGAGGATTCAGTAGTTGAAGTTGTTGAAGAAGTCACTGGCACTGCAGTGGCCAGTGGTTCTTTGGGTGTCAAATTTTCTCCTAAGGTTGAAGGCACTGCTGCAGTGATGACTGGGATGAATGTAGGAATCACTGGTTCTTTTACTATCTCATTTTCTTGTACAAGTTGGTCCATCTGTACTTCCATTTCGTTAATCTTAGCTGTCAGTTGAAGTATTAAACTCGTCATTTCATCTTTTTCTTTTTGTTCCTGTAAGACTTCTTTTGTCTAAGGATGCTCACTTTGAGGAAGTTTGAGTTGTTTCCTCAAGGCAGCTATATCCTCATTTTTCTTCCTTACCAATGCTTTTGTTACTTTGATGTTTGTAGGATCATATCCTACCTGCAATATTAAATCTTCTAAGGCTTTTATCCTTAGATACTTTGCATATAATGAAGCTTTATCCATATTCATTAGATCTTGCATATTAGAGATGGTATTTTAAAGCTTATGAGCACTCATAGATTTTTTTGTGACTATAGAATACAACGTCTCTGAGGTTTGCGTATGAAACTCAATTTGATCTAATTCATGGATTTTGTCTGTAGCTACTTCCATATCAACTTTCTTATAGTCAGCAATTGTCTTTGGCACTGATACTGTGGGTTGTAATACTGACATAATCAATTTTTTAGTTGAATAATCAAATTTTAATAGGAATCTGTTTTGATTACCTGGCTTTTGTTTTAAGAACTGAGAATACATTTCAGTTTTGATTTCCTCATTCTTCAACTTGATTTTCTTGTATTTCTCCTTAATGTCCAAATCCTTTTCCTCAGCTGAATGTGAGGAAGAAGCCTCCATACCTTGCTTCCTTTCCATCATTTGTGTATCTTCATTATTCAGTTGTTCTTCATTCTGATTTGGCTCACTGATAACTACAGTAGCTACATTTGTCTCTGGAAAATCAGTGTTGGTATTCAAGGGCTCTGTTTCTTCAACATCTATTGTCACTTTACCTTTAGTTGATGTATCTAATTTTGGCCTTTTGTTGTAAATGATCTTGAACTTTGTTTCTATTGTAGTCTCTACAGTATAAGCTCCCTCTTCTCTGATCCTCTTAGTCGATGTCTCTGGATGTTTGGAAATTGCCAAAGTGTGACTAGTATTCCTTCGGTTTACTTCCTCTGTTAAAGTGTTTTCAACCCACTCAATTTAATTAGCAAACTTCTCTATTTCTAGTTTTGATTCATGGATAAAGGGTGTCAATTTACATTTTACCCTTATTTTACTTAAGATCCCTTATGGATCATAATTCCATGGGAAACTTTCTTCTAATTTATATTCCAGTAGTTGACTTACTGCTTCCTTTTCTGCATCTCTATGATTACATATGAATGGCCCAATTTGATTTTTAAGTTTGAATTGGGTCTTCTTTTTGGCTGCCATGAAGTTAATAGAATCATAATTTAGGATCTGCCTAATGTACTCCAAGGAAAATATCCTCATTGATGGATGCTTGGGTAACTTTTAAGGCAACAAGTTTGACCCAAAAACTTTGATTTCAGTGAATTTCTCATACAAATACCAGTCACCAACTTTGCTTTGTTATGATAACTGCAATATTTTCTTCATTTCCTCACCTATTCTAGGCTGCTATGTTTTATTCAACATGGTGGTTATTGGATGTAAAAACAACTCTGCAAAATTTGAATAACTGAAATATGTGCCTTCTTTTCTGAGTATGGATGTCCAAAAGATAACAAGTAGAGGATTTCCTTCTATATCTAACTTTTGAAGTGAAATTGGAAAGCTATCTGATTAGAAGAAAAGAAACATGTGGAAAAGATATGAGGTATATCTGAATACTCCTTCCAGCTATGAATTAGTCAATTGATAGTGAATACTATCAACAATGAAACCATCATAGTCAAAGATAACTGAAGGTGGTTGACCTGGAGAAAAGGTTGAAAACAATCCCAAGATAGACTCATCAGTGTGCTCATCAGTGAAGTACCCAAGGATGAAGGAAAGCATGGAGATTATATGCCTTGAACCTTCAGAGAATTTAGCAGTTGAATATGGAGGATTTAGCTTGGGAATTTCAACATGCAAGGGCATAAAAGTCTGAAAAATCATAAACGTTTTAGGAAAATCTAAGCCAATGTATAGCTTAGTGAGGGCCTCAATAAACAAAGGGACTGCTTGGGGGTCTTATTGAAGCTGCAACATTTTGTTTATTGACTCTGCAGTGATGGTAAATATGACCTCTTTATTTGCATTCACAACAGCTCTTTGTTAAGGAATATAGTACTGGTGACATAATCTGATAATTTCTTGACAAGGGTGAGTCACAGGGACTACATATTTGGGCAGATTAGATTCCCAAAGATGAATTTCTTCATGATCATCTAAAGACTTCTCAAAACACCAATTATGAATATCTAAAAAATTGAATTCAACTACGGGATCGGCTATTTTGTAGTCAATATCAGCTAGGGGAATGTGTTCAATATCAACAACTGGGGGTTGTAATGGATTGACTACAATTGCAGTATTTGGAGTTATGGCAGGATTAGGTTTAGGAGCTTTTGAACCTTCAGGCTTGCTTACACCCTGTTTTTTAGGCATCTTGTTTTTCTTCTGCAAGTTTAAACAGTTTGCAGAGGAAATTTTACTATAGCAGAGGCTTAATTGGGCAAATTTGGAAAAATAGAGTCTATTTTTGGGTTTTCTGCCCAATTAGGTTTATCAAAGAAGTTATGAAGCTTAAAAACTGGTATAAAACAGAAAACAGGGGTTTTCTGAGTTTTTAAACTAAAAAATGGGCTAAAACTCTATTGAAAAGAGTTACAGAAGATTAGGGCACATGTAGAGGATTTTTGGCTTATTTCAGAGCTTGAAATGGACTACTAAACAGTGGAAAATTGATAAATTTCCTTGAAAAAGCACGCAGTAGACAAATAGGGTTTTTGGGAAAATTTTGCCAGAGTTTGGCCTATTTTTGGGACTTTTTGACAGTTGGATTAATCAATTTCTTAACTTTGAAATTCTTCTCTTTCTTTAAAAAAGGTTTTTTCAATTTGGTTGCAGGTTGAATTCTGAGAAAAATACCTGTTTTGTTGCAGGTATCGGCTTTGAAAGGGTTTTTACAGTTTCTGGTCGAATTGATGGCTTCAATAGTTTATTTGGAGCTAGTCACAGCTCCTCAACAGTCTTCACGAGTGTACTTTGGTGAATTTAGGAGGTTTTCGGCATAAAAATGGCCACCAGGGGCTTTAACAGAGTTTATCAGTTGGGGAAGCAATACAGTGGTTAAACGCGAAAGATAAATGAATAAAGGTTTAACCAAATATTTTATCAGAATATATGAATTGCATTGAATGCAGGTCTTGTCCGGCAGGAAGATGGTTTCGAAATGCAATGGACGAAAACCGTGAGTGGTTATCGCGTAGGCTTCAGGTGGTAAGTTGTTTTAACCTCATCGAATGCGATCGAATGAGGGAAAGCCATGTGGATGGGAGAGAAATCGGTGAAACCACCCATTTCGCGTGGCTTTGGCTTTTGAAGGGTCGGGCATGTTTTCTATGCAATATCATCCTCTGTTCGTCAGAAGTGAAGGGCTGAGATCGTTTCGGGAGTTGCATTGAAAATAGAAAGGTGGGACTGGGCTTTTACATAAGTGGAAGGGTTAATATGTGGCCGAGGAATATGGTTTAAAACATATATGAAATGTTTTAATAATGGTATAGGCGGGGATTGATATTTTTATTTAAAAGCTTTGTGACATGTTTTTAATAAAACATATGCGGGCAGGTTAATATATATTATATAGTTTTAAAACCTTTTTTGATGGTTTAAAGACCATAAGGGCGGGATATTTCAATAACGGTAGTTTTATACCAAAGGGTTTATAATTTGGGGTTTTTTTGTTTGTGCACATGGGATAATAGACTTTGGTCTAAATGTTATAAAAGTGAGTTTTTTGGGGTATTTAGATATAATGGAATTAATAACTAAGGGAGGGTATTTCTTAGGGATTTAATAAAAGTATGTTAAAGGTTAATATGAAAGGGTAGTGTAATAAAAACAAAATACATATTATCTCTAAGTATAGTATAAAATCAAGCATTGATCATCTTTATATTTCTTTCTCTAATACTTAGGATAAATGTAATTTTGTGGGTTTTTATGAATTCTTATGAAGGGATGAAGTTAATTATTTTAGGGCTACAATTTTAATAAGTAATAATGTGTCTTTACTTTAGAAGAAAGGGGTTTTAATGTATGAATGAAGGGAAAATGATGATAAATGTGGTTTTAGCATAAGAACCCAATATTTTTAACTAACCAGTCATAGAGCCTTGGGTCCGGTCCCAACAAAAGTCAAAGAAATTCTCTGAGCCTGTTTGACTGATAGCTTAGAATACTGAATACTCATAAGGGAGGGGAAATTAGTGATTTTGCATGATGATGTATGTTGTGGAGGTAAATCCCCTCTGCGGACAGAGGCGATCCCTACTAGCCCAGATCGGGTCTAGCAACAATCGTAACACGCTATGGCGCAAGTTCCTAATTGCAATAAACCAAATCGCGAAGAAGGCCTACCTCAAGTCCAATGCTGTTGTTTGTAGAGGAGATGATGCTCCCGTTTCCTTGCTCCGACAACTCACAATCCTTTCGCTCACCGCGATCAAACACCTGCACACACAAGAAACACGACAAACACAAGCGTAAAACCTGATATATGCAGTTATGTATCAGTCAGAGAAGACACAAGTCATGATCATAATGAACAATACAAGTGGAACCATAACCAATAGTCGCTTATCATTAATTCAACAAAGGAAAATACAACCTGGCTCTGACGCTGAACCTTCCTTCGGCGGGTCGTCAGCGGAATACGTTTCAGTAAAGCTTGTCGGGAATAGGGACAAGCCTCTCTCTTCGATCGTCAATCTCCTTGCTATGGATTTGGCACTATGAAGACTATCAGAGCTCTTGCAGCATTCTTTAGGCTATGAAGGCTCTTGGAGATTAGCTTGCAAAGGGAAATGGCAAGCTTATATAGATGGTAGAAGAGGAGTTGGGATCCCTACAATCATGGGATTGGCCCTATCCTCAAGGAAGCTTCCATGAGAGGTGGAAAACTACTTCCTCTACATGGAAATCCGGAGCCAAACGTCCCAACTCAATTTAGAGACCAGTTCAGGAGTTGGTTAAAGTCAATTCTCCGCTTATTTATTTTTAAAACACCTTTATTAACTCAAAAACAGCAGATTAGAGTGAGCGTCAATTGCGTGCCCTCTCAAGGAATTCCTCATTTGCTGTAGTACATGCTATTCGCGTTAAGGTAAAAGATTTGCTTTTAGGTTTTTTTCATATGTCTTGGAAGAACAGAAAGTCCATGTCTAGGGGAATGCCATGAAAGTGTTTTCAGGTTATGTCACTATTCACAGGTCACAAAATATGCCCTCCAATGTGTGGGATGGGGAATTACAGGGACGGTGACAAATTACTGTGTAACAGATGCCCCCTAAAGCATGAGGCCCGAAAGAGAGAGAGGGGTGAAATTCTTTACGAGAACGTGTCCAACCGAAAATATCGCCATCGGAAAACCTGCGTAGAGAAGTACAACTAATATCTCAAATACATGATATATGTGTGGTATGGGCGCAGCCATCCATATTAGAGTATACAATAATCCAGATCCAAGGTATGGACGCAGCCATCCATATTAGAGTATACAATAATCCAGATCCAAGGTATGGATGCAACCATCCAGTGAGGATCGATAAATAGACTCAGGTATGGTCGCAGCCATCCAATGAATGAGTCATATAACTAATCATAATAATCCACAAAATTGCAGCCTGGATTCTGAACAGTCGAAATCCAGGGTCTTGCGCTCCATCTCGACCCGAACAAAGTACAAGTCCAAGCATGCGAATGAGTGAGCTGAAGTCGAACATGCAAGAACATCGCCTAATTACTAGCCAATGATGAAAGTTGTTAACAGACGCGAGAGGTACCACCAATAATGACAATGGTCCTCAAGCTACTATAGGTACAATCTACGGCATGTGAATCAATGAGCTAGCATCAAACACCCGTAGAATCACGCGATCGGAGGCCAATGATGAAAACCTCACGTCGAACACGAAGAACCTACCATTGAGGCATGCAGGCTCCAAGGTACCAGAAGGGAGTCTCTAGATCAGCTTCTTGGATAATGAGCTGAAGTCGACAGGAAGTGACCTTGATCGAAGGTGGGCCATAATTTTTCCCACATCATCGACATGAGACAGACGAACATAATGTCTTTATGAATCAAGATCAGAGGTCAGAGGTCATGATGACGAGGAAAAGAGCAGATGAGAGGTCAAAAGGAATCACCCAAACCCACGGAGGCAAGTGAAAAACGAGATGAGATGTCCCCAACCTGACACGAATGCAGACAAGTGCCATGTTCAAGAGCAACATACTACCGACACGACAATGATACTGGTTCCATTTTTCCCCACCATTACTGGCAAGTACCCCAATTATTTTTGAAAACAAGCTTGAAGGGGATAACATATGCTTGTCATATAAGTCCGCCCTTCAGACGAATCCATCCTAGTACATTTAACGAGCCCTAGGAAGGAGGAACTCGAATATCGTCATTACGACTGGATCCAATGTCATCAGGGTTTAACGAGTCTGACACAGGAAGAACTCGGCATATTTTCATGTTTAGAGAGTTTGAAAATATAGCGGAAAAGTAAACTCCAACAGTCCCTTTTCGTAGATAGTTCCTCAAATCCAAAAAGGTAGAAAACTATGTTTGAGGAAACCTCCGAGTCGCGATAGGCTAGGGTATTCCTTTTTCGTAAATAATCTATCCCAGCCCGAAAAATGGGTAAATGTATACTAGGTAGATGTCGTTTCATGGCCACTTTAACAAGATCGAAACGACAAGGGCCTCAGCAATATTTTCATGTTTAGAGAGTCAGAAAAGAGCTGAAAGATGACTCCAAAGTGATTTTTCGTGTTTTTATCGAGTCCGAAAAAGTATTAAATACAACTCGTGTCACTGCCCATAAAAGCAAGTGTAAAATCCATTTTCGAAAAAATATATTAAAATACTGAGAAAAATGACATTTAAAACCTAATTTTTGACCTGAAAAGTTATAAATAGGCTTCAAATGGTAAAACAAATTTACTTTTACTTTTTACCTTACTTGGAGAGCAACAGTGGTCTGTTTGTGTGCAAACTTGCGGCGATGATTGCGACTATTTCGGGACGTCATTCAACTCCTCGTTTGTTCCAGGTAAAAGGTGTTCCCTTATACTCCATTTTAATCCATTTTTTATTAGTTTCCATTGTACAATTAATCTCTGGAGGAGACTTTTAAAAATTTTAGGGCTCCGCCATTGGCGCGGGTATCGGGCATGGACCCGCGCCAGTGGAATTTTTCTCACAAACGGGTCGCGCCAATGGCGCAACAAAATCTTTTGCTTTAGATTTCCAAACAGTGAGGCATCCATCTGGATTTCCAAGAATGACAGAGATCTAACAAGGGTTTTTTTTTTTTGATCATGTTGATGCAGATAACCAAGCACAATGGTTATTGAATGGAAGGAGAGGGAACATGTGGAGGAGGATGAAATGGCTATGGAAAACGAAGCCTGTATGAATGCGCTGAAGAACTGTGGACTCAAAAAATTCTTCCCTACTCCATTTTTACGAGCTCAACCTGAGCTGCTACAGGACTTGGTCAGCATATGGGATGAAAATGAGGAAGTATTTAAACTTCGGGACCAAGTGTTGGAACTTGAGGTTTCTGACGTCTATTTCATCACCGGGCTGTCGCGCAGAGGCCCAGTACCCATTTTGACAGGCAGCAGACCTTCCGAAGAAAAGATGGAGCAAGTAATAGCGAGGGTGTGCCCAGGGGCACGAACCAGATCGGGAAGCGGGAAGGTGGACATCCACACTATCCATGAATTGGCACTCAGAGTAGTGCTACACACCATTACACGAGCTGCGGGATCGCAAGCTCCACATGAGGTGACCAAAGCCCAACTCATACTAGCCTCTGAGTGTATGAGCCCCACATTATTTGATTGGGCTACTGCAGTGACGAGCAATATCAAGTGGCAGGTGACAAGATGCAAGCAAGTCAAACTAAAGCAGTTTGGCTACGGTTCCATTTTGGTGTCATTCGTCCTGGAACGACTACCTATTTTCCAGGGCCAAGGGGCCATAGTTGCTGAGCCGGTACCAAGAGAGCCAAGGATGGCTCGTTGGGCAGCACTTATGCCCAGGTCAGGAGGAGGCCAACAGATGTCTTGGAGGCCCGAGTTCTTTGGGTGGTTACGGCGACAGGTGATCATGGTCGAGGATTGGCCCTATGCTGGGACCGATTTCACCTGAGATCCTGATCTTCCGCTCCCGGAGGGGGAGGATTGAGATGAGGAGTTGGGTATGATACTCTTTTGATTTTTATGTATTTATGATTTTTTTGTAATACATGTCCTTTTTAACAACAGTTTTACATGTATGCAGATGTCGGACCAGAGAGGCCCGCAGGCATGTCGCCCATTGCGTGGAGAACCCATGCCATACATGACCCTCAGGCTGAGGGTGGCGAAGGTGGCGAACTGATCCAGAACTTGGAGGGCATCGCCTGGGGGATCCCAGACTATGCACGACTAGCAGATGTTCCGCTAGCATACCAGCGAGACACTGTGGGGGTGCCTAGTCGCCTCCACCGACTACTGAGATGCTTAGTGCACGCGGTGGCGTGCTACCACGAGCACCATGAAGATTAGACATCTAGGGTTTTTCCTGCATATTTTTTGAGAGACATGTCGTCTCCGGCTGTATTAAGACGAACATGTATATTTTTTTATTTTTATGTGATACACACTATGCAAACATTTCGACACATATATATACATATACCTATTTCTGGATGGATCTCTTTACATGTGATGATGTTTTGTTTATAAATTGCGCAAATTTCTATCTAAAACCAAATTAGCTACTGCATCTGTTAATGTATTCATATGCCTGGGTATATGTTGATATGTGATATAATCAAAATTCCTTTCCAGTAAACGAATACACAGATACAGACGTAAAATGGATGGGTTTCTAACTGAATAGTGACCATTAAGCTGTAATACTACAAGCTGTGAGTCTAGATACACAAGTAATTCACGAATGCCGAGGTCCATAGCCTCGGTTAATACTTCCAATACGGCACTATATTCCGCGATATTATTTGTAGCAGGACCCAGACACACACCTTGCAGGTTAACCAACTCACCAGTAGGATCATAGATTACCCAGGCTGTTAAGGACAGATTCCTGGTACTGCGGGAGGCACCATCCGCGAAACCCACAAATGGATTAATAGACATCTGCACAACCAGGGAGACCCGATCAGTAGAAAGATGTTTACATCGCACACCACATCACACATGCACACAAATGAATATACACACCTATGTACACACACCACACCAAAAGAAAACTTAAAGCGTAGTATTTTTTAAGGTACAGCCCATTTCTAGGTTGCGCCAACGGAACTCCTTCGTAATCAATGAGCTCATAAGCCCCATTTTTCAATACTCATTTTACTATGTAGGGCCCATGCCACATGGGTTGGAACTTTCCTACTCCAAGTTTCTCGTGCGCGTGGTCGTATAGGAGGACAAGGTCCCCTTCGACAATGGAACGTGGAGAGATTGATTGATCAAAGTGAGCTTTGATCCACTTCTTTTGTGCCTCAATGACTAAAGCAACCAAGCGTCGGGTTTCATCCAGTCGTTCCAAATACAAGAGACGCTCTTCTTCAGGAGAAGTATCGGGAAAATGTTCCACAACCAACTTTAAGGAAGGAATTTCGCACTCAACTGGAAGAGTTGATTCCAGACCATACACCAATTGGAATGGTGTGAATCCAGTCGCACTCTTTGCTGATGTCCGGTAGGCCCATAGAGCTGAGAAAAATTGGAGGTGCCAATTGGACTTATGAATGCCAACTGTTCGTTGAAGCATTGTGACCAGAACTTTGTTCACAGCCTCAACCTGGCCATTTTCCTGGGGGTAATATGGCGTTGAGCTATCATGTCGTAAGCCCAATCTTGATTTTAGCTCGGCCATCATGTAATCTCGAAAGTGAGTGCCATGATCGGTTACAATGGCCTGAGGGACCCCGAAACGTGCAATAATGTGGTTGAAAATAAACTGGGCAGTTGTCTTACCGTCGGCGGCTAGTGTAGGCATCGCTTCGGCCCACTTAGTAAAGTAGTCGACAGCGACGATTATATATGCATGCCCCCCAGCCGAATGAAGGTTACACGTCATGAAATCTACAACCCATTTTGCAAAGGGGCCGATAGTAATGACAGGATGCAGAGGAAGAGGTGGCGCGCACATCTTGCATTGAAAAACCTGACACGCATGACATTTGCGGACTGCAACAATACAGTCTTTGAATATCGATGGCCAGAAGTAACCTGCACGCAGAATCTTCTAGGTAGTGGCATATATGGATAGGTGACCACCACAGGCACCACTGTGACAGTCATTCAAGACTCTTTCAGCCTCTTCCAGGGTTAAGCACCGGCAAAGCACCGAATCTACTCCAACCCAGTATAACGTATCTCCTACAATGCGGTAGGGTTGAGACTGACGCCGAATCCGACGTCGGGCATCTTTGGTCAACTCAGACCGGAACGTTGATGTTTTAAGATACACTATGATGTCGTCGTACCATGGGTCGCGAGTGCTAATAAGGAAGAGTGTTTCGTCGGGGATATGATCCTCGGAATGAGATGGGGTGGAGTCTGTCGGGAGGGAGCAAATGAGATCCAAAAAAACTAGTGATTTGGTCGACTTAGCAGTGGTAAACTCTAAGTCGAACTCCTAAAGGATAACGATCCATTTGGAGTATTATCCCCCTAGTAATTGTCGAGATAGAATGTACGTCATGGGGTTGCAATCCAAAACCACGGTTATGGTACGCAACAAGATGTAGTGGCGAAACCGCTACACAGCGTGTACTGCGGCTAATGCCAGTTTCTCGACGTAAGCGTAACGTGTTTCTGTGTTGAGAAGATTCCGTGATAGATAATAAACGACATGTTCATTTCCATCATCGTCATCCTGCACCATAACCATAGCTATGGTGCTGAACACGACGGCCAAATATAGAGTGAAATCACGGTGATAGTTCGGAGGACGAAGCAACGGAGCATTAACAAGTAACTTCTTTAGCTTCTCAAAGGATCGTTGAGCAATCTCATCCCAACGAAAGGGAACGTTCTTCTTTACAAGACGCGTGAAACCTTTGGAAAATTCCGTGTAGTTCGGGATGAAGCGTCGAAGGAAATTAGCTTTTCCCTGCAGACTCTGCAATTGATATAATGAGGAGAGTGATGGGAGATTGACAATAGCCTCGACTTTTAGAGGGTCGAGGCGAATCCCGTCCTTGGAGACTATAAATCCCAAAAGACGGCCAGAATCCACGCAAAAGACGCATTTATGAGGGTTGAGCCAGATATTATAGCGTCGACAACGAAGGAAAATCTGGCAGAGGTGTTCAGGATGGTCCTCCCGCCGAGCTGAGTGAGCTGGCAGATCATCCAGATAAGGCTGAACGATATGGCGTATGTCGTGGAATGCGTAAGACATAGCATGCTGGAAAGTATCTTCAGCGTTCTTCAAGCCGAACGGGAGCTTTCTATAAGCAAAGGTACCCCACAGATAGATGAATGCAGTCTTGTGTTGATCGGCAGGTAAAATATTTATCTGATTATACCCGGAAAAGCCGTCCATCAAGGAATAAATCTCACTCCATGCACATTCGTCAATGATTTGATCTATGAAGGGAGTAGGGTAGTTTTCCTTAGGACAGGCGCGATTAATATCATGGTAATCAACACAGACCGTTATAGTACCCTGATTTTTATCTACAGGGAAAATATTTGAGACCCATTCTGTGAGGGGAATCGGGTAAATGAAGCCCGCGTTCAGAAGTTTTTCAACTTCTGCCTTAATGGAAGCAGCTTTGCGAGGATGCAATGGGCGTAAGCGTTGGCGCATGGGTTTCGCACCGGGATAGGTAGGAATCTCGTGCACTACTACGTTGGGATCAATCCCAGGCATCTCCTCATAGGACCAAGTGAACATGTCTCTAAATTCTTGGAAAAGATCAGTATAAGTGACGCAACAAAACTGAAAGTCAGCCCCACAGAGAGATGGTCAACTGTCGTCATGGCTCTGTCCACATTCTCCCTTCAGATACTTGGTTCGCCTCCACGTGGTCTCCTTAATGTTCTTTTAATTTATTTATCAATTTTAAAGAAATTGACAAATAAATATAATCACAACTTCGAATGTTTAATTATATCTCCCGGCATATGTATTTACCTCTGAACCTTTATAACCAAAGTTTAACCCTTCACACTTTATTTTAATACTCCACGCTTTTTAAACAAATAACTTATAATAAACCTTTAGCTCTAGACCCCACCTCTACGATCAATTGACCAATCAACGCATGCACCGTACCTCACTTATTGTTCGTGCACCTTGTTTATCGTATGTGCATCTACAGCAAGCGACCACCGTCCGATGGCCCTCTCCCAGATCAACAGCTCTCGGAAATATCGCTCGGCATCCTGGTACGAACTATAACGTGCGATGGCACGGTTTAAACGGTGGTTTTCTGGGGGTCCACTTCGCCAAGCGTCAACAGGTCTATGGAATCGCTCCCCAACTAGGAAATACCACTTATTCACCAAAAGCGGTGCGATATGGGCAATCCGCCTTACAAATCCACTCGTGGTTTTTTGTACAGTGATTAACCAAGGTTAGTTCAGGGTTGCGCTATCCTTTTGATTCATTAACTCAGGTTAGGGATCTCGGCGTAAGCGGGAATTCTACCATTTAAACAGAGTTCACGGCTATAGTTCCTCTGCACAGGCCCTGCCTGTGGGTGGGATTTATTCAACAGGGTTTTGTTCAATAAATTTCGAGAAAACGATAGACAGAGGGATGCGGAGTCGATACAATGGCTCGACTCAGTAATTATATATATATACACAGAATTCAATTGCTTCACAATTAAACAATCTCTTCACAGACAAAGGTTCGAGTCAATCCAATGGCAACAAGCTTCGAAATCATTTAACTGGAAACAATTGTGAACACACGGAGTTTATTGTAGAAATATCTCTATTCGTCCTCTTCTTTTCTCTTCATTAATACATCCGAGGGATTACATTTATATACATAAACATATGACTCTTCGGTTCCTCTGAGAGGACCATTCTAGAAATCAAAGGTCTAATTACAACTTATTCGAATAACTGAACTGTTCGACTTCTACAACTCTAACTAATCTAAATAAAATATTCAGCTGAGGTATTAACACCTAGCTGTTACAATTCAAATGATTTCGAACCCTCCTAGCCACAACATGTGGACAAAACCTCCTACATTGCTGGCTAGTGTCTAATGCCCCTGCATCAGACTCCGAGGGCAATCTTCTTCATGGGCTCCTGTCCATGAGCTCTTCCACTGATCTGCCTATCTTCTGCAACATTCCTTCAGTCATCCAAGTGGCATCTTCCTCTGGCTTGTCCTTCCATTTGATCAATTACTGAAAGTACTCTTGTCCTCTGGCCCTTCTGAATGGTCTTTTATCCAATATCTTCTCTGGTTGCAGTAGTTGTGCTGGAGGTAGCTATTCTCTCCATTCAATCTGTTCCTTGTCTGCTGATCTTTCTTCTGCACCATCATCTTCATACTTGTACAAATATGCAACATTAAAAATGGGAGATATTCCAACATCAGGAGGTAATTCAATCTCATAAGCATTTTCAGAAAACTTTCTAAGTATCTTGCATGGCCCAATCATTTTTAACTTCAATTTGTTGTACTGTTTCTTTGGGAATCTCTTCTTTCTCAAGTGTGCCAAAACCAGATCTCCTACTTCAAAATGAACTTCTTTTCTGCCCAAGTCTGCTCTGCTCTTGTATTTGATGTTGTTTCCTTGTAGTTGATGTTTCACTTGTTCATGTATGGCCTGGATCTCTGAAGCAAACTCCTCACCATCTGCACTCCTTAGCTCTGCCTTTCCCATATTTCTTAACTCTGATATTCCTCTGGGGTGCATTCCATAAAAAATATGAAATGGACTCTTCCCTGTGCTCCTGTTTGGTGAGTCATTATATGCATATTCTGCCTAGGGCAAAATATGATCCCACTGCTTGGGACGCTCTCCTGCAATACTTCTTAACAAATTTCCCAGACTCCTATTCACTACCTTAGTTTTTCCATCAGTCTGGGGATGATAAGCTGAGCTGAAACTCAATTTGGTACCAATTTTCTTCCACAATGTCCTCCAAAAGTGACCCACAAATCTGGTGTCTCTGTCTGAAACAATACTCTTGGGAAACCCATGCAATCTAACAACTTCTTTGAAGAACAAGTTAGCAACATGGGTGGCATCACTAGTTTTATAGCATGGAATAAAATGTGCCATTTTGGAGAATCTATCCACCACAACAAAGACTGCATCATTCCCTCTCTGAGTCTTGGGTAATCCTAGAACAAAATCCATACTCACCATGTCCCAAGGCCTGTCTGGAATAGGTAAGGGACTGTAAAATCCTGCATTCTGGCTCCTTCCTTTAGCATATTGATAGATCTTGCAATTCTTCACAAACTTATCTACTTCTGTTCTCATCCTGGGCCAGAAATAGAAGTGACTCAGTTGCTCATAAGTCTTATCAGTACCAAAGTTTCCAGCAAGTCCACCACTATGCTTCTCTTTGATCAAGTTTTCTCTCATGGAACATCTTGGTACACACAATTGGCTTCTTCTGAATAACAAGTCCTCCTACAGGAAATAATCCAGCCACTGGCTTCTATCTGTTAAAATAGGGTTACTACATGCCTCAAATGCTTCTTTAAAATCTAGATCTGTTTTATACAATTCTTTCAGGAAATCAAATCCTACAACTTCAAAATTTGTTTCTTGAACAAGCATGTTCCTCCTACTCAAGCATCAGCTACTTTATTGGCTTGGCCACTTATATGTTTCAAAACAAAATTAAAACCTTGGAGATACTTAACCCATCTAGCACGCTTATGTTTCAACTTGGGCTACTGTACAATATACTGCAAAGCATGATTGTCAGAATATAATACAAATTCCCTGGACATCAAATAATGTCTCCACTTCTTCAGTGCCTGAACAATTGCATAGAATTCCTTCTCATAAGAGGAATACTTCTTTCTGGTGTCATTCAGCTTCTCACTAAAATATGCCACAGGCCTATCATCCTAACTCAACACAACTCCAATGGACTCTCCACTGGCATCACACTTTACTTGAAATGGTTTAGTAAAATCAGGCAGAATCAAAACAGGCTTCTCAGTTATATTTTGCTTCAAAACTTTAAAGTTTCTTTCTGCTTCAGCAATCCACTTAAATGGTTGTTTGCTCTTATTTATTGTCTCAATTATGGGTGCATTAATTTTACTGAAGTTTCTTATAAAATTTCTATAAAAACTATCAAGTCCATGGAAACTTCTTACCTCAAAAACATTCTTGGGTGAAGGCCACTCCACAATTTCCTTAACCTTTTCTGGGTCCATCTTCAATCCTTCTGCAGAAACAAAAAACCCCAAATACACCAAATCTTCTTTCATGAATGAGAATTTCTTCAAATTTATCAGTAGTTTCTCTTGGTGCAGCTTCTTCAAGACGTGATTAAGATGCCTTAAATGTTCTTGTTTAGTTCTGCTGAAAACTAATATATCATCCAGATACACTATCACAAATTTACCAATGAATTGTTTCAATACCTCATTCATAAGTCTCATAAAAGTGCTAGGTGCATTTGACAACCCAAAAGGCATTACCATCCATTCATACAGTCCTTCATTTGTTTTAAAGGCAGTTTTCCACTCATCACCCTCTCTTATTCTAATATGATGGTATCCACTTTTCAAATCTATCTTTGAAAAATATTTAGCACCACTCAAACAGTCCATTAAGTCCTCAACTCTGGGCAAAGGGAATCTGTACCTGATTGTGATCTTATTGATTTCTCTGGAATCAGTACACATCCTCCAGCCTCCATCTTTCTTTGGGCTCAATACTGCTGGTACTGCACATGGACTCAAACTTTCTCTGATCAGCCCCTTGTCCACAAATTCCTGTACTTGTCTCCTGATTTCCTCATTTTCTTTGGGATTCATTCTGTAGGCTGCCTTATTTGGCAGATTTGAACCAGGGATAAAATCTATCTGATGGCTGATCTTTCTCACAGGTGGCAGCTCATCAGGTAAATCATCCACAACAATGTCACAGTAATTTTCTAACATCTCTTGGATTTCTACTGGAAAATCAGAAATCTTTGTAGAAGTAAGAACTACCTTAGGTTTTCAAACTAAAGCAAAACTTACCTCTTCTTCTTCTATCTATTGCAAATATTCCTTCCCGCTCAGCAACAAGGTCTTTGGATCAATCACTCTGTTGGATGGCTCTCCTTCTTCCATGGGTTTCAATGTATGGTGTACCCCATCTTTGAAGAACTTGTAAGTGTTCTTCTTGCCATCATGCACTGCTGCTCTGTCAAACTGCCAAGGTGTACCCAGCAGTATATGACACACATCCATGGGCATTACATCACACATGACCTTATCTTTGTATTTTCCCATTTGCAGCTCTATCTCACACTACTCTTTTACAACCAGCTGGTGCCCTTTGTGTAGCCAGGACACCCTGTAGGGAGTTGGATGCTCCCTTGTCTTCAACTTCAGCTTTTCTATTACCTCAGTGGAAACCAGATTGTATGTGCTACCACTATCAATGACTAGCTGGCAGCATTTCCCTTGGACTTTGCATATGCTCCTAAACAAAGTATTCCTTTGTGCAGGCTCAGTGACCTCTTTGACTTGCTTCAACAAGACCTTATTTACCACCTAGGATTCTCCCCTCTCTGAAAGAATTTCTTCTTCAATTTCTGCCTCTTCTCCAGCCTGGGCAACAACAACATTCCTTGGACTAGCACCCACATTCTCTGGACACTCATAGTGCTTGTGTCCCACTTGCTGACATCTATAACACCTCAATTCTCTACCCCTGCCTCTGTCTCTGCCTCCTCTTCCTTTTCCTCTGTAAGAACCCCTTCTGCCTCTTGAATCATCCTTTGTAGATGCATTCTAAGGTGAGCTACTATTAGCTCCATCCCTGGGTGTATTAGGTTTTCCTCTACCACCCTGACTTCCCTTTCCCCGGAAAGTACCTCTCTTCTTGGCAAATTGTTTCCTCAGGAGCTTCTCCTCTTCTTTCAAGGCCATCTGATAGGCCTCTTCTACTGTCTTAGGAGACAGAAGACCAATCTCATCTTGTATCTCCAGCTTGAGACCATTCACATATCTGGCAGTCTTCTCTGGTGTGTCCTGGAATTGCTCAGCCCTTATGCTCACTCTGTAGAATTCCTCTGTGTATTCCTTTACTGTCAGCAACCTCTGTATCAGGTTCTGCATTTGCTTATACAATGTCAGCTGGTAATCACTAGGCAAGAATTTACCTTTTAATTTAGCCATCATTCTGGTCCAGCTCTTGATAGGTTGCTTGCCAACTCTCCTCCTCTCTGCCTGCACTTCATCCCACCAAAGTGCAACATGTCCTTTCAGCTTTGTCACCGTAAACTTGACCTTTTTATCCTCACTTATTTCTTCATAATCGAAGCACTTGTTCATTTCATTAATCCAGTCTACTAGTTCTTCTGGATTCAGTCCTCCTGCATAACTCGACACTTCAATTTTGGGCTTAACTACAGACCCCAGAACAGTGCTAAGGAGCCTCATGTCAGGAGGAATATCAACATTTTCTTCAGCTTCTTCTGTTTCAGGTTCACTGATCTCTTCCAGATCTCTGGGTTGTCTTCATTCCATGGCATCCATTCTGGCTTCGACCCTCTGCAACATCCCCAACACCTCAGCATTGGCAACAAGTCTCCTTCTGCCAGCACCTCTACCAACTCGGATTGCCATGTCAACTCTTCTGCAAAAACAACCTTAAAAACAATGGCTCTGATACCACAAATGACGCAACAAAACTGAAAGTCAGCCCCATGGAGAGATGGTCAACCGTCGTCGTGGCTCAGTCCGCGTTCTCCCTTCAGATACTTGGTTTGCCTCCACATGGTCTCCTTAATCTTCTTTTAATTTATTTATCAATTTCAAAGAGATTGACAAATAAATATAATCACAACTTCGAATGTTTAATTATATCTCCTGGCATATGTATTTACCTCCGAACCTTTATAACCAAAGTTTAACCCTTCGCACTTTATTTTAATACTCCATGCTTTTTAAAAAAATAACTTATAAGAAACCTTTAACCCTGGACCCCACCTCTACGATCAATTTACCAATCAACGCATGCACCGTACCTCACTTATCGTTCACGCACCTCGTTTATCATCTGTGCATCTACATAAGCGACCACCGTCCGATGGCCCTCTCCCAGATCAACAGCTCTTGGCAATATCGCTTGGCATCCTGGTACGAACTATAATGTGCGATGGCGCGGTTTAAACGATGGTTTTCCAGGGGTCCACTTCGCCACACATCAACAGGTCTATGGAATCGCTCCCCAACTAGGAAATACCACTTATTCACCAAAAGCGGTGCGATATGGGCAATCTTCCTTACAAATCCACTCGTGGTTTTTTGTACAGTGATTAACCAAGGTTAGTCCAGGGTTGCGCTATCCTTTTGATTCATTAACTCAGGTCAGGGATCTCGGCGTAAGCGGGAATTCTACCATTTAAACAGAGTTCACAGCCACAGTTCCTCTGCCCAGGCCCCGCCTGTGGGTGGGATTTATTCAACAGGGTTTTGTTCAATAAATTTCGAGAAAACGATAGACAAAGGGATGTGGAGTCGATACAATGGCTCGACTCAGTAATTATATATATATACACAGAATTCAATTGCTTCACAATTAAACAATCTCTTCACAGATAAAGGTTCGATTCAATCCAATGGCAACAAGCTTCGAAATCATTTAACTGGAAACAATTGTGAACACACGGAGTTTATTGCAGAAATCTCTCTATACCTCCTCTTCTTTTCTCTTCATTAATACATCCGAGGGATTACATTTATATACATAAACATATGACTCTTCGGTTCCTCTAAGAGGACCATTCTAGAAATCAAAGGTCTAATTACAACTTATTCGAATAACGGAACTGTTCGACTTCTACAACTCTAACTAATCTAAATAAAATAGTCAGCTGAGGTATTAACACCTAGCTGTTACAATTCAAATGATTTCAAACCCTCCTAGCCACAACATGTGGACAAAACCTCCTACATTGCTGGCTAGTGTCTAATGCCCCTGCATCAATAAACTCGTATCTCATCAGGAGAACAAGTTACTCCCACATGTATGTTCTCAACTATCCCTGGTTTGACGGATATGTCGATCGGAGTGGTTTGAGTAATGTTGCTCAGGTTTCCCTCCGAAAGGACCTCATGTGTCAAAATAGGTGTCTGAAGAGGCGGAGTAGGAACCTGAGATGCAAAACGATCTAAACATTCTGACATTTCCCCCAGGTCGGGCATGAAGGAGGAACGATGATTTCCATCGCTCCAAGGCAGCTCCTTAAGAGACATTGCTTCAACAATGGCTTCGTCAGAAGGAAAAGTCTCTTTAAGAGGATCAGGCGAGTCAGCGTCACCGAGCCAGGGGGATTGAAAATAGATATCTAAAGCCATGATCGAGGGAGCATGTTGAGGAGGAGGAGGATCGAATGCAGCGACAATTTCACAGTAATTAATCTCTACTGGAGTTAGGGGCATCGATTCTCCAAAATCAGTCACCTGTTCAGGCGAAGGGATGATCAATGGGTCGTCAGACCTAGAGATCATATTAACTTGAACGGTGTGCGGTGGTGGCAAGGGAAAAATACCCATGAGGATAGGGTCCTTGAAGAGACCGGGTCCTACACTGTCAGGGGGGTTAGGGATCTTATCCACGTAAGGAACGTTGTTCTCAGAGGTGGAGGTGAAGAAAGACAACTGATCCACAGTAACAATTTTTCCCTTATGAGGGAACTTAAGAAGTTGAAAGAGGGTGGATGTCATGCATAGAATAGCATGAGTCCAACTGTGGCCCAGAAGCAGATTGTAGTTAAGCTTGGCGTCAACCACTTCTACTTCTACATTGACTGTCTTCCCCTGTAACGTAATCGGAAAACTCTCGAGAACACCCAGGGGTTTGGATTCCTGACCATCGAATGCCTCTAAGGCATTGGGAGACGATGAAAGAGCCGGAGAGCCAATGGCCTTCGAGCAGGCGGATGACATGACACAGGTAGAAGCACCTTCATCTACGACAGCCCTATGGATGTTAAGGCCGTTGATCCTGACTTGGATCACAAGAGAAATTTGATGCGGAAGTTGGGGGGTAAAGTTTTCTAAGTTGAAGGTGAGAAGATTATAATTAGTGGGATCAATCCCACTGATTACAGACAACAAAACTTTCCGTTGCAAAGGGAAACTTTGAAGGACTTCCAATGCGGACATAGCAGAAGGCGCCTGAGCCAAATTCTCAACAATACTGTAGTGCTGAGTGGCACGGGCATTTGGATTGTAGGAAGACCTTCGTAGAACACCTTTAGAGGGTGGCCTCACAACAGGTTCAGCAATAGGCTTCTCAATTTCCAAAGAACCGGAGACAGGTGGAGGAGGTGGGCCATCCACAACTTCCTTTCCAGCTGCCTGACGCAATCCAACGTAATCCTTCGAACACGTAGCAATCGAAACAGGTGCAACACCATTCATCATAAAGACCTGGGACCCAAATGGTGTAGATGGTGATGGTTGTTCAACCATCTGGGTCTGCTGAGACGGGAATGGTTCTTTACGAACTACCGAAGTCCCTTTAGAGCCTTTCAGAAGTTGACTAATTTCAGATCATCTAGGACAATCCTTAGTATAATGATCTCCTTCACAAATAAGGCAAGGGTACTTCAGTTTACGCTGGGCACCGTCATCAGTACGAGGTTTAGAAGACTCTGACTTTGGGGCGTCAGGTTTGGATTTTCCTTTGCCCTTCTTTTTCCCTTTGGAGGATTTTTTCGTAGGATTAGCCTGAACGGCGTTAACCTCCATAGTTTTTCAAGAATCTAGAGGGGTGGGAAGAGCAGAATTATTGGAAGAATTGGACTTCTGCTTCCCATTCAAAAAATTTCGAGAATTTTGAGACACGGAACCAATAACACCATCCACCGATGGGGTAAGTGGAGCTTTAGAGGTTCCCGGGCGTGGAGCATCAGTCAAAATATCATACAACGTGTCGGACTGAGAGTATACCGGATCGAGATACTGGGCACACGCAATGGCTTGTTCTTCAATCACACATGCCCCCATAGCAATATCTGGCGCGATTTTGTTAATGAAGGACGTGGTGAACCAATGAGTTAGTAGTTGATTAAGTATATCAAACTTGATCAGCCTACGATGACGTCGCCACTCATGAATATGATCGGATATGTGGGTGGCTTTATCCTGCTTCAACGAAGTCAAGAGATGCATCCCGGCTTCATAGCGAACCGGTAATTGAAAGTGAGTCAGAAAAGCCATTGCTAAAGTATTGAAATCTTGAAAGATGCCATGGGGTAATTCAATATACCACTTAGCGGCAGCACCGGTAAGAGTGCGCTGGAAGAGACGTAGACGAATTGAATCATCGACCCAAGAATTAGACGAACACCACAAATGGTAGGTCATTACATGAGCTTGGGGTTCTTCACCATCTTTACCTTCAAACTTTGGGCAGTCGTCGGGTACCTTGGTTGGAACCGGAGGCCAATAAGGATTGTTAAGAATTGGATCATTGGTTAATTTAGAAATGTCCGGTAATTCCAAGGTAGCCAAGAACGGCAATTGCGGATTGAACGGCATGCCCGACCCTCGATAAGGACCGGTACCTGTACTCCACGCTGGTTGAGAATATCCTTGCCCCCATGGGTTCTGTCTGGCAGGATTCTGACCGTAGGGGGTATAGGGTGTATAGCCAGCCTGATTCTGTTGCTGGTAACCAGTGTACGGGGGTTGATAACCAGAGTATGGACCCTGATTGTATGTCGGCCCCGTTTGGGCAGCCTGTGGATTTTGCTGCTGAGCATAGGTGTAGTCGAGTTGTTGAGTGTAATAATGGGAACCTTGGGGCAGATTATAAGTCGGTCGAGATTGACCGTGAAGGTAGTAACCGCCTTTAGGTTGAGCGAGCTGCTGATAGGTGGGACCGTGCTGAGCCTGATAGTTAGGGTGCACCGGTTGATTCGGTTGTGGCATCGAATAAATCGGCTGTTGGGTAGGGTTGATAGAGTTTGTAGGCTGGCCTGGTTGGACTGGCTGACCTGGCTGAACAGGTTGTCCTGGGTGAACAGGTTGACCTAGATGAACAGGTGGCGTCGGTTGTGCAGGTTGACCTGGTTGTTGAGGAGCACCAGGTTGTACCGGATGGGCCGGTTGGCCTGGTGGTGGAACACCGAGTTGTGCCAGATGGACCGGTTGGCCTGGTGGGGGAATGGAGCCAGGAGGTGGATGGTAACCGGTTTGACCTACAACAGGACCATAAAATGGCCCTGGCTGATGTGCAACATTTGGAGAAATAGGATACTGAGGTTGCATGGGCTGTGAAGGTTGGACTTTCCCCCCAAGACCGTATACTGGCCCAGGTTGGTACCCTAGTTGACCTATGAGTCCTTGAGGTTGCCCCGGTTGGACTCCAGGAAGAGGCTGCACGAGTTGACCTGAAGGGTTGTAAGACTGTCCTTGCGGACCGTATAATGGCCCTTACTGGCCCGCAAGATGACCTTGTGGGTCGTAAGGATAGCTAGGCTGGCCCAAAGGTTGGCCTTGAAAAGGTTGTCCTTGCGGGTTATAAGGCTGCCCAGCCTGGTTATATGGTAAACCCTAAGCATGAAGTTGAGCCTTAGGAGCGGGTAAATTTAAAGGATTCCCATACTCATCGTACTGATATGGAAAAATGTACACGGGTGTACCATCCTGTGCATAATGCGAAAAATACGAGCGGTTGGGATCTTGAGAGGGTTGTCTGACCTCGGGGTTCGATTGTTGTAGGGACAATCAATACTCCTCAGGAGAGATGTTCTCTGGCATAGCAGAAGCTATATAGATGTCTTCGGGAAGCGATGTGGTCCTTACGGACTGAGTGGTAACAGCAGGTGTAGATGCATCCACACAAACAGTGAGCCTGACGGGTACAGAAGTGACCTGAGGGGATGACGTGACGGGTGTCCGAGGATATATCCCCAATGAAGGAACAACCAGCCTCGTAGAAGGAGCTGATACCCCCATAGAGGTAGCGGTCGCAATAATCTTACCCAAGGATCTATACCCTGCTGGTAGTGAGGGACCATGCGAAGACATAACAGATAATTCAGGGTTGTCTTCGGGGAATAACTTTCGGGTTACTTCTGGGAATAGTGGGTAATCTTCACCATATGTGGGGATTTCCTCACTAGCAGAATGACTGGATTCACTCATATTTGAACCTGCCGCTAGATCTCGTAACAGATGACGAGGGCTAGGAGGAATAACAGCAGCTAAAAAAGGCGAACCCGATGTAAGAGGAGGGAAATGTTCCCCTACACCAAATCCAGACCAAGGGCCAGATAAGGGCCAATTGAACTCAACTGGTCCTCCAAAGGGAAGCTCAGACAGAACTAGTCCCCCATCGGAAAAATCGGAAACGATGCGCTGCTGAGGTTCAGCAGAGGATTGAGAAACCTCTGATGAATCGTCCATATATGGACTACCAGTACACGAAACTGAGGGTTCCGCCACTGTGTTAGTAATGAAAAGAGAAAAAGATCAAACACACAAACGGGCTGAAAAATAACCAAGGCACACAATCAAGCGACCAACAAGCAAAATCTAACAGGGAGTGTGATCGCGAGTAATTTATTTTATGACATTGAAACTTAGAAACTTCACCATTTCATGTTTTAAGAATCGAGAAACTGATGAAATATGACTCTATCTCTTTCAGTTTTGAAGCAAGCGTGAAAGGACAAGCGGTTGGTGATCTTTTATAATTTAAAGAGTCAGATAAGATCAAAATGACTGCTCAGGAATACTAGGCAAAGGGTGTACCAAATAACCGTGAACTGCAATATACACCTTGGTTTCAAAATGAAAGAGAAATCAACCAAGGACTTAACGTACGTGCAGGCAATCTCCCCGAATGTTATGTCCGGTGTATCACGGGTATAGGGCCACAGAATCAGCTTCCTATGGATAAAGGATAGAAACCTAGTGGGGTCTCCCTTTATATACGCGATGGTACGGGAAGCACAAGTCCGTACTAGTGCTGTCTAAAGCCAAGAGGCGAACGACAGCTACTAGGTTTAAAGACGCCGAAACACGTCTCTAGCCTAGACCTCTAAATGTTTCGTTAATGTTTCAATGCTGCCTTAGTGTAAATTGAATAAATTTTAATGTTTATCTTCAATAATGTTTCAGTTTTCAGGCCCTAGCGAATGTAATGTCTCAAAATCTCCTAAATGCACACTACATGCCACAGTATATCATTCCATTCGATGAAAGCTAATTACAAGAGAGTTAATAGCTTTTCACACAACAACAAAATGACCATACAACAACAAATGATATTTCTAATGCAGCTAATGGAAACTAAAAGCTTTTCTTTGAAAGTTACTAATCACTAATAACACCGAAAAGATTTAATTCACACTAACTGACCCAACGCAAAAGGGATTTTGTTTTGTATTTTCAATGTTTAAGAGAAAAATGCACTAAACAAAATGAAAACTAATGAGACAATCAACTTGAGAAGTGATAGCAAAAGAGAAGAAACAATCAAATTTCACTCAATACAAGCACACAATCAGACCTCAAATTGACCAAAAAGTCCCTCAAATCAAAAGACACCCAAAGACTCAGTTGAACCATGTAATCTAGGCCCAAAATGAGACAAAGCGGAATTCGAATGAAGAAGAAGCCTATCACTCAAATAACGCAATAAAATGATAGACAACCACCAAATGAGTGCAGAGAAGCAATCACAAAGTTGACTGAACAGAGAGAAACCAAAAACTCCCAAGGGAGGCTTGATGCACAATAGGACCTAGATGCTCTAGGGCTAGAACACAAAATTGATAGAAAAGGGCAAACAACCAAAGGAAGAAGATCGCAGTCAGTCAAACAAGGCTCCAGGACACTCAAGCAGTCGAAAAAACAAGACCAAACATGCAGATCAGTCTCAGAAAGCTCAAAACACAGTAAACCCTAGCACCTTACAGGATTGGCGCGACTGTAAGGCTGAAACTAGCGCCAGAATAGAATTGGCACGAGTAATACCCTGACAACATGCACTAGTGGGCACGACTGTCACACTGAAAAGTGCGCCAGCCGAGTTTACCAAGGAAAAATGAAAAATAAGCAATCCAAGAAGCATACCAGTGATTTTGGAGCTTAAACCAAAAGCCAGACTCACAAAAAGAGCCATCCAAAAGAGTTGATCAAGCAAGCAAAGTCAAGAGTTGATCGAAAGACAAGACAATACTCCAAGTGTTCAGTTCATAAAATAGACCAGAGATTGACTGAAGCAGCATTGATCTACTTCGCTAATGCAGAGCAAGAGCGTTTCGAAGGCTATCTGGCTAACTTCAGGCTCCGTCTATAGTTCATAAAGCAAACAACAAGCTAACTCCCCAGCGGAGTCGCCAATTTGTTGTGGAGGTAAATCCCCTCTGCGGACAGAGGCGATCCCTACTAGCCCAGATCGGGTCTAGCAACAATCGTAACATGCTATGGCGCAAGTTCCTAATTGAAATAAACCAAATCGCGAAGAAGGCCTACCTCAAGTCCAACGCTGTCGTTTTTAGAGGAGATGATGCTCCCGTTTCCTTGCTCCGGCAGATCACAATCCTTTCGTTCACCGCGATCGAACACCTGCACACACAAGAAACACGACAAACACAAGTGTAAAACCCGATATATGCAATTATGTATCAGTCAGAGAAGACACAACTCATGATCATAATGAACAATACAAGTGGAACCATAACCAACAGTCGCTTATCATTATTTCAACAAAGGAAAATAGAACCTGGCTCTGACGCTGAACCTTCCTTCGGCGGGTCGTCAGCAGAATACGTTTCGGTAAAGCTTGTCGGGAATAGGGACAAGCCTTTCTCTTCGATCGTCAATCTCCTTGCTATGGGTTTGGCACTATGAATACTATCAAAGCTCTTGCAGCATTCTTTAGGCTATAAAGGCTCTTGGAGATTAGCTTGCAAAGGGAAATGGCAAGCTTATATAGATGGTGGAAGAGGAGTTGGGATCCCTACAATCATGGGATTGGCCCTATCCTCAAGGAAGCTTCCATGAGAGGTGGCAAAATACTTTCTCTACATGGAAATCCGGAGCCAAACGTCCCAACTCAATTTAGAGACTAGTTCAGGAGTTGGTTAAAGTCAATCTTCCACCATTTATTTTTAAAAACACCCTTTATCAAGCCTGGCGCGAGTGCAACTTTGATACAGAGCGCAAATTGGTGCGCCCTCTTTGAATTATTTCCCCCATTGGCGCGGGTATAGCACAGGCTAGTCGTGCCAAGGGTGAAAAGGCTATTTTTAGGGTTTTTCACAAGGAGATGTCTTCAGGGGAATGAAATTCCATGTCTAGGGGAATGCCATGAAACTGTTTTCAGGTTATGTCACTGTTCACAGGTCACGGAATAAGCCCTCCAATGTGCGGGATGGGGAATTGCAGGGATGGTGACAAATTGCTGTGTAACAATGTATTATTCATATGATTTCTCCACTGCTTTCTACCTACTCAAATTTTATTTCTAACATTTTTTCTTCATTTTGTAGGTGCATTTAGGCTTGCAACCTTAAAACATTTTCTTTCAAAGCATAAAACTATCTAAATCTACCTTATTTCATCCGAGGGCTCAGCTTAAACTGTTGAGCTCCTCATTATTCTCTACCTATCTACTGATTTTTCAAGTTTGAATTGTTTGACAAACCTTTATTCTCTATCTAAAACATGAAATTGAAAGCATGAAAAGTTAAGATTAAACTATTTAACTAATCATGGATTATGGCATTTATTGACACTCTACACATAATAATTATTCTTTCAATAAAAAGTAAAAGTAGTGGCATTTGGACTTGCTCACTTTCAGGTCTTATTTCTTTTTTCTTTTGGGGTCTATATTTTTCTAAGTCCTTTGATCTTTCTTTTAGGACTTTTTACCCTCTTTTTGCATTTTTTATTATTTTCAAATATGGGAAAACAACTTGCAGAAAGAAATGTATGTACATATTTACAAGCCTATCAAAGTCAATTCAAAAATTATGAATCCTATATTTATAGGACGCATCTCCTTGTGAGATGTCAAGAACACCGTCGACTAGTACCCTGATCCTTGTGAGATGTCAAGAACACCGTCGACTAGTACCCCTGAAACTATTTCTTCAGTCTTGTGCTTGAAAGAATAATCATCCTCAATCTGTAAGTCAAAAGGTAGTACAATTTCCTCTTGCTTTGGAGAAGGAATATTTTCCAAGAATTCTTTAGGATCTTGGAAATTATAAGAATGAATTTGAGAACGCAAAAGTTTAATGCCATTTTCATATTTTTCAGAAATTATCTCAAGAACACATATTTTAAGTTGAGGAGAACATTTTCTTGATTTTCAAAATAAGAAATATAGCTCTTAGAAAATCCTCATCAAGCTAAAATTCCAATAAGCCATCCCTGAATTCATTGAAAATCTCATGAGATGAAAGGTTTGCCACAGACCCTGTCATCTTGTATCACCATCAATGATTTGGATTATGGATTTTTTTTTGTTATGGTGTTTCTTCTGAAATTTGAAGTTATGGATCTTGGAAAATGGAGTCACCAAGTGGATGATTTTAACCTTATGTCTGATCACTATCCACCATCATAGATCAGATCTGAAACTATAAAATATTTTTGAAGAAAATGTTAGTCGTTTCGATCCCCAATATGGTCACCAGTAATGTTATCACTCTAGTAAATTCTTAGGTTGTGGGATTTTGGTTTTTATTCAAAGAATACTAGAGGTAAATACAAACCTACTTCAAACTCTAGGATCTAGCCTTTCTAGGGTTCAGAGAGGGCTCTCTCTTTAAAGTTTAACTTTGTTTTAATTTGTGAATATTAGGCTAGGTATGAAAGTGCAATTTTGGTTTGGTTTTGTTGGATTTAGTGGGAAAATTTCACTTGGAGAGATAGATAGAGGGAAATATACTTGTCCATTGGGCTATGGAGTCTAAGTCAAGCTAACAGAACTGGGATCAAGGCCTAAAAGGTCAAATGTCTTCAAGGAAAGATAGATAACCCTTGGAGATCTTGGAAAATTGGTTTTGAGATGGTATGATCACGATAAAGGGAAATTAAGGATCCTTTGATCCAAAAAATGGAAGTATTAGATAGAGGTCAAATGGGAGAGGGAGAAATTAAGGGTTCCCTACACTGGAAATCAGAAGAAAACAAAGAAATGTTAACTAGTTAAAAACAGGGTGCTATTAACATGTCCTATAGTAATACTCCTAGTTATACATTCAGATTTAGAATTAAAACACAGATGTATGCATGTAACAAAGAAGAATAACAATGACAAGTTTTAGAGAGTACTTCACTCCAGATAGCTTATCACAAGGTTCCTGAAGTATGATGCCAAATAGTTGATCCAGTCTGCTACTCAAAATCGAAATCTAAAGCCTTCAAGTCAACAAAATATCTATAGTAATCTCCAGCAATTTTATTCCACACCAAATACTTCAAAAGAGTGAAGTATTTATACATAATGTTTTACAAAATATCCTAGATGACTTCTAGGAATTAACTTAGGAAAATAAAATATCTTACAACAATAATAGTGACAGTTGCTTAACAAATCACCAAGCTATCCTATTTTATTCAATGAAATAGAAACTGTCTTAGGATAAGAAGCAGTTGGCTGCTTATGTCTCCTCTTTGCTGGCTCTTTAGATATCTTTTAGAATCTAACTTTCCCTCACTAATACTCTTTCATTTCAGATACTCTTTAACCTTCATTCAAACTGCTTTACTACTGTAAAATTTGTTTTAACAGTGAAACCAGCAAACAGATTTTTTCTTTTTCATTTGTTTGTCTTTCATTCTTCATAATAAATTATTCAATGCTTTCCAATCCTCATTTTTAGGAATTTGGATATTTTTTAGTTTCCTAAAATTCTCATTAGCTTTAGTATACCTAGCAAATGTGGGCTTGATGACAAATAAGTGCTTGATCTCATATTGTAAATAAAATAAATCTTCAAAACTTTTCAACAATAGTTTTCCTGTGGGAATGCCTTGACCTGTTGGCTTATTCACCTGCTCCTTGGCATATTCTCTTATCTTCTTTTCATAATAATTTTGAGGCATTAACTTATCATTAATAACCA
The DNA here is from genome assembly GCA_034641835.2 of Pinus albicaulis. Lineage (NCBI taxonomy): Eukaryota > Viridiplantae > Streptophyta > Pinopsida > Pinales > Pinaceae > Pinus > Pinus albicaulis. The sequence continues at coordinate 1,841,840,750 of CM076578.1, forward strand.
TGATATCAGTAAGTCCTTTTTGCCTTAAATTGATGAACTTAACCATGAATCTGGTTATCGCAGTATTCATACCTTCACATTTTTCTTCAAGCTGCCTCATCAAATTTCTTTTGGTGGTAACTTTCCTAATTTCTAAGATAGTTGTTGTCCTGTCATTGATTTTTAGTTCTTCCAATTCCTGTATATTCTTACTGTTGAGGAAATTGATTAATCTTACAACTTGTTCTGGTTTATCAGCTAAATCAGTTTGTCTTTTGGATTTCTACTAGGGCTGCCAATAATAACTCTCTTTGCTCAAAAATTACCTGAATTGAAGGCCATACATCATGGATGGCTTCAATTACATTATTCCATAGGTAATTGTTTATGTATGATATATGATCTTTGAGAGTTAATTCTTTTTGTAACTTCTTTACCTCTTCACTCAATCTGTTGGCATTTTGTTCATGTATTTTATCATTTATCTGAGTTGATTTGTTTTTCTTATCAAGATTTTCAATCATCTTTTTCAATATATTAATTTAATTTGTATTCAAGGACATCTCTTCCATTGCTTTCAATAGTTGACTGCTTTCATCTATAGGTTGCAATGTTGTTGTAGAGCATTCAGTAGCTGAAGTTGTTGAAGAAGTCACTGGCACTGCAGTGTCCAGTGGTTCTTTGGGTGCCAACTTTTCTCCTAAAGTTGAAGGCACTGCTGCAGTGATGACTGGAATGACTTTAGGAATCACTGGTTCTTTTACTGTCTCCATTTCTTGGAAAAGTTGGTCCATCTGTACTTCCATTTCCTTAATATGAGCTGTCAGTTGAAGTATTAAACTCATCATTTCATCTTTTTCTTTTTGTTCCTGTAAGACTTCCTTTGTCTGAGGATGCTCACTTTGAGGAAGTTTAAGTTGTTTCCTCAAGGCAACTATATCCTCATTTTTCTTCTTTACCAATGCTTCTGCTGCTTTGATGTTTGTAGGATCATATCCTACCTGCAATAGTAAATCTTCTAAGGCTTTCATCCTTAGATGCTTTACATATAATGAAGCTTTATCCATCTTCATTTGATCTTGCATATTAGAGATGGTATTTTGAAGCTTATGAGCACTCATAGCTTTTGTTTTGACTGTAGAATACAACATCTCTGAGGTTTTCTTACGAAACTCAATTTGATCTAATTCATGGATTTTGTTTATAGCTACTTCCATATCAACTTTCTTATAGTCAGCAACTGTCTTTGGCACTGATACTGTGGGCTGTAATACTGCCATAATCAAATTTTTAGTTGAATAATTAAATGTTGATAGGAATCTGTTTTTATTACTTGTATTTTTCTTTAAGAACTGAGAATATATTTCAGTTTTGATTTCCTCATTCTTCAACTTGATTTTCTTGTATTTCTCCTTAATATCAAAATCCTTTTCATCATATGAATGTGAGGAAGAAGCCTCCATAATTTTTTGCCTTTCCATCATTTGTGTATCTTCATTATTCGTTTATTATTCATTCTGATTTGGCTCACTGATAACTACAGTAGCTACATTTGTCTATAGAAAATTTGTGGTATTCAAGGGCTCTGTTTCTTCAACATCTATTGTCACTTTACCTTTAGTTATTGTATCTAATTTTGGCCTTTTGTTTTAAATGATCTTGAACTTTGTTTCTGTTGTAGTCTCTGCAGTATAAGCTCCCTCTTATCTGATTCTCTTAGTGGATGTCTCTGGTTGTTTGGCAATTTCCAAAGTGTGACTAGTATTCCTTTGGTTTACTACCTCTGTTAAAGTGTTTTCAACCCACTCAATTTGATTAGCAAACTTCTCTATTTCTAGTTTTGGTTCATGGACAAAGGGTGTCAATTTACATTTTACCCTTAGTTTACTTAAGATCCCTTGTGGATCATAATTCCATGGGAAATTTTCTTCTAATTTATATTCCAATAGTTGACTTGCTGCTTCCTTTTCTGCATCTTTGTGATTACATATGAATGGCCCAATTTGATTTTTAATTTTGAATTGGATCTTCTTTTTGGCTGCCATGAAGTTAATAGAATCATAATTTAGGATCTGCCTGATGTACTCCAAGGCAAAGATCCTCATTGAAGGATGCTTGGGTAGCTTGTAAGGCAACAAGTTTGACCCAAAAGCTCTCATTTCAGTGAATTTCTCATACCAATACCAGTCACCAAATTTTCTTTGCTCTGATAACTGCAATATTTTCTTCATTTCCTCACCTATTCTAGGCTGCTCTGTTTTAGTCAACATGGTGGTTACTAGATGTAAAAACAACTCTGCAAACTCTGAATTGCCTTCTTTTTTGAGTATGGATGTCCAAAATATAACATATAGAGGTTTTCCTTCTATATCCAACTTTTGAAGTGAAATTGGAAAGCTATCTGATTGGAAGAAAAGAAACATGTGGAAAATATAGGAGGTATATTTGAATACTCCTTCCAGTTGTAAATTAGTCAATTAATAGTGAATACTATAAGCAATGAAACTAGCATAGCCAAATATAACTGAAGGTGGTTGACCTGGAGAAAAGGTGGACAAAAATCCCAAGATAGACTCATCAGTGTGCTCATCAGTGAAGTACCCAAGGATGAAGGAAAGCATGGAGATTACATGCCTTGAACCTTCAGGGAATTTAGCAGTTGAATATAGAGGATTTAGCTTGGGAATTTCAACATGCAGGGGCATAAAACTCTGAAAAATCATAAACCTTTTAGGAAAATCTAAGCCAATGTATAGCTTAGTGAGGGCCTCAATAGACAAAGGGACTGCTTGGGGGTCTGATTGAAGCTGAAACATTTGGTTTATTGACTCTGGAATGATGGTAAATAGGACCTCTTTATTTTCATTCACAATAGCTCTTTCTTCAGGAATATAGTACTGGTGACATAATCTGATAATTTCTTGACAAGGGTGAGTCAGAGGGACTACATATTTGGGCAGATTGGATTCCCAAAGATGAATTTCTTCATGATCATCTAAAGACTTCTCAAAACACCAATTATGAATATCTAACAGATTGAATTCAACTATGGCATCAACTATTTTGTAGTCAATATCAGCTAGGGGAATGTGTTCAATATCAACAACTGGGGGTTGTAATGGATTGACTACAATTGCAGTATTTGGAGTCATGGCAGGAGTAGGTTTAAGAGCTTTTAAACCTTTAGGCTTGCTTACACGCTACTTTTTAGGCATCTTGTTTTTCTTCTGCAAGTTTAAACAGTTTGCAGAGGCAATTTTACCATAGCAGTGGCTTAATTGGGAAAATTTGGAAAAATAGAGTCTCTTTTTGGGTTTTCTACCCAATTAGGTTTATCAAAGAAGTTCTAAGGCTTAAAAACTGGTATAAAACAGAAAACAGGGGTTTTCTGAGTTTTTTGACTAAAAAATGGGCTAAAACTCTGTTGAAAAGGGTTACAGAAGATTAGGACACCTGCAGAGGATTTTTGGCTTATTTCAGAGCTTGAAATGGACTACTAAACTGTGGAAAAATGATAACTTTCCTTGAAAAAATGCGCAGTAGACAAAAAGGGTTTCTGGGAAATTTTTTCCAGAGTTTGCCTATTTTTGGGACTTTTTGGCAATTGGATTAATTAGTTTCTTAACTTTTAAATGCTTCTCTTTCTTTAAAGAAGGTTTTTTCAATTTGGTTGCTGGTTGAATTCTAAGAAAAACACCTGTTTTGATGCAGGTATCGGCTTTGAAAGGTTTTTTACAATTTTTGGTCGAATTGATGGCTTCAGGAGTTTATCTGGAGCTAGGCTCAGCTCCTCAATAGCCTTCAAGGGTGTAATTTGGTGAATTTATGAGGTTTTGGGCATAAAAATGGCTACCAGGTGTTTTAACATAGTTTATCAGTCGAGGAAGAAATACAGTGGTTAAACGCGAAAGATAAATGAATAAAGTTTTAACCAAATATTTTATCAAAATATATGAATTGCATTGAATGCAGGTCTTGTCCGGTGGGAAGGCGGTTTCAGAATGCAATGGATGAAAATTGTGAGTGGCTATTGTGTAGGCTTCAGGTGGTAAGTTGTTTTAACCTCATCGAACGCGATCGAATGAGGGAAGGCCACGTGGATGGGAGAGAAATGGGTGAAACCACACATTTCGCGTGGCTTTGGATTTTGAAGGGTCGGGCATGGTTTCTATGTGATATCATCCTCTGTCCGTGAGATCTAAAGGTTTAAAGTGAAGGGCTGGGATCGTTTCGGGAGTTTCATTGAAAATAGAAAGGTGGGACTGGGCTTTTGCATAAGCGGAAGGGTTAATATGTGGTGGGGGAATATGGTTTAAAACATATATGAAATGTTTTAATAATGGTATAGGCGGGGATTGATATCTGTATTTAAAACCTTTGTGACATGTTTTTAATAAAAAATATGCGGGTGGGTTAATATATATTATATAGTTTTAAAACCTTTTTCGATGGTTTAAAGACCATAGGAGCAGGATATTTCAATAACGGTAATTTTAGATCAAAGGGTTTATAATTTGGGGTTTTTTTATTTGTGCACATGGGATAATAGACTTTGGTCTAAATGTTATAATAGTGGGTTTTTTTGGGGTATTTAGATATAATGGAATTAATAAATAAGGGAGGGTATTTCTTAGGGATTTAATAAAAGTATGTTAAAGGTTAATATGAAAGGGTAGTGTAATAAAAACAAAATACATATTATCCCTAAGTATAGTATAAAATCAAGCATTGATCATCTTTATATTTCTTTCACTAATACTTAGGATAAATGGAATTTTGTGGGTTTTTATGAATGCCTTTGAAGGGATGAAGTTAATTGTTTTAGGGCTACAATTTTACTAAGTAAGAATGTGTCTTTACTTTAAAAAAAGGGGTTTTAATGTATGAATGAAGGGTAAATGATGATAAATGTGGGTTTAGCATAAGAACTCAATATTTTTAACTAATCAGTCATAGATCCTTGGGTTCGGTCCAAACAAAAGTCAGAGAAATGCTCTGAGCTGTTTGACTGATAGCTTAGAACACTGAATACTCATAAGGGAGGGGAAATTAGTGATTTTTCCCGATGATGTATTATTTATATGATTTCTCCACTGCTTTCTACCTACCCAGCTTTTGTTTCTAACATTTTGTCTTCATTTTGTAGGTGCATTTAGGCTTGCAACCTTAAAACATTTTATTTCAAAGCATAAAACTGTCTAAATCTACCTTATTTCATCTGAGGGCTCAGATTAAACTATTGAGATCCTCATTATTCTCTACCTATCTACTGATTTGTTAAGTTTAAATTGTTTGACAAATCTTTATTATCTATCTAAAACATGAAATTAAAAGCATGAAAAGTTAAGATTAAATTGTTTAACTAATCATGGATTATGGTATTTATTGACACTCTGCACGTAATAATTATTCTTGCAGTAAAAATTAAAAGTAGTGGCATTTGGACTTGCACACTTTTAGGTCTTATTTCTTTCTTCTTTTGGGGTCTATATTTTTCTAAGTCCCTTGATCTTTCTTTTAGGACTTTTTACCCTCTTTTTGCATTTTTTATTATTTTCAAATATGGGAAAACAACTTGCAGAAAGCAAGGTATGTACATATTTACAAGACTATCAAAGTCAATTCAAAAAATGTGAATCCTATAGTTATAGGACCCTAACATGGGTAACATCCCAAAATAAAAAGAGATTTCCCCAATAGTTTCCATGTACCTCATGCACAGGGAAACACTAAAGTCTAAGGAATCAACACAAATGAGAAGGAAAAAGGAATCAACTATTAATAAAATCACTTCAGTTTCCAATAGCTTGTAGAGTGCTAAAATATTTTTTGGATAAGCTTAATGAATTTAGACAACTCCATTGGGTTAAACTAAAATACAACGACTTCCAGCATTTCAATATAAACGATAATGTGGCAAGAAAATTTGCTTAAAAAATAGCTCACCAAAGTAGTAAGTGTACTTAAGTAACAACTCCTATATACCTAGGAGATCACAAAATGCTACAATAACCTGAGACTTTGTTGAAGGTTTTTAAAAATTGCTTCAGAAAGAACATATATTGCCTTCAGACAAATATTAGGAAAGTGACTTGAAATGATTAGCTTTTGCAATTTGGATAATATTTTTATTATCATCTAATAAAGTAGGATTATTTACTATTAAGCAAGGTGACTCTAGACAATGGGTATTCATTATTAAGCATGGTGACTAGTAGAAGAATTCAGTCTTGAACTCTATATTTTGTTGCCAATTTTTTTTATTTACTAGCAGCTCTAATAGTAACAACACTGCTTGCTTTCCTTCCTCTGTATCACATGCTAGTGCACCCAAGGGAATGCTAGATTTTTTTTTAATTTTCATCAAGCGTACTTAAGAGGAACTAGTTTTGACAGGTGGCAACTAGACATTCCTAAGACAGATGAGGGAAATCTTCCCATCTTCAGGAGCATTTACATCACCAATTTTCTGGGATGTGGGTAACATCCCAAAAGCAAAAGAGATTTCCCCAATAGTTGCCTTGTACCTCATGGACAAGGAAAAACTAAATTCTAAGCCAACCCACTTTCATTTTGCATATGATGGTGGCTGGATCCATTTAGGGTGGGCTGAAAATGAGCATAGATCCCTTGATTGATCCATCAGTGGATGCATCCCTTAGGGGTGGGACACATCCTTAATGCAACTAGGGCCCATCTAAGATAAAAGAGACGAGGATAATAAAAAAATTGCATGCATACATGAGAATGAACTATATTAATATATCAATGACAGAAATAGAACACATAAAATCATAAAAGCATTTCATCTAACACAGTTATGTATGAATACTTGAGTCTTAGACTCTTACAGAAATTGTCACATGTCATTTTTGATGTATGTATGAGTAATTGTCAGGGTAGGTGTCCCCATGTGTGGGTGCACATCTCACATATTTGGTAGGGAAATGAAAACATATCCTCCCAAGCTGGTAGGCATCTCCAACCAATAAATAAATGCATGATTGGTGGACCCTGTTACCCATCATATGGCATGAGAATTAATCCAGTATAATACCACACCCAAGCAAGCTGCACTTGGAGAATTTTGGTTCTTTGGCTTGTTACCTCTTATGATATAGGAGGCTTGTAACCTCTCATGTTATAGGAGGCCTACACTTGTAAATATTTTCATTACTCTTGTCATTTCAATCACAACGGGGGGTTTACAGGTTGACCTTTAGATGTCCCTAGAGTTGTGATTACATTTTATGAGGTTATTGATGAAGTAAGCATAGATGGCTTGATGATTTTGATGTTTGGGTTGCCTTGAAAATGATTGTTTTCCTTTCATACTATTCGAAATAGTTTTGAATCCCCTGTGATCATTAGATGGTTAATGATACATTTTATTGTATGAATCACTTGATGAAATCCCCTTGCATTTTGATTTTTGGCCTAAGCCAACATCATTTTCACATAATCGGTTCAATAGCTTCATGATGGTGTACAACACTCTAGCATTCTCCCCCTACTATTACTTGAATTGAAATTGTTCGTGGGTTGATTGAATATGCTCTAGCATGGTTTGATATTCATAAGGTAAACACCCTTGTTCATATTGAAGGATTGTAAGCATATTATGGCATGCCATGATATAGACTACAATCATTTCCTGCTTTACAGTTCTATCTACGTAGATCCAGTACATATGGGATTGGTTGGCATGATTTGAGGAATTCCCACACATCTTATTGGCACACATGTTTAGGTCACCCTTTGAGGAGTTGTCATAACAACTATTTGACCATTGCTTTCCCACTTATCTATGAGATCCACTTATGGAGGAGTGTGATAAATTTATTGGAGGGGCATCCTAGCTCTTGAGCATATGATATTTGACAAGTAACCAAATTGTTGCCAAATTAGTGCCAATAAATTCAAAATTGTAGTAGAATTTTAAAATTAGGGTCATACTAGAAATTTGGACAACTATTGGTAGGAGCTATGGTGGCTATAAATCCATTACCTTAAAACCCTCACCACATTTTGATAAAATTTTTGAGAAATGCCCAACCTTTGTCGCTTGATCACTTTGGTTATGTGAAAATATTGTGATTTCATAATGCACATGGTGGAGAACAACTTGAACATAGGGAACAACTTTACGTGTTATGAGTGTTGATTTTTTTGTAGCTTGGGACGTACTCCAAGCCCTAGTGTTCAAGGGTTGGAGGTCAAAGCGCCACAAATAGGCTTGTGGGCTTGAGATCCAAGCTTGGGGGTTTTGCACCCATCATGATTTGGGCCAGAACCGTGATGGATTTTCGACATGTGATAAATGAGGATGATAGTGCTCGGTGAGACGATTCCAATGTAATGAGAACCATCAAATTCTGAGTTGTTGTTAGAGAGAAATTAATTTTTTAAGTTGACAAGTTTATTATTGGTTGTCAAGTCATGTTGGCTTTATCTAAATAACTCCAATAGGTGTGTCTCTTCATAATTTCTTGAATCCCCTCATTATTTCTATTAAAGGAGGGTGAGCACTTGTGTTTTAGGCATCCATTGTGTGCAACACATCATAAGAAGATATCTCATGGAGGAGAAGAAAAATTATGTTTTGGGCCATAGGCATAAGAGGGCTGACAGTGTGGAGAAGAGGGAAGTTTAGGGCACTCTTGGTGACTGTTATTAAGGCTGTTTAGTTGTGCTAGAAGGTCGAGGCAGAGGAGAGAATTTCTGTATGTTTTTGGGGTACGTTAGGGTGTTTAGACCCTTGGAAGAGACAGTTACATCCCTATATGGTTGTTGTGGGAAGGCCACAGGCCTAGAACAACCTAAACAGAGTTGCGTAGGGCAGTGTTAGGGTTGGTTCATGCCCAGCACAACAGCATTGAGGAGGAGGGTACTTCCAAAGGGTAGTCAATTTCATCTAGAGCAATTCTAGGCAGAATTGAAGGCTGGAAGAAGGGGCTGTGTGATGCCCTAATGAAACCTAGATTCCAGCAATGAAGGAGACCTAAAAACAATGAGCTTAAGGTATGTATTTTAGTGCATTCTCGTATATGTTGGATCCTAACTTGTGGATCAGTTTGAAATCGTGATAGGGTGGCATGTGGAATTCAATGAGGAGGGGGTGGATCTCATGGTTAGATGCCCCAAACTAGTGATAGCTGCCACAGTTATTGGGCAGCAAACTTGGAGCGAGAGGTTGTCAAGTATTGGGTCAAATTGATGACTAGTGTGTGGATTAGTTTGATGGGCAGCTTGAGGAGGCCTTAGAATTTATTTGAAGGAGCCCACGTGGATTATTGGGAGGCCTACCAAGCAGCCGAGGTGACAGTAGGAACATTAAATTGGAAGGCAAGAGGCCAACAACAAGGTATGTTGCATATGGACCCTTGTATGCTGGTTTGATGGTGTCCTAGGCGAGGAAACATTGAGGTGCCTAGATTTGTGCAATATCTCCTCTATTGCAGGGCAAAGGGTGGTTTGATGAAGTTTGTGGGTAGCCATGTGTAAGGGTCTTCTAGGTGTGGGGATGCCCTAACTAGGTGCAAATGCTATAGCGTGGACTTGGTCTCTCGTGGATTGTTGGAGGGTAGAGTAAGAGAGGCCCAAGTGTGGACGCAATTGCGCACTTATGGTCTGCTTAAGGAAAACGTGATAGTATCCATGTTGGAGCCGAAGTGCAGCACCTTGATGGACAAAGGTGACTACAAACCTGGCAATTGTGGAGCTCAAGGGTTTGGCCAACCAGGAGTAGGATCATGGAGCCTGAGACTTGTGTGTAGAGAAGGACTTCTACAGTAGATGATGGGCAGTCCTCCTAGCCCATGTTCATTGTGGGAGATGGACATCTTGCAGTGATAGGTGGCAGCCCTTCGTGCCCTATGTTGGTCTACATCATTGATGTTGGGTTGTATTAATCACTATTAAATGAATAAAATAGTACAGATAAATTATCAATCCAAGGACGTCTTTTATTTCAATAACAATCGCACTCTTTGTGTCGATACATCAAACCAGAAGGAAACCAAAATAAAGGAAATTGTTGTTGAAGTAAATGCTGGAAGGAAATCGCTCATGCAGAAACAAAATGATCTACAAGAATATAATCAGACCCTAATTAATAAGTTCTATCGCGCCACACAACAATTATCCAACTGGTATCTCTGATCTCATATATGTAATAGCATATAAAATATTGAAATTGAAGCAGATATATTCACAGTTGAAACAAAAACAACAACACTTATACTAATACATAAACAAAATACAAACACATATACACAGCTACCTTAACCACTACAATCCATGCTAAAGAGGAGGACCCTTCCTCCCTAGCAAGGTGCAGATAGAGAAAGAACTTAACGGAAACTAAATCGAATAACGCATGTAACAGCAATAACAGGATAATATGTATTAATATGAGAAAAATTATAGAGCCAAAGTAATGTTGTTCTCTACTAATATTTCGATCTCAAGGGCCGAGAACTATATAGTGGTTACATCTCAGAAAAATGAGGGATGGATCAATCATGATAATATTATGATTCTCATGCTGATCAAAATAGAATACATATGGTTATAACCACTTCTAAATAAAAGTCTGACTAGAAAATTGTATATTACAATCAAAATTGCCTAGAGGTTGCTATCCAAAAATACAATACTTAATAACTTCTACAGCTATCATGATAAATCACAACTGTAGTGTAACAGCTAGAGGACAAGTCAGGATCAGGAGTTGACGAGATCCAGTCAGCGGTACAACTGTAACAGCAGTTCGCCAATGGGTCTATAACAGCATGGTGTAACATCATCATGTTGTAAAAATTTCACTGTAACCACACCCTTAAATGCTCCTATATGCTCATTCTTGAGATCTTTTGTGCTACAAATGGAATCTGGAAAGACAACAAAAAGACCATATATTTTCTCCAAACATTCATCCTCAGTTAGTCATAAAGAGGCACGATACATCATAATAATTGATGAAATGGAAGAGTAGTTAAAATAAGGTGAAACAGCACAAGTTAAGATAGAATGGTAGGAAAAATAGGAAAAGATAGTCCCAATGGTTAGGTCATGAGGTAAAATAGAGGAAATAAATGTAGGAAAAGTGTGCAAAACTAGCACCCAACATCTGCCCCAAACTGAAGCACTTGCATGTCCTCATGAAAAATCTAATCTCTCATGGGAATATCTCCGGTGCAGGTCGGTGAGATCATAAGTGCAAACTGTATCTTCATCTGTAGACTTGTACCCCTGATTGGCCATCAGTTTTTGTACCTAGGACTCTGATTCGTACTTTCTCAATTCACAATTACTCTGATAATCCTCAATTGGTAGCCAGATTAAAGGAAACTTGAATCTCAATCCAAGCCACAAAGCACCAAGGGATTGCACTATCTGTGCATATGTTGGTACATGTGTAATAGCCACCATGAAATTCTAGAATGCAAATGGGTCCCTCTTTAGTAGCTTATCACTTTTGCCTTCCGTGCATTTCAAGCACCCAGTCAAGGCTTGGCTCTTCATCGCTGAGAACTAATTGAGGAAAAAGTTCACAATCCTTCTTCTATAAGTGGCAGCTGGTTCCTTTATCCCAGGAGTACTCAACATTCTCCTGAATTCCTGCCTTGACTCGGTGGCACGTCATGGTTCTTCTCGAACCCATAATGTCATCTTCTTCTTATTAGCATCCATAGATTTGATGGCCAAATGCCACTCAATCTGATTCTTCATGAAGGACACAAAAGCTTGCAACTGCAGATCCACAATATAGAAGAATATCGTCACAACCATTTTCATACTCACATGCTTGCAAATGATATTGTGTAAGAATAACTCACACAGGAGGCTTTGCTCATCAAAATCGGAGGCACAAAAATCATCTAAAAATGTGCGAGTGGAAGAACATAGATAGGGTCTGTCCTCCATAACAACTTTCATCTGGAACAGGAAGTAGCATTCCCATAGAAAAATGGGGTAGGATGGGGAAGGCCACCTAGACCCTAACAAATTGAGGACGAGATCATGAATTTTTTGCTTATCTATGGTAATATCTCGAACCTGTTGCTGTAACAGTAGCAGTTGTTCCTCCTGCTTCTTCAAGGCTTCCTTCTTCTTATAATTCTCCCATCCTTTCTTCAATTATTTTTTCATCCATCTTTCATGTAGGGCGTCTATCTCTCGTCGATGCTATTTCAACAAAATTTTCCCCTCCTGGAGGGATATTGCTTCTTGTTTCCTCTTCTATAATTCAGAAATTAACAAGATTTTCTTAGAACTCCATCCCGAGATGGGACCTGACATTCTTCTGCATTCAATATCAACATCAATAATGGGTTTAACAGCCTCTGCTGAATGGGGTTGTTCCACCTCTGCTGTTGGTTCTTGTACAGTAGCTTCCTCAGTGGGTTCTTGTGTATCATCCCCTTCGTTTCCGCTTAGAGTAGCCTCTATGTCCATTTTTGTTTCTTCTATAATAGAAGTGGACTCCACAGGCTCTTGTGTATCGGCCACTAGGTCAATTACTATAGGAGTCTCTGCTTTAACTACTGGTTCTTGTGTAACAACCTCCTACCATTCTGTTTATGTTTCCATTGGGCCGATGTTTTCCCCACAGACCTTATATCCTGTCGTTGTTAGTTCTTGAAAACATGTCGTGCATAAAGACACCGATATTTCCTTCCCCTCAAATAATCTTTGCTTCAATTCTTCACTTTCCTTTCTTATATTTTCAAGTTCTAAAAATAGGACATGCGTTTTGTCCTTACTTGATGAGGAGGGTTGTCTTTCTTCTTTTGATACTTCTACTTTTGTCTACTTTCCGGCCATAGGAAAAGGTTTTGTGGGTAGGCTAACTTTCACCCTTCGTTTTGGTCATCTATCCCCAATTGTTTCATCAGTGGGCTCTTTCCCAATTCTGACTTTGGCAGGTCGGGTCTGTGTTTCTTCTTCTGCCTGACATCCTCCTAAATTCACGGCCTGTTTTCCCTTGCTTGTCCTTGGCCTCTTTCGCTTGAATTCTTCCCAGGTCCTTCCTTGCTGGCTTAGGGCTTCTAGCATGATCAAATTGATGAGTCAATGATTGGTCACACATGCTTCTGAATGTGTTTCTATCTTTATTGTTGCCGCCATATGCTTAATGTTCCCTAATAAGTAGAATGGAAGATTAATCTTTTGCTAGTGCCAAAGGTGATTAAGTAAATGGAAGTGATAATTAAAGACTATCATGGATCTTTCCTCAAAATTGATGTATTTGATTAAACCCAAGGTGACATCTGCCCATGGCTGAGGGAATGATAACCTGTCAATTCCTCTCCCCTTATTCTCCAGTTTTTCTTCTCCTTCTAGGAAGTCTTATTTCAAGGAGGGGTCATTGATTTTTCTATTAAAGCACCTCCATCCCTCTACTGGCAATGTCGTTACTTGGGAAATTACCTCTTCTGTCACCTCAATTTGTAAGCCCCTAACTCGGGTCTGGTTGTGATTCAAATTCTGAGCAAATTCGATTGCAACCGCCTCATCTGAGCCTTCCAAATTCTAGAAATACTCAATCCATCCAGCATCTATGAATATATGGCAGGCTTCTAGATAGTTCTGCAATGCGTCCATAGAATCTGGCTCATGCCTGACCGTTTCTCCACCCATCTTCCTGTTGTTTCTGGATTTGCTTCTTACTACTCAACCCACTGTAATGGAACTGCCCTGCTCGCTTCTTCTCAGCGTCTCTGCTTATCCCAATTGATGAATTTGAAATGAGGATACAAGGCTTCAGTCGAGGAGGTCAATGGGAGGTGACAGGATTTACGGATTACCGAATCGTACCTTACACAACTCTTCAAAAATGTCCTATTATGGAAATTAATGGGTTTTAAGTACACACACTCTTTCCAGCCGGATTTAGTCATCATTGGCATTTGTGCTATTAATTGGGTGCATTCAGATTTGATAGAGGTTTATGAATACAGATTTTTTTCAATGATTTCAAGATACATCCCCTCCCCCACCTCAATGGTGACGGCTGCCCACGTCCGTCACGGGAATATCATTACTTCTTCCAATAATTACCAAATCATAAATGATGACATTACCTTTTGAATGACATACATGAGCCGAAGTGGAGGAATACTTCAAATTGGCGGCATACTTCTTGCAGTGCTCATGACGGTTGCGTTTGGCTGGCACAATTATTACTGTTATGCGATGAAACATGAGAAACAGTGTTCGTGGTTGTCGGTTGTTACATGTGTAACAACAAAGACAGCCTTCAGATTATTCTTTAAAAAAAAACATAATAATTAGGAGAAATCGGTACAAAAATAAAATGAAATGAATACCATCATCTTATAAAATGTATCATGAAGGAAGGACGATGTTTCAAGAAGAAAAATATGGATGTAACAACCACTACAGGAGTGGTTTTCAGCTGTTACAAACTGTCTGACTGCGCCCCGGAAAGAGGTTTTGACAGTTAGATTTATTATTTTGTTTTATTCTATTTTGTTATATATATATATATATAAATATATATATATATATATTTATTTATTTATTTATTTATTTATTTATTCGATATATAAATATATCTATATCTATATATATAAATAGGTGTAACAACTACCACAGGGGTGTTTTTCAGCTGCTGCGCTTATTGGAATTTCAAATTTCGGGCTGCACAGGAGAATGTTCCCCTACTGCTGTAACATGAAGATCGGAGTCCACGACAATGTTAACAAATGATACCTTTAAAGCGGGTTGATGATATAAACTTAGACAGTGCCCATTAACTAGTAATGGTGTCTTAGCAATGTCGATGGTGACCAATTGTACAGTCCCATTGTCAAAGACCATGTCCACTTCGTAAGGACCTAGTTATCTGGTGCAGATATTGCCTTTGAAATCCTTGAACCTTGAATCATACAAAAGAGTCCAATATCCTTTCTGGAACTTTTTCTTCTTAATAAATCCATCATGCCATCTAGCTCTTTATTTTTGAAAAATCTATGTTTTTTGAATAGCAGCCAGTCATTTCTCTTCCAACTCATTGAGCTAATTCAATCTTTGTGTCTATGTTGTACTTAAGTCCATATCGACCTGCAATGTTGTTCTTAATGTATTTATTTCGAACTCTATGGGGAATAGAGGATTCTTACTGTACGCCAATTCATATGGTGAGAAGCCTGTAGTATTCCTCCATGTTGTTCTGGAAGCCCATAGTACCTTTGGAAGTTTCTCGGCCCAGTTTCTTCGGTGGTTGGCTACTGTCTTTGTTAATATTCCCTCAATGAATTTATTGGTTCTTTATACTTGACCATTTGCTTGTGGGTGATACGGTGAAGTGATTCTGTAATGAATTCTATACTTTTCAACCAACTTCTTGATCAAATGATATATGAACTGAAGCCTCCCATATGTCACTATCTCTCTGGGTATCCCGAAGCAAACAAAAATATCTTCAAACAGGAAGTCTGAAACAACCTGCTCTGTTTCTCTAATTAGTGCCTTTGCTTCAACCCACTTTGTGACATAGTCGGTGCAAACCAATATGTATGATTTTTTTTGTGATGAAGGATTAATTGGCCCCACAAAGTCTAGCGCCCATTTCTCAAATGGTTCTATCACTATTTGAGGTTGTAACAGCATCTCATCTGATTTCAAAGGCTGGCCCATCCTTTCGCAGATATCACATCCCTTCATAAACTTCTTGGCATCCTATAATATAGTTGGCCAGTAGTAGCCTATTTAGAGTACTTTATATCTTGTCCTTTTTTTAGCGAAGTGTCCTCCACAGGGTTCCTCATGACAAGCCTTCAAGATCTCAAATACCTCACCTTCTCTAACACATCATCTAATCTGAAAGTCTGGCCTAGTGTGATAGAGATTGCCTTCTATCCAGGAGTAGGTAGCACTCTGTTGTACAATTTTCCTCCTTTATTTGGAAGACAAATGGTGTGGGAATTTTCCTGCAGCAAGGTAATTGGCTATATATTCATACCATGGTGAGTGAATAGAGATGGAAAAAATATATTCATCTGGAAAATAATCCTCAGTGGCAGTGCAGTAATCACTTATAGTTAATCTAGAAATAAAATCAGCAACTACATTATCTTTTATGGGTTTATCTAAAATGGTAATATCAAATTCTTGAACCATCGTGAAATCAAATTTCAGCATGGTCAGTGTGTACAAATACTCGATACCCGCTGATGTAGTGCCAAATTTTGTTGATAGCATGCACCACTACTAGGAATTCCTTCTCAGTAAAAGTGTAGTTGAGTTCTGCTGGAGTTAAGTTCTTACTGATGTAATAAATGGCTTAAGGTTTTTTCTCCTCTAGCTGCCCCAAAATAGCACCCACAGCTATGTCAGATGCGTCCGTAGCGATATGGAATGGCAATCTCCATTTTGGTCCTCGTAAAATAGGTGTTGATGTTACATATTTTTTTAACTTCAGAAAGGCCTTCTCAGACATCCCTATCCACACAATTCCGCATCTTTCATGAGAAATGAAAAATAGAGGAGACACAATATTTGAAAAGTTCTCTATAAATATCCTATAGTACCTACATGTCCCAAAAAACTACATACCTCTTTTGGAGTCTTAGGGGTCGGGATCTTCGACATTACCTCAATTTTTGCGGGATCCACCTTGATTCCATCTGTCGTAATGAAATGTCCTAGCACAATTCCCTCGGTCATCATCATGTGGCATTTCTCCGTGCTCAAAGCAACATTAGTTGTTCACAACGTTCCAACACTTTTTCCAAATTAGCTAATGCTATCTCAAAGGCATCCCCGTAGGGTGTAAAATCATCCATAAGTATTTCTAGGCAGTCATTCAAAAGATCGGAAAAAATACCCAATATTTCCCTCTGAAAAGTTCTTGGTGCATTACAGAGGCCAAAAGGAAGGACTCTATATGCAAAAGTACCCCATGGGAAAGTGAAGGTTGTCTTTTCTTGGTCTTCTGGGGAAATCTGTGTTTGATTATAGCCACTAAACCCATCTAGGAATGAAAAAAAAAATTCCCAGAGAGAGTATCTAGGACCTGATCAATGAATGGTAAAGGAAAATGGTCCTTCTGATTAGCCTTATTAAGCTCTCTATAGTCTACACAGACTCTCCATTTTTCGTTCTTTTTTTAAACTATGACAAGTGGAGACACCCACTGGCTGTCAAAAATGGGGTAGATGAAATTAGCATTAAGGATTTTCTACAATTATTCTTTCATTATCTCCCTAAGTGCGTGGTTCATTTGGCGTTGTGGTTGTCTAATTGGTTTGAAATCCTCTTTGAGATAAATGCAGTGAGTGCATAGGCCAGCATGGATTCCTTTCATATCCATATCATCCCATGCAAATTCCTTTTTGTATTTCTGTAACAGTTGTATCAGCAATCTGTTTTGTTCATCAGTCAGGTTAGGATAGATTTTTAAACATTTCCCAGGTTCAACTTCAACGTGACTACTGATAGTATGCATAGTGGTTTTCAAATGTTCAATAATTGCATCATCTACCACATCTTCTTCCCCGAGATCTCTAATGGAGGCAACAGAGAGTGAATTACTAATAAAACCATTAATGATATCGTCCTCTGTTTCATCCATAAAGTATTGTGCTTTTCCAAGCGTGAGAAGAGGTAGGGAAAGATCAGATTCGAGTTCAAATTCATCCCACCAGGGACTACTCAAATCATATGAGGTTTTGATGGGGGGTAAAGATTCAGGTTCTGAGCGGCCTGTCCATCTGATATCACCATAGATCCAGACCTACATCTGATATATGCATCTACAGTGGCTAGCCACGGTCTTCCCAAGATTAAAGTATGACCCCCTAGGTTGGATTTGGTTTGTAAAATGAGAAAATCAACTGGATAATTCCAAGAAGCCACAGTGATAACCACATCTTCTATCATTCCCTCGGGCTTGACACGGGACCTATCTGCTAATTCAAGTACTATAGGTGTAGGTCTAGGTCCATGAAGTCCTAGGGAGATGAAGAGGTATTTAGTCATGACATTAATGACTGCCCCTAGATCAATCAAGGTATTGGTTATAGGTTGATTGTCAATATAGACAACCATTGTAGGGTTCCCTAGGTCATTATATTTAGTCAACAAAGGTTGATCAATCATAAGATCAGACAGTTTCCCCATGACATGGATAGTAGCATGGTCTTTAAGTTTTCTTCCAGGATTTTTGACGCATAGATCCCTCACTGTTTTAGCATAGATAGGTACTTCCTTAAGAGCTTGTAACAATGGAATTCACACATACAAATTTTTCAGTTTTTTGAGGAATTCGGATTCAAGTTGTGAGGCCAGCCCAGTTTTAGTTAATTGTTGAGGGTATGGAGGATTTTGAATGAAAACAGTTGAGTCAGCTATCACAGATGCACCAGCCTTGCTCAGATATGCTGTTGTAGAAACAAAAGACCCTCCCGAGCTGGCTGCTACATGTGTAACAATGGGTGATGTATCAGTTGTTACATGTGTAACAGATGCCTCAGAATCGCCCATATCCTTTCTAGGTGAATCACATTTTTCGGTAATAATGGGAGTATGTCGAGGTTTGATTACTTTCCCTGATTGAATTTGAACCTCGTTAAGTCCAGTAGGAGTAATAAGATAAGTCTGGAGGGTAACCGGAGCATCCATGCTTTGGGCTACCTTATTATTCGGATTGGGGTTAGGTTACACAAGTAATTAGGGAAGGACAGAAGGTGTAGGATTTTGAATAGAAGCTAGTTGTAAATGTTTCTGTTGAATTGGTAGTGCAGGGGGTATTGGACCTTGGCCATTACTTTTCCAATTTTGACCCCAAGGATTGGGTTGTGATGGGGGATATTGCATTAGTGGAGGAGACGGCCACTGGTTCCATGGTGAATTAAATTGTGTTCAGGAAGGAGTAGGATACTGCCATGGATATTGCTGACTATTATAAACATTATTCCAAGGATAAAAAGAGGAAAAATTTGAAGGCATACCTATAGGTCATGGCTACCATGGTCTCTTTGATTTGATGAAATAAGAATACTAGACATCCTCGCTTGATTCTTGAAGTACCACTTTCAATCTGGGCAATTCAGGACATTGATTCATACAATGTGCCAGCTCACAGATATTGCACAGACTAACGCTATTCAGTCCACATTCTCTTTCCAAATTTTTATTTTTGCATCGGGGATAGAATATTGCTAAGGCTGCTCGAGCTTCTACTTTTGCTTTCTTAACTTGTACCATAGTGATCTGGACAGAGAGAGTGCTAAGGAGGTTAGATTTAAAATCCTCAAATAGGTTTCCAATATCTGCTCTAGTTACTCCACTCATGGACTTTTGTATCCGGAATGAAGGGTCCCAAACTGAACTTTTCCCTTTGACCGATCCTTTTGAGCTACACAAGAAAAGCTTCATTATTTCATCAAGTGATTCTTTCGATATGTCCCTTTTTCCCAATAGGTTCAAATGCTCCAGACAATCATCTCTTATACCTCTTAAGAATATTGGCTTTAGAATTTCCGGGTCTAGGTTACTGAACTTAGACCTTTGTAAATTGTAATGAAATTGCTCCATATAGTCTTACAGGCTCTCTTCCTCCTTTTGTGCAATTCTGAAGATCTTGTCCTTCAAATCCCTACTTTGATAGTAATCTTGATACTTAAAGAGAAAGGCTTCCCTCATGTCATTCCAGGTTCAAATCATGCTAGCACCCAGCCTCATGAATCATCTTAATGCTGCTCCTTTCATAGTAGTAGGGAATAATTTCAGTTTCTGGGCATCTGAAGTGTAGTCATAACCTCTACACAACACATCGAATTTGAACAATAAGTTATCAAGATCTTCAACAACCATCCCTTGAAAGGATGGTAGGGATGATAAAGGAATATTCTTCATAGGAGCCTCATCTTGTGTTACTACTATCAGGAATTCAAAAGTCACAAAGCTATATGTCTTGACATTCTCGTCCCCCATGGTTGATTCTTCTTGATGGGATGAACTGACCTCGGAGTGTGCTGGAGATTGATAAATAAAAGGATCAATTTTTTCGAGGACTAGCTACTTAACAACACTACCAACGTCCAAATGATTATCAATCAAATTTTTTCCCTCAGGTCCCTAATTCTCCCCACTGGTCTCTCCATGTCCTTCAATTCTCGGATCCTGATCAATGATTTTCCACTGTTGTTTTGAATTTGGAGTCTTGATTTTAGGAGTGGATATGTTGTTTGAAGGGTGGTGAGGTCCAGGCACAGAAGACACTGATGGCCTAGGCTTTGATATGGTAACTGGTTTTTGTGGTCCTGTCTTCCTATTATCTCTATATGACATAGATTGTTCCTTTTCTTCCCTTGAGATCAGATCTCCAAAGAATATATTTCTTCCCAAATCTACACTCTTCTTTTCCTTCTTTATACCCATCTTTCCTGTAGTTAATAGAGTGGGGGGTGTTTGGAGATGTTGATATCGTCCTACTGGCACACATGGGCCCTATGTGCATCAATTCATCCTATAAGTGCTTCAGTTTCTACAGTGGTGAGCCCACTCAAGTTCGTTAGAGCGATGTGCAGGTTCTTACTTCTCGTCTTACTGCCCAGCGAATGTATAGCTGAAGACACCCTAAAGAAACACCAAAAAATTCACACTTCTAAGTGTCCCAGCAAGACATTGGTGAGCCTGCTCAAGTTTTTTAGATTGGTGCGCTGGTTCTTACCTCTCATCTTACCGCCCATCAATTGTGTCGATGGAGACACCCTAAAAAAACACCTAAAAAATCACACTTCTAAGTGTCCTAGCAAGACAGTGGTGAGCCCGCTCAAGTTCTTTAGGGTGCTGCGTAGGTTCTTACCTCTTGTCTTAATGCCTGGAAATTGTGTCACTGGAAACACACTAAAAAGCACACAGAAATTTCACCTCTAAGTGCCCCAGTGTAGCATTGTTGAGCCTTCTCAAGTTCGTTAGAGCACTGTGCAGGTTCTTATCTCTCGTCTTATTGCCTAGCAATTGCAGACTGGGTACACTCTATCGTCTAAGAAACAACTCTATTTGATTGGATCGTTACTTCCATCCCCGACAACAATGCCAAAATTTTGGGTTGTATTAATCACTATTAAATAACTAAAACAATACACATATATTATCAATCCAGGGACGTCTTTTATTTGAATGACAATCGCATTATCTGTGCTGATACATCAAACCAGAAGAAAACCCAAATAAACGAAATCATTGCTAGAGTAAATGCTGGAAGGAAATCACTCATGTAGAAATAAAATGATCTACAAGACTGTAATCACACCTCAATTAATCTGTTCAAGCGCGCCACACAACAATTATCTAGCTGGTATCTCTAATCTCATATGTGTAATAGCATATAAAATATTGAAATTTAACCAGATATATTCATAGCTGAAACAATAGCAACAACAGTTCTACTGATACATAAAAAAAACACAAACACATATACACAGCTACCTTAACCACTGCAATCCCCACTAAAGAGGAGGGCCCTTCCTCCCTACCAGGGCGCAGGTAGAGAAAGAACTTAACGGAAACTAAATCGAATAACGCATATAACAACAATAACAAGATAATATGTATTAACATGAGAAAAATTACAGAGCCACCGTAATTCTTTTCTCCGCTAACATTTCAACCTCAAGGGCCGAGAACTATATAGTGGTTACATCTCATAAAAATGAGGGATGGATCAATCATGAGAATCTTATGATTCTCATGCTGATCGAAATAGAATACATATGGTTGTAACCACTTCTTAATAAAATTCTGACTGGAAAATTATAGATTACAATCAAAACCTCCTAGAGGCTATTATCCAAAAATACAATACTTAATAACTTCTACAACTATCATGATAAATCACAACTATAGCGTAACATCTAGAGGACAAGTCAACATCAGGATTTGATGAGATCCAGTCAACAGTACAACTATAACAACACTTCGCCAGCGGTTCTGTAACAGCATGGTGTAACAACATCATGGTGTAAAAATATCACTATAACAACACACCCTTAACTGCTCCTGTATGCCTTCTTCTTGGGATCTTTTGTGCTACAAATGGCATCTGGAAAGACAACAAAAAGACCATAGAGTTTCTCCAAACATTCATCCTCAGTGAGTCATAAAAAGGCATGATACATCATACTAATTAATGAAATGGCAGAGTAATGAAAATAAGGTGAAACATCACAAGTTAAGATAGAATGGTAGGAAAAAGAGGCATAGATAGTCCCAATGGTTATGGTCACGAGGTAAAATAGGAGAAACAAATGTAGGAAAAGTGTGCAAAACTGGCACCCAACAGTTGCAGCACAGGAAGACCATAGTGGGTTGAAGTCCTTGAGTAGTTGAGGAGCAACAGTGAGCAGATTGAGAGTTTTTCACAAGTGGAGTTGTGAACAAATCGACAAGTGTCTCGATGTGTTGTCACCTTGATGGATTGCGGAACAACTAGAGAGCAGATTGGATAGCTGAGATTCAGTGGCCAAATGGACTTGGATCATTGATAGAGGTAGGAGTTGTAGATCAGGAGCTGAAGGACTGGGTAGGTACAAGGTATGATCGAGAGGGCTGAGAGATTGCACTACAGCCAGATGGTTAGAGTATATTGTCTGTATATTGTACTAGTGGATGTATGAGGGCCATTTCCCTGATACGAGAGCCTTAGAATATTATATTATATGTTGTTAATATAACGAAGTTGGGTTGAAAATTTGAAAATTTTTCTATAGTCTGTGCATATGTGATTTACCATTGTTTATATTCTATTGTGCAAAGTAGTTTTGTCGCGATTGTTGGTTTGGAGTGTCAAATATTTTAATACTATATCCTAGACCCAAGGTCGTGGAAATTCAACATGGTATCAGATCGTGTCTGAGCTACTTTGGAAGTCAGTGAATCAGATTTTTCACAGTTAAGCAACTATGGGTGTCTAAATCATGGAGTAGAGGGTTCAGCTGAATACATGGTGATGTGGTCTTGATAGGTTACATGGCGAGAGGGGCTCAGAGTTCTGGTGGATTGGTGGTGCGCTTGGTGAACAAATTTTTTTTGCAAGGCAGATTTTTTATCGTGGACATATGTTGATGTGCCATGGTTTGTTGGAACATCTCAAGGGTTTCTTTGGCATGGACCAGATCAGGATAATTGAGATGGCTTCATGTGATGGACTACAGGTTGGCAAGCTAAAGTCTTCATCGGATCGTGGTGTTGCATGTATGATACTGGTGGGATTTTTACGAGTGGTATTTGATCCAGGAGGATGAGTGCTTATAGGACTGAGCCAGTGGATATCATGTAGGCTCAAAGGGAGTCTAGCCTCAGAGGGAGCAGCCCTATGGAGGTTTGGGATCTTTAGGTTCAAGATGATGACCAGTGTTGGATCGATTGATGAGAAATTGTAGGAGGCCTTAGGAGCTGTTTGGAGGAGCCTAACAAGGATTTTTAAGAAGCCCGAACCAGGCAGCCAAGGTGACAGTAGGCACATCAGTCCAGAAGTGAATAAAGGTAAGTTTTGTGGTGTGAAGAAAGGAAAGGCACACTCAGCTAGGAGAGAATATGTCTTGGCTGTAACTGTGTCTGAGCTCCTCCAAGTACCACGCACAACCCATCCACTATTACACACCCCAGAAAGAATTTAATCTCATCCAACAGCAAGAAATATGGGTGCCTTCCACTAAATACTCAAGTTTCCCTTCAATGTGAGATTTGAACCACTGTAAATGGAGGAAATCATGTCATTAGTGACCAAAACTCGTCCTTGTCTCTTTTCCCAACATTACAACCTTGTTAGTTAAAACATACCTTGTTCTTTGATCATATAGATTTTCAGTGTCTACAACGGTCCTTGATATGTTTTATTGGAACAATGTAATGAAATATGCTATAGAAAAACAATAGCTATGCGAAAATCCTATCACAATATTTAAATGATATATTACATGTATTAAAGAATTGAAATAATACATTGCAACCTTCTTTATTTGGTACAAGTGATCCATAAACTGCGGATATTCCATTGGACAGTACAGATTTAATCAAAATACATTGAAATCTAAAATCTATATTATGAGAGAGTTAATTTTCCTTAGATTTTATGAATTTATTAAATTACTATTTTCTACTTGTAAGATACCAAACTGTAACACTTCAAGTTTTCCTTAAAAAAATATGAGTTTTGATGTGAGTTTTCAGTGATGAATTTCTTCAAACTTTTCATTTACACTCTACTGTAGGTGTTCACTCTAAAAAAAAATTTGTTTTTGGGCAATGCATTCAATGCCTTACGTGTGCCACAAACTTCTTCTAAACACATATATATCCCTTATGACAACTCAAAAATTAAAACATTGTTGTGACATAACAGTATAACCCACAAGCAATATTTTCACATTTAAAATTTGAGTGTACAGTGAACAAACAGAAGTGTAGAACTTTATCTTTAGTGGCATCAATTTGGTGAGTGTACAGACTTCAATATTGGTTCTATTGAAGCATCATTCCAACACTAGTTTATAATATACGTTGTCCAATGATGAATACACAGATCCAGCCTTAATGATGGCCTTGGAATCCCATGCAGAACTGGTCTTTAGGGTAGCACGCAACCCAAAATGAATCTACTGCAATGATAAAGTGCGTAACAGTGACTATTCACCCATTACTGTAAACCTCAGAACCCACGGCCAACAAAAAAAGTAGATAATTTGGGCTTCGGTTGAGAAATATATCCAGCCTCACACTCAACTAAGAGAGAATATGTCTTTGTTGTAACTGTGTCTGAGATCCTCCAAGTACCATGCACAACCCAGCCACTAGTACACAGGAAGAAAGCAAGTTAATCTCATCCAAAAACAAAAAAGATGGGTGGCTTCCACTAAATACTCACGCTGCCCTAGAATGTGAGATTCGAAACACTGTAAATGGAGGAAATCATGCCATTAGTGCCACTATAAAATACCCTATTCCAAATCTAACAAATGCATTCAACCTTTGGGATTAATAGAAATCTAGCCACATTCAAGGTTTGGGATTAATTAAAATCGAGAAAAAGCATTCAGTGTTTGGGATTCAACATTTGAGATGAATACCTTACGGTCTGGAAGGACAAAGTCTATGACGATTACCTTGCAGTCCTGTCCTGTAGGAGTCCAAACAGACTTTGAAAATTTTAAAATCCACCAAATTAACAATGTTAAACTCCCACCAAATTATTAAATGCTTGGAGGGAAATATAAAAGCAAAAATAAAAATCAAGATCACTTTAAAAAAAAAGGGAAACAAATAGTGTCCTATGAACTCTTAATTTGGTGACAAATGGGATAGCTAGAGCGCACTCTTAAATAGGTGATAAAGGGGTAATGAAAAGAATTATATAGCTTAGAATAAAAGGAATATTTCACACATTGCATGAATTTTAAATAGTCTTTCTTTTATTTATTCATTTTTATAGTTCTTTGATTTGACAAAATGGTGGTATAGATTGTTAGAATGAAGCATATCAATTTTTTTTTTAAATAGTCTTTCTATTTTTTTTTCATTTTTTTATGTTTTTTTACTGAATTTTTTTATTCTTTCTATTTTCGATGTTGTTAAGAAAATTTAAGCAAATAGTCAAAAAAATCTCTCTAAACTAAAATAATTTAAAAAAAACAATGTTTTTTATTGAATTTTATAATTCTTTTTATTTTCTATATTGTTAAGAAAATTTAAGCAAATAGTCAAAACAAATCTCTCTAAACTAAAATAATAATAATAAAAAGAAGACTAATAGATGTTGATATAGAGATATGGAAATAAATTCTTAGACAATTACAAGAGGAAGAAAAGATCACAAAAGATATTGTATGTGAAGAGTGGACCTTAAGATACTAGCATGCATGGTGGAAGATTTATATCCCTTGCACCTTGTAAATTGTTAATTTCATATAACTAGATGGAATTATTTGATTTGTTTAATTTTATTTTATTATGTTCTTCCATATTAATAAATGTTAATTGCGAAAACGGACCACTTCCATATGTTCAAGTCTTTATTCTGCATTAATACACATCTCTTCTAATTTTATGTATACTTGTATATTTAATTGTTAAAAACTAAATTCGGGTGAAAATGTGGTGGCTGTGATAGTCGTTAAGAAGAATCATGTGTGTTTATATATACATTGAATAAATTAGGAGGCTTTCAAATCACATATGTTGCTTACAAGTGTATAAAGAACACATTTAACCATATTTTAGGGTACATTTTATATGTATCATAATGTATATGAGGGGGAAAATGATTTTCAATGCTAGTAATCTAGTAGCAAAAATGACCCCATAAATTTGTGCTTTGGGATATCCCCAAGATTCAATACATAATCCAAAGTGAGAGGATTCATCGCTAAGGTGACAGTAGAAACAACCCTCTAACGTTAAACTTTAGAGACAAAAGGGTATTCAAAATTTTAACATTGTAGATGGATTCAAATACCCCTTTGTACATAAATTTTAACATTGCAGATGGATTCACATACCCTTGTAATGAAATGTGACACTTCGGTATCAAAATTGAATTTTTCATTTTTGGAGTGACACAATTAAAAATTACTAACATAAATGACTAATTCATATACTTGTTGTACTTGATATTTAGTCATATTTTTATTCTTGGACTATAACAGTCATTTACATTAATCATTATTAATTTTGTCTCTTATTATCTACTCATATATTTTAGTCCTAGACTAAATTAGTCATTTAATTTAGTCGCTTTTAGTTTACTCACTTATTATCTAGTCATATATTTTAGTCCTATACTAAATTAGTCATTTAAGTTAGTCATTTTTAGTTTAGTCACTTATTATCTAGTCGTATGTTTTATTCCTAGACTAAATTAGTCATTTAAGTTAGTCATTTGTAGTTCGGTCACTTAAAATTGCTCAAATTTAGTAGTAATTCACTTGAAATAAATGCGGTGACTAACATTTTTGGTCACCTAGTCACTAATTTCATCATTTTCTACTAGTGGAAGGACATTTCCTATGTCTATTTTTTATTTTTGTATTCCTTTTTCTCTTTATCCCTAGGCCTAATGCTTGCCTCAATGAGGATTTCAACCAGCAGGATTTTCTAGGTACCTTAGAAGAGGTTTTCACCTAGGATCTTATTTCCTTTTTTTCTATTTTTCCTTTTTTTCAATGCATTGACCGCCTCATGGAGATTTTCAATGAGTGAGTCAATTTCAGGGTTCTCAAAGGATGTTTTCATGTAATATATATATATATATATTTTTCCCTCTTATTTTATTTTTTCTCGTTTTTCGCTTTTTTATTTCTTTCTTTCTATTATACTCTACTTGAAAAAAAAATTATCTCTAATGTATAAGAATAGTTCCAAAGGAGCCATGTGCACATACAGATGACATATAAACTCATGTGTAAGCTAATAATATATAATTTGACATGTAACTTAATATGAGATACCTACTTCTTTGATGATTTTAAGAACTTTTGAGGAAGAGAGTGGTGCTTCAACATAATGACTTTCTAGAACCAAAGCTCAATTTAGTTGTGATGCCCTTGGTTCTCTTGCTCGCCTAAATCATCTTGTATGTCTTCTTCTTCCATGAAATTTAGATATTATACTTTTTGTTGACTAATCTTTTGAACACATTAAGAATCTAAGGATAAGCATAGTTCTTCAATCTTAGGCTCTAATGGTTGCTCTCCCTCAAATGTTGTACATGATTCTTTAGTCTTCTCTAAATCATCTTCTTGTGGATGTTGTTCTTCAATGTCATCAAGAGAATCTATTTTTTGCAATACTCTTCCTGGTCTAAGGTGAATATCATTTAGATAAAGATGATTTGTTTGGATGTATTATACCTCAACATTGTAAGTGGCTTAAGTTAGTTAATTTTCTCGGTTTGAAAATTGTTGTATAGATAGTTGAGTGGGACTGGATCTTTGAGATGGATGTGGTTGTCATGGAGGTGGATGGTATGGATATGGAGGAAAATATTGCGGATATTATGGAATTTTTCCATTAGGTCATGTTGGCGATGTTGGACCTGCTAAAATTCAAAGGGGTCTCCCTGAGATTCTGTCTGAATTACACCTCAGACTGTTTGGTATGGGAGCCCCATTTGGAATATGCCCTAATTGTTTTCTAATTAAATATTTTTCTTGCCTTTAGTTGTAAGAAAGCGTGAGAATTGCATAGGTGCCTTCAAAAAGCAAGAAAGTGTGCCTGGTGAAGGTTCAATTGCAGGTGCATCAAGGTCATTCTACTGTGGAGGGGAAAGAAAGTGAGCCTCTGAGAGACAGGTAATAGTACCACCCTAGAAGAAACGCACACAAATAGGAATGTTTCGTCTAACATCCAACGGAATATTCCACAAAGATGTGATGATTGTTACAACCAATACAACACATTCTCAATAGGATAAGCACTAAACTAACTAAAATAGTTCAACTACCTTAGTACCAGTGAAATAAAACATGAATCATAAACGTTTACTTAATAGTATTACAAACATTCATAATCCATGTATGAGAACATGTTGGCCATCAGGCTTCAAATATTAAGTAAAAATCCCAAGATGCACGAATACAACGAACATCACTTGCTCTAATAGTGGAGCATTGGGGCCACTACTTGCTCCCCAAAAGTACTAATTTGTCTGTCTTATGCCTTATGAGAGAATCCAACGTGAAAATTCCTTTTCTTTTACAATTAGGTTGTATATATAACAAAAGGGGTGATCCTTCACTTCCCTCATGAATCTTGGACTACCCTCATGATTGAATTCCTATGAATTTTCAACTTTCACATGACTCTTTACATTCTGTACATGTCCTTTGGACTTCCACTTCACAATACATTTTTGAATAAGAATTTACAACAATCCACAAAATGATGTGGTAGATGATGACTCATGACATGAAATTTCATGACAATGATCTCATGGACTGCATGATGACATGGAAATGTCAACCATTCTTTGTTGTTTCTTGCTTTGTGTCCTTTCGAAGATGGTCTGTTCCTCTCCTTCGTATGGCTAAGAGATTAATATTATTCAGTGTTATCAGATCTTGAGTTGTTGTCCCAAACTGATGTCCATTTAATTCCTCCTAATTAATAAATTTGTCATTTTAGCTATAGAGGTGTTTCCTAGCATGTCTTTTTATCCATATCCTTCTTCACCATCATTTCATAACATGCTAGAGTACCTACATCTGTAATTCACTCATGAAAATATGACATTAGTCTGATAAACCCCTAGTCTAAGTTCTTTCATGATGATCCATTGACTTAGATGTAACTAGGTGATAAGTTGAGGGGGATACTAAGGGACTGTACAATTGCACGACTTAGGTAGTCAAGAGTTAGGATTGAGCCTTGAGACTGTGCAATGCACAACTCAGGATGGATTGGGCTTGGATAATGTGTAGTTGATGGATTTAAGGATCTAGGTTGAGGGCTTGAGCACTCCACTTTACCATGGCGTAGTGCTGGAGGGATAGGGAGGCTAGGTGACTATGCAGTTGCATAGTTCAAGAGCTCAAGCTGAGGCTTGAGGACTAAGACTGTGCAATGTGTAGTTCAGGCCTAGCTAGAGGGAAATATTGTGCAGTTCTGGAGAATAGGGGTTGGGCTTGAGTATTCAGATTATAAAGTGTGCAATTCTTGGAGGCAGAAATTTCACATTGCGCAATGCCAAGAGACAAGGTTGTTGCTTGAGAAATAATACTATGGAGTGCACAGTTCAGGCTGGCTGAAATAGGACATGTGGTCCGGTTGAGGAATTTTCCCAATTTTGAATAAGTGTTGGATGAGTGCAATGAAGATGAATAAAACAAGACTATGAGTATGATGTCACACTTAGATTACTTGACGATAAAACAAGGAACAGTAAAAAAATGACCCTCTAAGAGAGAGGTAATAGTACCACCCTAACATAAACTCACACAAATTAGAATGTTTCATCTAACATCTAGTGGAATATTCCACAAACAGGCAACAATTTTTACAACCAATTCAACACATTATGAATAGGATAAGCACTAAAATAGCTGAAATAGTTCAACTACCTTAGTACTAGTGAAAGAAAACATGAGTCATAAACATTTACAAAACAATCTTACAAGCATTCATAATCCATGTATCAAAATGTGTTGTCCATCAGGCTTCAAATATTAAGTAAAATTACTAAGATGTATGAATACAACAAACATCACTTGCTCCAATAGTGGAGCGTTGGAGCCACTACTTTCCCCCCCAAAAGTACGAACCTGTCTCTTTGATGCCCTATGGGAGAATCCAAGGTGAAAATTCATTTTCTTGTACAATGAGGATGTATATAAAATAAATTGGGTCATCCTTCACCTCCCTTGTGACTCTTGGAATACCCTCATGATTGTTTGAATTCCTATGAATTTTCAACTTTCACATGACTCTTTACATTTTCTAAATGGCCTTTGTACTTCCACTTCATAACACATTTTTGAATAAGAATTTACAATAATCCACAAAATGATGTGGCATATGATGACTCATGACATGATCCTAATGACATGGACTACATGATGACATGGAAATGTCAAGCCATCCTTTGTTGCTTCTTGCTTTGTATCCTTTTGAAGATGTTTTCCTCTTCACCTTTCTATCACTTAGAGATGGGTAGTCTTCAGTGTTATCATATCTTCAGTTGTTTTCGCAAATTGATGCCCCTTTACTTCCTCCTAATTGATCAACTTGTACTTGAAGCTACAAAGGTGTCTTCTAGAATTTTATTTTTCTCCATCTCATTCTTCATCATCCTGTCATAGCGTGATAGAGTACCTACATCTGCAATTCACTCATAAAAAGATGACATCAGTTCGATAAACCCCTAGTCTAAGATGTTGCATGATGATCCACTAACTAAGATGGAATTGGGTGGCAGGTTGAGGGGAAGACTTAGGTATTGTGAAATTTCCCAACTCAAGTAGTCCAGGGTAGATATTTAACTTTGAGATTGTGCAACGTGTAGTTCAAGCTAGACTGGTCTTAAAGAATGCGTAGCTGAGGGATTGGAAGAGTCAGGTTGAGGGCTTGAGCACTATGTTTCACCACTACGTAGTGCTGGAGGGACAGGGAGGCTAGTTGATTACACAGTTTCATAGTTCAGGAGCTCAAGGCTGAGGCTTGAGGACTCAGACTGTGCAATGTGCAATATAGGCCTGGATGAAGGGAAATATTGTGCAGTTCTGGAGCTCAGGAGTTGGGCTTGAGCAATGAGATTGTGTAGTGTGCAGTTTTGGGAGGCAGAAACTTCACATTATGTAGTGCCAAGAGATAAGGTTGTTTCTTGAGGGTTGAGATTTTGCAGTTTGAATTCCACACTGGCTGAAATAGGTTAAGTGGATTGGTCGAGTAATTTTACAAATTTTGACTATGTGTAGGATTAGTGCAATGAAGATGAAAAAAATAAGACTTTGAGTATGGTGTCACACTTAGATTGTTTGATGAAACAACAAGGAAAACTCATAAAGTGAGCCTCTAAGAGAGAGGTAATAGTACCACCCTAGCAAAAATTCACAATAAACAGGAATGGTTCATCTAACATCTAGCGAAATAGTCCACAAAGAGGCAACGATCGTTCCAACCAATTTAGAAAATTTTGAATATGATAAGCACTAAAATAACCGAAATAGTTCAACTACCTTAGTATTGGTGAAAGAAAACATGAATCATAAATATTTACAGAACAATCTTAAAAGCATTCATAGTCTATGTATCAAAATGTATTAGCCATTAGGCTTCAAATATTAAGTAAAAGTCCCAAGATGCATGAATACAACGAACATTGCTTACTCCAATAGTGGAGCATTGGAGGCACTACTTGCTCCCAAAAGTACTAACTTGTCTCTATGATTCCTTATGGGAGAAGCCAAGGTGAAAATTCCTTTGCATGTGTAATGAGGATGTATATATAACAAATGGTGTCATCCTTCAACTCCCTTGTGACTCTTGGACTACCCTCATGATTTTTTGACTTCCTATGGCTTTTCAATTTTCACATGACTCTTTACATTATTTACATGTCATTTGGAATTCCACTTCACAATACATTTTTGAATAAGAATTTACAATAATCCACAAAATGATGTGGCACATGATGACTCGTGACATGACATGACATGACACTAATGACATGGACTACATGATGACATGGAAATGTCAAGCCATTCTTTGTTGTTGCTTTCCTTTGGTACTTTTGAATATGGTATCTTCTTCACCTATGTATGGTTTAGAGATGAGGAGTCTTTGGTGTTATCAGATCTTGAGTTGTTATTTCACATTGATGTCCCTTTACTTCCTCCTGATTGATCAACTTCTACTTGCAGCTACAGAGGTGTCTTCTAGCGCGATCTCCTTCTCCATATTCTTCTTCATCATCCTGTAATAGAATGATAGAGTAACTATATATACAATTCAATCATGACAAGATGACATCAGTCTGATAAAAACCTAGTATAATATGTTGCATGATGGTGTACTAAATGAGTTAGAATTGGGTGGTAGGCTAAGGAAGAGACTCACGGACTGCAAAATTTTGCAAGTCATGCAGTCAAGGGTCAAAATTATGAGTTGAGACTCCACAATGTGTAGTTCAGGCTAGACTGGGCTTGAATATTACAGATTTTTTTGGATTTGAGGAGCGAGGCTGAGGGCTTGAGCACTAATTTTTCTCACTACGTAGTGTTGGAGGGACTAGGAGGCTAGGTGATTACGTGATTATGTAGTTTAGGAGCACAAGGATGAGGCTTCAGAACTGATACTGTGTAATGCGCAGTTCATGCCTAGCGGGAGGGAAATATTTTGCAGTTCTAGAGCTCAAGGGTTGGGCTTGAGAATTGATATTGCACAGTGAGAAATTCTAGGAGGCAGAAACTACGCATTGCATAGTGCCAAGAGACAAGCCTCCTACTTGAGGGTTGATACTGTTCAGTGTACAATTCAGGCTAGCTAAAAGAGGTTGAGTATCTCGGTCGAGGAATTTTCCCAATTTTCACTAAGTGTTGGATCAGTGCAATGAAGATTAAAAAACAAGACTCTAAGTATGATCTCACACTTATATTACTTGACAACACAAGAATTAACACTCAGAACACATGAATAACACACTTTTCTTGATGCGAAAACTTAGTGATGACTAGTAGAGGGTATTGGTGTCTCTTGTAATATAGTTTATACAAAGAAGTAGAAGGGATTAGTGTCTCACGTAGGTTGGTGCCTACAAAGCACCAGAGCAGATTGGTGTCTCTTATAGCGTTGTGCCTACAAATAAGTAGTGGGGACTAGTGTCTCTTGTAGGTTGGTTCCTAAAAATTGATGTAATCGTAGGCTAGTAGCTACAAGATCTTTAAAATAAATAAGGTTTGTTGAAGGTTTAAATCAAAAGTCCAAAAACATTATTTCTGACAATCTTCATTTTACAATATTTATCTTGGACATAGTCCCCCCCATTTCCCCCCCCCCCCCCCCACCCCCCCCCATTGTATTTTGCATCAATGACAATAATATTTACAAAAATACCTCCCCTTTTCATTCATGTCAAGCCTTATTCAATTATGTAATAATATTGCAGGACTTTGCCTATCTATGCCCTAATAATATGTCATTTTTGTTGAAGGTTTAAAACTCAATACTCTAAGTGCATGCCAAATGATAGGATAAAGGAAATGAGGTAGCATTTTATTCTAAAGGTTATAAAATAATTAAGGATTTCTTTGGAATATTAGTGTCAAAGTCAACCAAGACTTCAAGAAATGTATATGTCCTTAAAAATTTAAAGGAGGAGATCATTGTATGAGAGTGTTATTTCTCTCGTATTACTAGTAACAAATAAGTGAGAGAATATAGCACCCCAAGTTGCATTAATAAGATGGGTGCATTTAAGAGTTAGTTGTAGGAAAAGGATAATGAAATGGAATGTTTGTAGGATATGAATTAGCAGTAGAAATTGAAGTGAATGGTGAAAATCAATTGGAAATAAAGGAAAAGGGGGGAGCATCACTTTGATGTCAAAATATTTAAGTTGTAGAGAAGAGGAAGCTTAAGCCTAGGAGGACCAGTCCCAAAAAGAAGAAGTAAAAGGAAATTAAATCACATGGGGATTTGTCTCAAGAGAAGAGCTATATAAGATAAAATATTACATACAGTGATAGATAGACATATCCCATATAGGGCAAGCCTATTTTCATACAAATGAGAAGTAAGTAATCAGAGGAAGTAATTGTTTTGTTATTAAGATCTCAGGGGGAGAAAATGCATCCATAAGTGAAAATGACCATTTGAAATTGATTTCAAAGGGGAAGAATATTCATACATAAGGAGAGATGGAAAAATGAGAAGGATTGCAATTATTAAGAAAAATTACAGATAGAGGAAGAGTTGTGGTCACTAAGAAAAGTTGTAGATAGAGTAAGAGTTGTAGCCACTAAGAGAAGTTGCAAATAGAGGAAGAATTTTAGAAACTAAGAAACGTTTCATAAATAATAAGAGTTACAAATAAGGAGAAGAACAAGTTCAGGGGGAGCATCACATTTCCATTTATATCAAAGAGGTAAAAGTTGCAGGCACAAGGAAAATTGTAGATAGGCGGAGTTCAACAATTTTATTGTAGAATTGATTAAGGCTTGACATGAATGAAAAGGGGAAGTATTTTTGGAAATATTGTTTTCATTGATGTCAAATACAATGGGGGGACTACTTATGTCCAAGATAAATATTGGAAAATGAATATTATTGGAAATAATGTTTTTGTACTTTTGATTCCCCATTTGGATACCCTATTTTTGAAGGCATTTTACTCCAATTACATAACACAAATGGGAGCATAGGATATATGGTTGTAAATATTATTTCGATACATTTCCGATGGTATATGAAAATCCCTCTAATTCCATAGGAATGAGGAGACCCAAAATGTCAAGATAACCCAACCAAAGTACAAGCAAGTCATCCCAACCCATTTTACTAGTGAGCCCCATAAGTGAACATGCCAAAACTATAAATAAAGGACATATGCATTGAAATTTTTACATAATCCAAGTAAAAATATATATTAGGTTGCAAGAGGAGATGAGGAATAATTTTTTGGGTGCTTCTTAGAGTCTAAAGGTGTAAGCAAAAATGTGATTTATGCGGTGAAGAAGCCATCTTAGAATTTTCACTATAAATTTTCTTCTAGGATGTCTCGGAATATGAAAATTTGAGGATACGTATAGAATATATAATGTACTTGTGATTCAAATTTTAGATCATGATTCCCTATGATTTCAAAGATATGGCCCAAGGAATTTAGGCTTCCCGAATGTTCATCAAACATGTCAATTTGGAATTTTTGCTATAACTTTTGTTCAATGATGTGTCGGAATGTGAAATTGCAGGATACATATATAATATCTTCATGTATTATTGTTTAAAATTCCATAAATTAGTTCGCTATAATTTCAGATATATTATCTAACCAAGTTAGGATTCCTGAATTCTCCTAAAATTTTCTTCTAATAGGTCAACTTGGTATTTTCACTATAAAAAATATTCTATGATGTTTTAGAATTTGAAATTTTGATCAGAGAGATGACAGATCTCAAGTTACTCATTATATAAATTCTAGACCTTTTTTCACTACAATTTCAGAGGTTATTTTAGGAATTTAGTGTTCCTGAATCCTCATGAAAAATGCTTCAATCATATTAGCTTGTCATTGTTTCTATAACTTTATTTCTAACATGTTTCAGAATGTGAAATTTAGATGAGATGGAATATATCTCTAGGTACATATGGTATAAATTTCATAATAAAATTTGAAATATTCGATATGTTCCATGTTATACAAATTTATTCTTGGGAGGAAGCCAAAAGAGAAAAGTTTTGGGAGAACTATACTTAGTGAAGGAAGAACTAGCATGTAGACTCATTGAAGGAAGACGAAATGAACAAATCTACTAAACACAAAAGAAGGAAGAAGACGTGGTCAAATAAGAAGTAACTAACATACATTACGAAGAAGCAAACAAACTAAGTGAAGTATATTGGTGCCTACAAATATTTGCAACAACAATGATTGGTGTCTCTTGTAGGTTGGTGCCTACAAAGAAGCAAAAGGAATTGGTCTCTCTTATAGGTTGGTGCCTACAAAGTAGTAGAGGGGATTGGTGTCTCTTGTAGGTTGGTTCCTACAAATAAATAGAAGGGATTGGTGTCTCATGTAGGTTGGTGTGTACAAAGCACCTGAGAAAATTGGGGTCTCTTATAGGTTGGTGCCTACAAATAAGTACTGGGGACTACTGTCTCTTGTAGGTTGGTTCCTACAAATTTGTTAGGTCCCTATATTACTAGTGTAGTCCCTTATTGTTGTTAGTGTAGCCCCCGTATTGTTATTTTTCAGCCCACGTAGTCCCCATATTGGTATTATTGTGCCCCATAAAAGCCCACTATTGTTATTGTTGTGCCCTTACATTATTATTGTTAGGTAGGCTAGGATTATATTGTGACCCCATGTAATACTCTATATATAAAGGAGGTTTTGTCATTTGAATCATCCAAGAGTTGTTCATTTATGTAATGTAAAGGAGGTTTCCCCCTCGAAGTGGCTGATTTTTAAGTAGTTGATCTCTCTTTCTTCTATTTTGTGATATGGTTTCATAACATTTGGTATCAGGGATTTGGATTCTAGGGTTTCGCTGCTTCATACAGGTCATCATGGAATTTTATCTATAACATTTTTTCTACGAAGGTTCAAGTGCTAAAAGAAAAACCCGTTTGTAAATAAATCCTTAGGAACTTCGTGTAAAAATTGCAGATCTTGGTTTCCAATATTCTTGGAGATATGATCTGTGGAAGTTAGGGTTTTTGCAGGCTCCCAAATTTCATCTCAAAGAGTGACCTTGGGAAAATCATCATAACTCTCTCTCTAAGCATTGGATTGGAATTCTGTAAAAATTGGCTGAATTCAAATGGACTTTAGTTTTCGATATATCGATTTCAGAGTCAAAGGAGGAAACAATGACATGTGGCATGTCGTACAAGTTCACTCTACTGAACCACTCCATAATTAAGTCATTGTGGGAGATTGGGCATAACTTTGCCTTGAAGAATCCAAATCAGGTCAGACCTATGGCATTGGAAAGAATATTCAGAGGGCTAATAAAGGACAAAAGATAAAATCTTGGGGATATGAAATCATAGAGATATATCAGATCCAATATCGAACTCCTCAAAAGCAAGAAAAATGTGTGTTATTTTTTTTAATTTCATAATTCTTGTCTGAAAAATTAGTTTGAAGGGATTCCAATGGAAATTTGAAGCATAGATATCAGTAGTGGGTTCTAAAAGGGCCCCTAAAAAGAATTCAACACACATCAAACCCTTAAAAGGCTCTACTATAACTCATGAAGAGAAAGAAGTGCAACATGATATATCAAAATTACAAGAACAAGTGGAACAAATTTCGATCTCAGAAATACTAACAAAAAATTATATGAAAGCTAAGATGGATGGTTTGAAGAAAGGCGTGGAAGCTAAGATCGATAGTTTGAAGAAAGGTGTGGAAACTACGATGGATGGCTGAAGAATTGCATGGAAGCTAAGATGGATGGCATGGAAGCTAAGATGGATGGCGTGTAAACTAAGATGGATGGCATGGAAGCTAAGATCGACGCTATAGAAGGAAACATGGAAGATTTGAAGGAAGGTTTGGCAAAGTTGCTACAAGAAAAGATTCCTAATGGCAAAAAGATAGTAGAGAAAACTCATGATGAGAACAAAACAAATGTTAATCTTGATTTTATAGACTTTAATGTTGGATTTAAGACCCACCATATTCAAAATATCGATATGAGGAAGTTTGATGGTATGGATCGCGTAACATGGATACTACAGATGGAGCAATATTTTGATCTCCATAATGTGCACAACACACAAAAGGTACGCTTTGCAAATTTATATTTAGAAAAAAATACATTTGTATGGTATTGATGGCTTTTCTCTCGTAAAAAAATTGTCACTTGGTCATTTTTTATGGAGGAAATGATAGCACATCATGAGGATACACAGAGAAAAACCTTCTTTTGCCAATCGATAAAACTCAAAAAAAAGGGTTAAATGGTGGAGCACATTCAGTACTTCCAAAAATTGAATATAAGAGTAACTGATATTCGAGAGGAACACATGATTGTTGTCTTCATAGGGACTTTAAAGGATAACATCCAACATGAGTTTCACCTTTGGGAACCTAATTCATTGGAGAAGGCATTCAGGTTGGCAAGAAAAAATGAAAGTAAAATTATGACGACAAGGGAGCATACTACTCATATCTATAAAGGTGGAATTGTTTCTACTCCTAAAATTCCACAATTTACAAGGTAGACACCACAACAATTGGAAGAAAAAATACCAAAAGGGTTTTTCTACAGTTGTGATTGCAAATACACTAAAGGTCATAAGTGTGCTGAGAATAAATTATTTTACATAGATTGTGAAGAGGAGGAATAAAATGAACAAGAAACTTCAAAAGAAGAGGATATAGAATAGGAACCAACCCTAGAGAAAGAAGAAATTAGTCCGACCATATCCTGTAATGCATTGGCAAGAATTACCACTCCTCAAACTCTCAATATAGAATGAAATATCAAGAAGAAAAATTTAATAGTGTTGATGGATTCGATTAGTACCCATAATTTTGTTCATTGTAAGGTAGCCAAGGAATTGAATTTCTTCCTATACCCAGCACCAAAGTGTCAAGTGATGGTTGCAAATGGAGGAACTATAAATTTCTCTAGAAAGTTTCATAATATCAAGCTAGCCATGGGGGAATATGTATCGAATAGTCCAATGCTTTCCATTCCAATGGGAGGTGTTGATGTTGTACTAGGAGTACAATGGTTATAATCTTTGGGGACGGTAGCTTTTAATTTTCAAGAAATTTTCTTGAAAATTTTTTCGAAAGGAAATGATGTTCAATTACAGGGTATCGCAGGGAAGTCAGGAAAGATAATAAGCTCTAACGTCATGACAAATGTTATGAAGAAATAACAACAAGGCGTAATTACGCAATTATGCTCACTAGAAGTTCCGACATCAACATCATCTATTTCTCCAGATCTCCAAAAAGTCTTAGACAACCATTCCAAGGTGTTTGAAACTCCCAAAGGACTCCCATCTATTTGTGATCATGATCATGCTATTCATTTGATTCCAGGAAGTGTTCCTCCAAACATCATGCCTCACAGATATACTTATGTCCAAAAGAGAGAAATCAAACGTATGATTGCAGAAATGTTAGAGGCTGGTATAATTCAACCTAGTCAAATTTCTTTCTATACTCCAGTAGTATTGGTGCACAAGAAGGATGGATCATGGTGCACGTGTACGGATTATAGAGAGCTCAATAAGCTCACTATTAAAGATAAATTTCCCATTCTTGTGATTGATGAATTATTGGATGAATTACATAGAGCAATTTATTTTACCAAGTTGGATCTTCGTTCAAGATATCATCAAATTAGAATTAACACTGAAGATATTCTAAAAACAACATTTCGAACTCATGAGGGTCATTATGAATTTTTGGTCATGCCTTTTGGCCTTACCAATGCACCTTCTACATTTCAAGGGTTGAGGAATTCCATTTTCAAACCCTTCCTTAGAAAAATTGTGTTAGTATTTTTTGATGATATACTAATCTACAGCAGGTCTTGGAAGGATCATGTTCAACATGTTGACAAGGTTCTCAAACTATTGGAGGAGAAACAATTATATTCAAAAACCTCTAAATGTTTCTTTGGAGTACAAGAGGTGGAATATCTGGGTCATATTGTACCTCAAGAGGGTGTTAAGTTAGACCCTAACAAATTTAAAGCCATTAAGGAATGGAAATTCCCCACAACCATAAAGCAATTGCGAGGATTTCTCGGGTTAACAAGGTATTATTGAAAGTATGCACACTTTTGTGCATTATCTCATCCACTTAAAGAAAGTACATTTGCTACTGCATTTATGGAAACAATTCAAAAGCTACATGGAAACCCAAAGATTATTGTAAGCGACAGAGATCCCATTTTCACTGGAAATTTTTGGACAGAATTATTTTCTTGTTTGAGTACTCAACTAGGTCATATCTCATCTTATCATCCTCAATATAATGGGAAAACTGAGATACTGAACAAATGTTTGGCGGGATATCTTCGTTGTTTTGTATCTGATAAAAGAACACAATGGGTCAAGTGAATACCTCTGGCTAAATGGTGGTAACACTTCTTTCCATCTGCAACAAAAATGACCCCATTTATGGCACTTTATGGATATCATCCACCATCCATCACATCATATTTAAGAGAAAATTCTAAGGTCCAAGAAGTGGAAGATCGCATCGAGCATCAACGACAAGTTTTCCAAAAAGGATAACCTAAATTTGGCACAAAATTGAATGAAATAACAAGTAGATCAACATCGCAGTGAGAGAAGTTTTGATGTAGGAGACTGGGTATTTTTACGGCTACAACCATACAAAAAAATGTCCCTCAAGCAAGCTAATAAATATAATAAAGTATCGCCAAAGTACTATGGTCCTTACAAGGTGTTGCAAAATATTGGTACTATGGAATACAAGTTGGAGCTTCCTGCTTCTTCTCGAGTGCACCCTGTTTTCCATGTTTCATGCTTAAAGAAGGTTATAGGTGACAAATTTCCAGTTCAAACAATATTTCCAGAACTTGATGAGGAAGGAAAAATCATACTGGAACCTGAAGCAGTCACAGAAGTAATAACTCGACAGTTACGAAATTGATCAATTTCAGAGTATCTCATCAAGTGGAAGAACTTACCCACTAAAGATTACACATGGGAGGATGAGAATTTTATACAAAAGCATCCAAAAGTACTCAAGCGTTGAGGACAACACTTTTTTGAAGGAGAGGGGCATGTTACATCCCTATGTTACTAGTGTAGTCCGTTATTGTTGTTAATGTATCCCCCTTATTGTTATTGTTGTACCCTTGTAGTCCCCATATTGTTATTATTGTGCCCAATACAATCCCACTATTGTTATTGTTGTGCCCTTACATTATTATCGGTAGGTCGACTAGGATTATATTGTGACCCCATGGACTCCTATATATAGAAAGGAGTTTTTTCATTTGAATCATCGAAGAATTGTTCATTTAGGTAATGTAAAGGAGATTTCCCCCTCGAAGTGGCTGATTTTTAAGTCGTTGATCTCTCTTTTCTTCTATTTTATAAGTTGGTTTCATAACAAAATTTATGTAATAGTAGGTTGGTAGCTACAAGGTCTTTAATATACATAATTTTTTTTTTCCTTCATACAGGTTTCCACGTATATCTTTTGTTACTTATTCAATTTATGAAATTGATGTTTTATGATGTTTTAGTGACTTTAAATAATTAATAATTTTCATTATACTGATTGAAACCCCCCTCTCGGTATAATTTTCAATTCAACATTTGGGCCCCCCTCTCTTATATATCTACATTCATATCTCAACAACCACCTAGTTTCTCATAGGATCTAAGTATATATCATTATTTTAAATAGATTTCTCATAATTCTAACCTAGTCATTGGATCCAAAATAGGAAAATAAATCAATATTAATTATTCAATTGCTAAATTTTCCTTCCATGTATTATAAATCTAACTAATGTTTCTACACTTTTAGAATTAGGCTGCAAATGTTTAATGATTTACTATACCTTTCCAACCGATGTGCCAAACATTCCTAATATTATTTTTAATTGGCTTCAACGTCTTGCAAAAGACAAATTTGGTTGGCACAATTATGTCTAGGTTACATTTTCCTATTACTCGAACCATCATTAAGAAACATGTTCTATTCTATGCATGCATATGGGATAAAAATTTGGTTGTGTATGCAATTACCTATAGCTATTATGGCATTGAGACATGGGTATCTTGATAAATAATTGGAATATGTAGGACATGGATTAAGAATAACAAATACTATGCATGTCAAGTCCCCTCACTTGATTCAATAGGATTTGTTTTTTCTTTTGATTAGTATAAAAGCTAATTTTTCTATTTTGTTTTGAATTTGTATTATTATATTCACTCAGTTTCAATTTATTGGAGAACTTTCAAATCTTTTAGTGTATATATGATTCATTCCCCATTATATATTCATAAGATATGTCGAAAACTAATGGAATTTTTTTTTGGTGTTTTAGTATGGTTTTGTAACTTTACAGTGATGAGAAATGTTAATGTTATTGTCTCAAGGAGTTGGGCTTATAATTGTCACAACACTATCTAGTTGTAGTTTTATGTTGTTGGTGTTAACCTAAAAGTATAGGAGTTGAAGTACGATTATTCTCACCTACACAATTTACATAGTTTTGTGGCAGATGTATTATAAGGCCCATTTCTCTAGCTGATTAGTGAGTTCAATTTGGCACCTATCCTTTTTTTTGAATCTATGGATTTCTTTTGCATTGATCACTCACATATTTTGAAAATCCATCTTGTTAGGCATTCTTTGTTGCAACATATGACCTTATTCAACCAACATACAACCATTTTTCTCAAATTCTCAATTGCAACATGTGATTGGAAACAACAGTTTTTAGATCTGAGCGTTGGGATCATCTTTATTTCACTTATTTCTATTAGATATATATTTTTTGAGATTATCATTATATTATCCATAGGTTGTCTCAATTCCTGAGTTGACTGGTACTAAATACGTTATTTGGAAGTGAGAGATTATTAAGATTCTCAAGGGTAAGAATATGTGGTGGATTGTCAGTGGTGTTAGCACAAAACCAACTAAAGCTAAAGAATTAACTTGATGAGAAGAGAAATATGATCAAGATAAGGTATTACTAGGAAAATAGTCTCATATAATTTTCATGTACATATAAAAGGCCAATAATTTGTATGGCAAGGCCAATAATTTGG
This sequence comes from Pinus albicaulis, assembly GCA_034641835.2. Classification (NCBI taxonomy): domain Eukaryota; kingdom Viridiplantae; phylum Streptophyta; class Pinopsida; order Pinales; family Pinaceae; genus Pinus; species Pinus albicaulis. The sequence goes on from CM076578.1 coordinate 1,841,883,710, forward strand.
TTTTTCCTATTCTCTAGAGAACAAGGTTTTGATCTACTTAATCAAAAGTTCATTACCTTACGATCTGTTATTTCTTAGTTGCGGATAGAGAAATAAGGATTAAAAAATCAATATTAGGATTTGAAGGAATATCGCAACTACCTATTGATGCAACCAACTATGAAGAATGAGACTATTCAAATCCTATAGGACTGCAATTCAAACCCTAAGCTAGAATTCATACAACTGTATAATGTTGAGAAGGATACTGACAATGTTGACTAGCTAGACTTGTCTATTGATGAAACTGCTTATATTACAATTTATTATAAGATAATTCAATACCATGAAGGTTTTCTTCTAAGTTAATCAGTGTTTGCATGCTTAAGGTTTTTATTCTTGCTTAAATTTTGCTTAATAGGTTTACTTCTAACTCAATCATTTTTAATAATAAATTTAATTATTTTTAATCAAAGCATATTTGAATAATATTAGCATAGACTTATCTTAACTTTAAACCTACCAAGTTCCTAGAGGGATCATATTCTCAAGATGAAAACCTCTTTTTTAGTGCAAAACTTGATGAAAGGTTTGCACATCAAGAAATTTGATTCCTCTGCACTCTTGTATATATGGGGTTATGATAGATCTATGTTGGTTTTGATCAACCCACTAATAAAATGTTTTAATTACAACACTTTTTTTAATTTTCATTTGTTTTGTATAATATATAAAAATATTTTTGTTATTAAAAAATTTTTTAATTGTTACATATCTCCCCCTCTCTCTATATATAGACACATTGTATTGAATTATTTTTCTTACTAAGACTTTTTAAAATTTGACAAATCTCTATCATATCTTGAATTAGAAAGAACTTAGTAATGGAAGCAGAACACACGATCTCTCTATATATTTTACTCAACATGCATATTGAAATATTTAATTTATAACCCACATTAAAATTACATGTCAATTGAGAATGAAATAAATTACACATGATGTATTATCAACAACATCTTTTACATCTGATTTGTCAACTCCATATCAATTAGTGGAGGATGTACTATCTCCCTCATCCTAAAAGGTAAATTAAACTTTTATTTTAACTTTCAATTACTTTATCAATCTATATAAAGTTTAATGTAAAATTAAGGTAGGCATGTATTAAAATTTTAATGTGGAGAAAGTGAATCATAAATTAACTATGTGTGTGTGTGTGTGTGTGTGTGAAAATAAAAATATATTATAACCAAAATATTTTATTAGTATTTTCTTCATCTTAAATATAGATCTACGAAGAACCCAAATTTTCATTTAGAAAGAGGTTTGTATCTCGAGAGATTTTATACTTCTTGATGCTTGTTAACATCAATATTGTCATGTAATGTTACATTTAAAAATAATAATTTTTGGATTAACAAATTAAAAAATAGTCATTCATAAACAATTTTATATCAACATTATATAGAGACTTAAAATAATTGAAAGTAATTAAAAAAAAATGTGGGAGATACTTAATTCCTTTACTAGATAATATGGAGTAGAAAATATATGGCATGTGAAAATAATATTATTGAGAATTACTACTTAATATGGAGTTGAAAGATGGAATGTGAAAATAATGTTATTGATATTATATGATGTTTAATTCATTCTATGTTTAATTGACATCTAATGTAAAAAAATAAAAAATATTAATAACAAAAAAAAAGTTCAAAGTGGGTCATAAATTAAATATTTCAATATGCATCTTCAGTAAAATGTTTTAACATCTCACTCGCACACTCTCTCACACACACATACACAGAGTTCTATTAATAAGTTCATTATTTAAAACATTTTGTTACTGTTTTTCTCAAAACCAACATAGATCCATCTTAACTATAGATCTACCAAGATTGAGGAGGAATCAAATCTCTTGAGGTGCAAATATTTCCTAAGTTTTACACTCAATTTTTTTTTCGATCTCTCTTAGTGTTTGGTAGATCCACATTTAATATGCATATTTGCAATCAACTGCAAATAGAGTTCATCTTTTTTAGTTATTAACTGATTAAAAGATAGTCATAGTCATAATTTTGTTAATAACTCGCAAACACAATAATTTTTCATTATTCTTCTTATTACAAACTAATTATTGCAGCCATATAGCGATTAAAACATTTATCTCATGACACATATCTCACAATGTCAAGATTTAAAAAAATAAACTAAATTGTAACTTTATTTTAAATTATTTATATTATTACCAATTATAAAAAGAATTAATATATGAGTTAAACATATCTACGTTAAAAAAATGTCTCAAGATTCTTAACTAAGGAGATGAACTTTCACTTTACCATGGAGACTCTCAACCTGTAAATTGGTTGTCATACTATCATGGGAAATACCATGGCTTATTAATTCCACATGCTCATTGGTTTTGTTATAATATTAGGGGCAATACAATGGCTTATTAATACAACATGGCCAAGGAAACATAACTCATGTTTATACAATATTTTTTTAATTAATCAATTTAATTAAAATAACAGAAAATACATAACCGCTTTTGACATAAATCTCAACCTTTGATTTGTGACTAATACTAAGAATAATCTAGAATATTCCATATCCATATTATCTATTATTGATAATTATCTACTTTGGAATGGGGCTTCCAAAATTTTAATTCAGTCTACTTTGGAATGGGGCTTCCAAAATTTTAATTCAGTCTACTTTGGAATGAAGCTTCAAAAATTTTAATTTAATTATCAATAATTATTAGGTGGATAGTGGAGATTTAACCTCCATGGAAGATTTTAGAATATTTATGTTGATAGACTGGGCTTTCAATAATTTTCATCTATAGGCCTTCCATAATTTTTATCTAGTAAGCATAGAGAACCTTCCATAATTTTCATCTAGTAAGCACGGAGAGAGATCAAATCTTTCAGGTGCAAACCTCTTTTTTAGTGCAAAAATTAAGGAAATGTTTGCACTTCCATAGGTTTGATCATTTTTTGTGCTTGATGATTCCGAGTTATGATAGATCTAGGTGGGTTTATGATTTGAAAGGAGTGTATTAGTTCTGTTGTGCTAAGTGTCCTTTTAGTAAAATAAACATGTACAAATTGTCTCCATAAGTTTGCTTAAGGAATGACAGTTTTAACCAAGAAATTTATATGAATTAGTGAACTTTAAGCATGAAAATAAGCCTTAAAAACACTGAACAATAGTGCATAACAGAGAAAAACATTCACACATAATTTTTACACAGTAGGCATGATGAAGCAGTTCACCCCTCTTGGGCTACATCTGTTGGTCCAACTCCCAATGGCATGTCCCTCTTTGTCATTATGCTCAAAATTGTAAATTACACATGTTTTTAGGCCTCTAATGGTTTTTTTATCTGCACCAATGGCTCCAGAATGCTCAAATTAGTCTATGTAGACTCTTGTTTCACCAAAATTGGTCGAAAATTGACCTCCCAATGCATTTTTCCCAATGTCAGCTAGAAAATCTCCACTAAATGTGGAGACAAGCAATCTAATTAAGTTAAATTGATGGAAAAACCTAAAATTTAGGGGCACGCTCTAGAATAAATGGACGGTTTAGGATAACATTAAAGTTTAGAGGTGGTGTGGTCACATACCAACCTCGTCGTAACCTTTGCTCCTAACTGTTTGAAACTTCACCATAGCACTTGGGACCCGGAGTTATGGTTCCACTAACCGTCTCTTTTAAAACCTTTAACCCCGCCATGTGATCACAAATAAATTCGCCATAGTTTTATATCACGTTGCTACTAACTAACCGTTGCTGCGGTTTTAAAACTCATGTCAACGAGAAACATCACATAAGAGTTTTCTATTGTAGTTAGAGCAGAGGCCCAAGTTTCTGGGCGCAAGGCCACATGAGAGGGGGACTGGCCTCAAAAGCCCCCAATGCAAAACTTTATAACGTTTAATTAGCAATGGTGCCCTATAGAGGTAAGAAACACCTCACGGACGGACTAGTCAAGCCGTTCGTGCCCATGCCCAAGGTTTCGAGTTCGATTCCTATAGCCTCAAACAAATTTTAATAGACCATCCTGAGGAGTGGTGGTGGTCTGCAGGCTTAACACGTGTCGCTCATCAATTGGCCAAGTTACAAAACCATCAACGGTCCAAAACAACTCTGTACCTTAAACATTCAACAACCCAGATTGAGCCATGTGGCACGATCCTGTTGGCTGGGTAAAGATGGAATATTCCAAGTATATACCTGTTGACTGTACATGCATGTTGACTGGGCATTCAGTCACAAAAGTTTGTTGTTCGGGAAAAAGGATAGAACGTGATATATTCCTCATACAACATCGATTTTTCGAACCGTTCGTGGTGTCGGAATCACAACGGTGAGACCTTTCCAGTCACTCAAGTTCAGACCTATTTCGAGCACTTTCAATTTTTGAGCATAACACTTGATCTCCTTATCACACCTCCCCACTAGGAAGATTTTGGACCCCAAAAGCTCTCTGGACTACTGAAATTGAAGATGAGACCGTGTCCCCACTCTTCCAATATTTATCCACTGAAATTTCCCTAATTTCATTAATTAGAGCTTTTCATGAAACAAAAAAAAATTCCTTGATTCCGTTGACCAACCATTGCTGCTTTTGACATTGTCATGCTGCACATTTACTGAACTTGTAGAACAACAACCTAACTTTTTAGTAAACATCTTGTTTCTACATTGGTCTATAATCAAAGGAAACTTGGAATTCCTCTCACCTAGTATCCTATCCTTATGGTGATTTTTTGTTGAATTTTCCTTGAACTTGTGTCGATTCTTGACCAAGTTTCTTCACCATTGTACCATGCCTTTTTGTAACCAGCAATGAACATTTATGAATCTTGTGCCTTATTTTTCAAATTGTTTCCCTTTCTTTGACTTTTACAACCTCTTGCACTAACACTTTGTTTTCAACACCGTTCAACACCAATGTCGACTGCTGCAACTTCTTGTCATCTTCTTTCAAAGACAATCTGCTTTCAAACTGAAACAACTTACTACATACATCAGCATTTTTTAAAAAAGGATTATGTAAACCTTCTCTTTTTTTAATCATCATCAATGTCAAGTTTTGACTTGCATTGACGAGCCTCTTCATCTGCCTTGCATTAACTAAAGAAGTGTCTATTTTTTTGCGATGAGCTCTCACAATATACTCCTTGCCGTCTTTGAATAAATGGTATTTTTTCTCATGGAGATGGAAGATAGCTTTCATGTCATACAAATAAGGACTTCCTAACACCATACCTATTATATCAAGCGGAACAACATCTAATTCAATTGTGTCAATGAAATGTGCAGTTATTGCAAAGCGTAACATGCACTTCTTTGAAACCTGTAAATTTGCATCCTTACAAATCCAACCAAGTGGATATGGTTTCAGATGTGGAATGGTCTCAAGATTAAGTTTCTTGACCAAGTCTTCAGGGATTAAATTTTCTTGTGACCCACTATCAAATAATGTGTCAACCATGGTATGTTTGGAAATGACCCTCACATGAAACAATTCAATTATATTTTCTTCATTTGGAGCTTGTATGTGACAATTAGATATACTAGAACTGGATTTATTTTCAATCTCTTTCCCCTTCAAATTCTTTAGTCCCATAGTTATGATTTTTGTTTCATCTCCTGAATCTGACCCTAGGTCTTGTTCAACTATTGCAACAGTTTTTCCTTTCTCCTTGGCTTTCTCTTTTGCCTTCAAACTTTCTGGTTTTAACTCTGGATGAAGTTTCCAACAATTTTATTCATCATGGCTAGTTTTAGAATAGTGCTTGCAAAATAATTTTCCCTTCCCTTTTCTAGTATTTGCATTTCTCTTTTTCTTCCATTTGCCTTTAAACTCATTTTCCCCATTCTCATCCAAGTTTTGTTTTCCCCTTGCCTCTAGCTGTGTGGCTTGAACACAAACCTCATCTAGGTTTGTAGGGTTAAACATAAGCATAGTAAGTCTTAGGTAGGTATGTAAGCCTCCTATATACTTGAGAAAAGTGTATTGCCTCTGCAAATATACTCCTAATAAAAGAGCTCTTCTCCTAAATTCTTGAGTATACACTTGTACAATTTGTCCTTTCAATTGTTTAAAATTTTTCCAGTCCATTATGGCTTTCTGCATGTGAGCTAATGGATAAAACTGTTGTTTTATTGCAAAAATGAAATCAGTCCATGATAAAATAATCTTACCATGTTTTTTTATCTCCTCCTTTGTCTTGGATTCCCACCAAACAAGAGTTTCACCTTCCATCCTCAATGAAGCTAGTTGGATTTTAGTTTCATCATCATGAAGGTTCTGAATTCTCAAATAGACCTATAATTTCCTAATCCAATTATCTAGCTTTTTGCATTAACTTCACCATTAAACATTGGCAATTCAAACTTAACATCAAGTTTTAGAAAAGGACTTTTATCCATGTTCTTTGACTTGTGTGACTGGTGTACTGAATATGAAGTAGAGGATGATGATGATGAGGGTGAGGATGGTGAATTTCCACTGCCTCCATTTCCTCCATTGCCCTTCTTTGATTTATCTTCATCATTATGGCCTCTTGGTGATCCTTGTCCTTCCTTGTGAAGTTTGGACCTTTCCTCTTCTAGTTTATCATTCCTTTCTTGATAAAGGACTCTCACCATTTTAGTTAAGTCAAGAAATTCTTTTCTGTACACTCTTTCTTCCTCTTTGGGATCCATCTCTTCATGGATTTCTTCTTCTGTGGGAGGCATGCTTGATTCTGCTTCTGCTTCCCTTGGAGGTGAACTAGGTAGTGGAGAATGTGGAAATCTTGCCCTCGTTTTATGTGGCTCACTTTGAGAACCTCTTTCTTCCACCAATTTTCCTTCTCCTCTCTTAAGCTTGAGCCTAGTAAGCATGAAAACCCTTGCACACAGTTAACAAATCCTTGCACATAAAAACACTAGAGATAAACTCTAGCTCCTGTGGTTATTGTTTATTGAAGATTTTACCGGATTATCCACAGTCTTATGAAACATTTGTCGACATTTCGAATCCCAACGGGGATCCATCTTCAGGACATTGGAATGAAGATGGATCCCCGTTGGGATTCGAAACGTTGACAAATGTTTCATAAGACTGTGGATAATCCGGTAAACTCTTCAATAAACTCTAGCTCTGATACCAACTTCTGAAAGGAGTGTATTATTTCTGTTGTGCTAAGTGTCCTTTCAGTAAAATAAACATGTCAAATTGTCTCCATAAGTTTGCTTAAGGAATGAGAGTTTTAACCATAAAATTTAGATGAATTAGTGAACTTTAACAATGTAATTAAGCCTTAAAAACACTGAACAGCAATGCATAACAGAAAAAACAATCACATATAAGTTTTACACAGTAGGCATGATGAAGCAGTTCACCCCTCCTGCGCTACATCTGTTGGTCTAGCTCCCAATGGCATGTCCCTCTTTGTCATTATGCTCAAAATTGTAAATTACATATGTTTACAGGCCTCTAATGGCTGTTTTTTCTGCACCAATGGCTCCAGAATGCTCAAATTAGTCTAGGTAGACTCTTGTTTCACCAAAATTCATCGAAAATTGACCTCCCAATGCATTTTTCCCAATGTCAGCTAGAAAAGCTCCACTAAATGTGGAGATAGGCGGTTAAGTTAAATTGATGGAAAACCCTAAAATTTAGGGGCGCACTCTAGAATAGACGGATGGCTTAGGATAACATTAAAGTTTAGAGGCAGGGTGGTCACATACCAACCCTGCCGTAAGCTCCCCTCCTAACTGTTTGAAACTCTGTCATACAGCTTGGAACCCAAAGTTACGGTTCTGCTAACTGTCGCTTTTAAAACCTTTAACCCCCGCCATGTGATCACAAATAAACCCGTCGAAGTTTTATGTCACGTTGCCACCAACTAACCATTGATTGCTGCGGTTTTAAAACTCATGTGAACGAGAAACGTCGCGGAAGAGTTTTCTGTTGCGGTTAGAGCGGAGGCCCAAGTTTCTGGGTGCAAGGCCACGTGAGAGGAGGGTTGGCCCTTCGGGGTTGGCCTCCCAAGCCCCCAATGCAAAACTTTATAACTTTTAATTAGCAGTGGCACCCTATAGAGGTAAGAAACACCTCACAAGCGGACTAGTCAAGCCATTTGCACCCATGACCGAGGTTTCGGGTTCAATTCCTGTAGCCTCAAACAAATTTTGGTAGACCGTCCTAAGGACACGTGGCAGCCTGCAGGCTTGCCACATGTCGCTCATCAATTGGCCATGTTACAAAACCATCAACGGTCGAAAACAACTCCGTACCTTAAACATTCAACGGCCCAAGTTGAGCCACGTGGCACGATCTTGTTGCCGGGTAAAAATGGAATATTCCAAGTATATACTTGTTGACTGTATCTGCATGGTGACTGGGCATCCAGTCACAAAATTTTGATGTTTGGGAAAATGGACATAACGCGATATCTTCCCCATACGACATCGGTTTTTGAACCATTTGTGAGACCGAAATCACAATGACGAAACCTTTCTGGTCGCTCAAGTTCGGACCTGTTTTGAGCACTTTAAATTTTTGAGCATAACACTTGATCTCCTTATCAGTTTAATATATAATGCCAGATTACATAAGAATATTATTAGCAAAACCTTGGTAGCCAAAACTTGGAGCCTCAAAATCCCCAATAATAAATTGACTCTATGACCTCACAAAATCTAGTTTATACTAAATTGAAAAATGCTTCTCCATACAATATTATTATAATATTTTTATTTAAATAAATAATTAATAATTATTTTCTTTAACAAATTAATTAACATTTTTTTCTAAATAAATAATTATTGGTACATAAATATTACTTTTTGTAAAGCTGAAATATAAACCATGTTAAAACTAACTTTAAAAAAATGTTTCTAAAGAAATAAAATTCTCATTACAAACTCATCTACCAATATATTTTCATTGAAAAATCATCAACCAATATTTGAACTTGGATTTGATCAAATGTCTATTCATCTTTCACTTCTCAACTCACAAAGATTACCTTTAGAGTGCCAAGCACATCAAATAGAAAAAGTTCAAACCACAATGTCTTCGGCCAAACGAGAATCACAATTTAAATCACAAAAACTTTAGTGGGTCTCTTTTAGTATAGTATTGGGTTTTATTTAGATTCATCTTACCTATGGATCTATCAAAAGTCTATAAAGATCAAATCTTACATGCAAATCATTTTTTAGAATGAAAATTTAGAAAAGAGATTTACACCTCAAGAGATTTAATTTTTTCTAGTGCTTGATAAATACATGATTAAGATAGATCTATATATCATGCGTAATTTTCAATTCTTTAAATTGTGTTTTTGAATAATTTATTATTAATAATATTTTATATTAAAAATCAAATGTGTTATACTTTTTCCTTCTAATATGAAATAACTAAATTATTTTACCTTCAATTATTTTTTTCCTTTTAAACTTTCAAATATTTTGCTAACATTATATATATCCGTGTGTGTGAGAGAGAAATATTCAATCAATGTTTTTAAGTTCCATATTGAAATATTAATAAGAGAAATATAAATCTTTTTAATTTTTTGATTATTTTATCTCAATAAAATTATATAAAATTATATTATTGAACATAGACATTGAAATATTTTATTTATTATTTCAATAGTGAAATGAAATAATGTTTTTAATTAAATTAACCAAATATTTATAATCATTTATATTTTTATTATAACGGACAATATTTTTTCATTTAAATTATTTTTTAAGAGACACTTGTCAATTACAAATACTAATGCAATTACACATAGCCCTCATATTATCATTATTATTATCCAATTTTAAAGTTACAGCCAAGCCAGACACCAAATTCGTATCTGAGACCCCTTGTTTGTGTGACAAAGGCATCTCTTATTGCATTGTAACTTTGATATCATTTTTTCAATCTCTTTCCTCAAAAACTTAATGCACTATACACTTGTATTTTAAAACTTATGTTTAAAAATGCAACCTCCTCTTATTTTATAAGTTACAATCAACTGGAATAATTTAACTTTTCATTTAAGTATTTTAGTTAGAAATTTCTTTTTTTATTCAAGTTTCTTATTTTATGAGATACAACTTGAATAATTTAATTTTTCATTTATGAATTTTTTATAGATTTTTTTTTTATTCATTTTAAAACCGATTAAAAATTTCAAAACTAAGTCATCCTTTAAATTTGACAATTTCTTTTTCAGAGAAAAAAACGCACTAACCACATTCTATGAACAAATTGACTTTCATAACCAAGTCATCAGTTAAATTTGACAATTTTGTCACCTTTGTACCCATTAAAACTATTTTAACACGAATGAACTTTTGTATTTGACAATTTTGTCACCTTTGTGCCCATTAAAACTATTTTAGCACGAATGAATTTTTGTATTTGACGAAAAAATTGGCTGGTGTTGAGCAGTGGTGTATCGTTTAAAAGTCCAACGAAGAATGAGGGGATAGGCCATTCTGCCTTTCTTGTTACGTAATTTGACGGATTCAGCGTCGAAGGGGATCGGCACATGTGAAACACCAAAGCTATTGTTGCTTTCTTGTATCGTAATTTGACGGGTTCTGCGGTCTTTTCGCATTGGTAGGGGGATTCAATTTTCCTTCCCAAAGGGTGAAACGTCCAAGTTCCAACTCCTTTCTCTGCAGGCATTATATAACATGTATACGTATATGATTATTTGCATATGGTTTCATTTATTTAATTTTATGTGTATTTGGGGGAATAATTAGGGATGAGAATCACAAAGTGGTAGGTCAACAAATATTCCATTGGTTTAGATGAGAAAGACTTAAAAGATTTTGAAAGCAGCATCAATATAATGGAAAAGTTTAGGGCAACCAATAAATTCTGGGCTATTGGTCCATTAATACTCTTAAAAGTACTAATGGGCATGCCTATGCCTAGGTCAACAAATATTCCGTTGGTTTAGATGAGAAAGACTTAAAAGATTTTGAAACAACAGTGTTAAAGCAGCATCAATATAACGGAAAAGTTTAGGGCAACCGATAAATTCTGGGCTATTGGCCCATTAATACTCTTAAAAGTACTAATGGGCATGCCTATGCCTATGCCATGCCATGTCATACATGTCTTTACCTGTCGTCCTCTTCACCTACAACGACTAAATACTGACTCCTCCTAGCCGCTGAAAATCTCCAGGAGAATCTATTGTTTTCACGCGTTTTTACCAGCTCCATAATCTCATAACTTCTCCTCTTCTCCATATTCATCAGCGGCCAGAAGCTCGTGGGTCTCTCCAAATATTTCAGAGACAGTGAAACTCTAATCGCTTATTTCTACTCCAGGGAATTTGTTAGATTTCAAGTCCATCGATGCTCACGGGTCTCTCCCTCTATCCGAAGCTGCCAGAAGCTCGCGGGTCTCTCCAGATATTTCAGAGACAGTGAAACTCTAATTTTTTATTTCTACTCCAGGGAATTTGCAGGGAATTGAAGGTAAAGAGTGTTCTATACTTCCCAACACCTTAAATTCATTTGATTGAATTGTGTTCCAGGAAGACTCGTAGTTGAATCCAAAACGAGGGAAGAAAATTACATTCCTACGTCCTTTTTTTTAGCAGAGTTCGCATCGCCTTAAATTCATTTGATTGGATTGTGTTCCAGGAAGACCCGCAATTGAATCCAAAACGAGGGAAGAAAATTACATTCCTACGTCTCGTTTGTTAGCAGGTACAGTTCGCATCTTTCATAATTTTCGTGATCGGTTTTGCCTAATTTTCCCTTTTTGCCCCATTAGTTTATTAGTCTCAACTACCTAATTTGTTGATCACTTTGATGATACTGAAATCTTTTCATTATCCATGTTATGATGCTCTCTTTCCAAAACATCTTTTTCTTGATCAAAATCTCTGTGTAATCAGTTAGAAAAGGAAATATCTACAGTTCTTTAAAGGAAGTAGTTTCACCAGATGATTATTAGAGAAAAATTTGTTTGTATTTTCGACCCATATCAACAAAACTACAGATCAAATCTTTACATTTATAATTTTGTCACATGACATATCAACAAACGTAGAATGAGAACCCATTTTTAAATTTGGGCTAAGTTTTCATTTTTCATTATATTAATAATATTTAATTTTAATTTTATAAATAACATTAAATATTAAATATTGGTGCTATCAATTCTTTTTATCATAATTGTCAACGTATGATATGGAAAAAAATTGCGGGCAAGCTTATTTGGTGTCTTTTATAATAAAAATAAATAGCAATAGGAAGGGAGGTGCAAAAATTATTTAACCAATTTTGAAGGTTCAAAATATATTTAATCACCACGTGAATACGCTGAATATGAAAATTTGCTGGAAGGCTCAATTTTTAGTATTATGGAAAAAAATTGGCCATGAAATAGAATGTTTAATAGTTGTAATTTGGATATCCAAAAAAATCATCAATATTTATAAAATTATGTCGGAATTTCCATTACTTTCCTAAAAAAATAATGTGTCTTTTATACATATGGTTATTTTAAATGAATAATTATGTAAAAAAAAAATTAATAACATCATTATTATTATGAATAACATCATTTTTATTTTAAAAGAATTAAAATTTGTTGGAATATTGAAGAATTCGAAAATTAACAATGGAGAATAAACTCCCTCTCTAACACAGAGAAAATATTTAAAAATTTGCATTCACAGTGACAGATTTTTCTCATAAAAAAATTCTATTCAATAAAAAAACTTGTTACAATGCTTCCTCACTGCAGAGGAATTACAAATTGTTACTGGACTGCTTCTAAGCACAGTTCCAAAAACAAAACTCTTCTCTGTCTCTGTATATAAAAAAAACTGCTGTGAATTTCTCATTCACTGTCTCTGTTTTTTTAATCAAAATCAACTCACTGTTTTTTTTAAATATACACTGCTGTGTGTAATTTTAATTCAGCTCTGTTTTTTAAAAAAACATTCAAAGCACTGTTGTGCGTATTACATAAAAATGGGACTGCTCTGTGTGTAAAAAAAAAATTTACATTACATCTCTGTTGTATATTTATAAACAAAATATCTAAAAACAATTAATATCATTTGTTGACAAAATTGCCAGAATTCACCGCTTAAAAAAAATATTTATGGTGCCTTAAATTCTGTCAGCACCGCTAAAAAAATTTATGGCAATTTTGAATTTGGTGGCAGCAGTGAGTTTTCCGCGGTGGTGGCGGAACGGCGGCGCATTGGCGGTGAGTGGGCAGAGCCACCACAAAGTGGTGTTTACAGGGGGTACATGTCTGCCCGTACAGTCCAAATGGGTGAGCCCCCCGCACTAAATATCAACCGTCCATCTTGGGTCAAAGCCCGATTGATTGGTCAACTACGGGGGGTCGCTGTATGTTAACTTCCACGCGGTTTGAACCCCCGCACTCCGTTGATCGCTGCCCATCTGCTCGCTGTTTATTTCCGCGTTGATCAACCATGCTGCCGCCAACCTGTGCGCTGTCTGGTTATGCGAGCAGTTGGAATTACATTCCAACACTCCCCCTTAATTTCAACTGCTGGGTTTTCCTGCATACCCAAGCATTTTCTGAAGTGTTCAAAGCTTTTCTGCGCAAGTGGCTTTGTGAGGATATCAGCAAATTGATCCTCCGTTATGCAATGCTGCAAAACGATTTCTCCATTGGTAACCAATTCACGTATGAAGTGAAACTTCGTGTCAATGTGTTTAGTCCTCTTAAGAAAAACTGAATTTTTAGACAATGCAATAGCTGAGCTATTGTCACAAAAGATCATTGTCCCTTTTACCTGTTCTTGACATAAGCTTCTCAACATTTTCCGCATCCAAACTGCTTGACACGCTGCTGCTGTAGCTGCCACATATTCCGCTTCTGCTGTGGATAATGCTACAATGGGATGTTTCTTAGAAGCCCATGAAATGGCTCCTGAACCCATGTGAAAAACATAACCGGAAGTGCTCTTCCGATCATCAACACTTCCAGCCCAATCACTGTCTGTGTATCCAACTAAATCTGAACATTCTGAAGTAGTATAAAAAATACCAAACATTTTAGTACCTTTAACATACCTCAAAATTCTTTTTGCTGCTTGCCAATGTGCATCCTTTGGCTTTTCCATGAACCTGGAAATCAAACTAACAGCATGCATTATGTCCGGCCTAGTTGCAGTCAAATACATGAGGCTGCCAACTATGCTCTTGTATAAACTAGGATCAAAATCCTTACTGCTGTCCTCTCTGCTGAGTTTTAATCCCATCACTGTGGGAGTGATTGCTGCTTTGCTCTCCTGCATGTTAAATCTTTCAAGCACCTCATTAACATACTTTGCCTGTGAGATGAAAATCCCACTTTCATCTTGTTCTACTTCTATTCCCAAGAAGTATCTCAACAAACCCATATCAGTCATTTCAAATTCTTCCTTCATGACTGTTTTGAAATGTTCAATAAGGCAATCATCATTACCTGTAAAAATAACATCATCAACATACAAAACTACAATCAAGATTTTACCATCTTGTTCTTTGATGTAGAGGGTGGGTTCTCCCTCACACTTTTCAAAACCATTTTCCAATAGATATGAATCTATCCTATTGTACCACACTCTTGGCGCTTGCTTCAGCCCATAAAGAGCTTTCTTCAACTTACACACTTTGTGCTCTTGGCCTTTCTTTTCATAGCCGAGAGGTTGTTCAATGTAAACCTCTTCCATTAACACTCCGTTTAGGAATGCTAAGTTCACGTCCATTTGGTAAACTTTCCACTTTTTTTGTGCTGCTATGAACAACATTGCTCTCACGGTTTCCATTTTAGAAACCGCTGCAAAAGTTTCCTCATAATCTATCCCATGCTTCTGCTTATAACCTTTGACAACAAGTCTTGCCTTGTGTCTCTCTATTTTGCCTTCAACATTACTTTTGGTCTTGTAGATCCATTTAACTCCAATGACATCTTTACCTTTTGGGAGTTCAACCAAATCCCAAGTCTTGTTCTTTCTATGGCATTTATTTTCTCATCCATAGCTTCTATCCATTTCTCATTCTTGGTAGCTTCTTCGAAATGAACAGGATCATCAACATGACAATATAAAGCAAACAAAGAATTGATACCTTCATTTGTTATATCTTGTTCATATATATCTTTCAAACTTCTGAATATCTAACCTCTTTCATTAGGTGTACAAATGCTTGAAGAAGCACTTGAATTTCCTCCTTGCGGTGTGCTTGGAGAAGCACTTTCATTTCTTCTCAAGGGTGTGCTTTGATTCTCTCTTGTTGGTGTTTCTGTTTGGGGATGTATTTCAGCCAACTCATCATCATTCTCATCGTGAGATAAATAGTGTTTAACATTCACTGTTTTCTCTATGCTTCCATCCCAAGCTTCCTCTTCAATGAACTGAACGTCCCTGCTCACAAACTTGTCAGATAGGTTATATAACTCGATGCCTTGATTCTCACCTAGATCCAATGAAAATACATTTCTCCCCCTTGTTGTCCAACTTCTTTCTTATCTGATCTGGAATGTGTGCATAAGCTACACATCCAAAAACCTTCATGTGTGTGACACCTTGCTTTGTGCCACTCCATGCCTCTTCCGGCACTTTGTTCATAACTGCTTTTGTAGGGCACATATTCAAAATATACGCTGCACAATGTATAGCTTCAGCCCAATAATCATTAGGCAAATTCTTTGCCTTTAACATACTTCTCGCCATGTCCATTATGGTTCGGTTCTTCCTTTCGGCTACTCCATTTTGCTGCGGAGTATATCTAGTTGTAAACTACTTTTGAATACCATTTTATCTACAAAAACGTAGAAAATATTTAGATATATACTCACCTCCTCTATCAGTCCTTAGGACTTTGATATGCAACGCACTCTGTTTCTCAACAAGTGCTTTGAAATTGCAAAATTTTTCAAACACTTCATTTTTGTTTTTCAAAAAATAAACCCAAGTTTTTCTTGTAAAATCATCTATGAATGTTAAGATGTAGTGGCTGCTAGCAAGTGATGAGCACTGTCCACATACATCTGAGGGATAATTCTGAGTGCTTTTGTCTTATGCTTTTCCTAAGGAAAATCCTCCTGTTGTTTCCCAAGAATACAACCTTCACAAGGTCGTCTGGCTTTCTATCAATGGTAAACCACTCCACTATTTCCTTTTGTTCAAATAAATTAAGACCTCCTGTGCTGAGATGTCCAAATCTCAAGTGCCATAACCAATTATCATCTTTTGGTTCGTCGGTAACTGGCGTAGTAACCGTTGCTTTTCTTCCTCTATCTTTTCAAGTCTCCGCTTCCTATTCGAGGAACATCCCTGCTCCTTGTCATTCTACTCAAAGAATGCACTCGACGTAAGGGTGGTTTGTCCATGATGGTATAAACATCATTATTATCAAAGAAAAACATTAGCAAATTCTTAAGTAGAAATAAGTCATTCAATACTTAAGAGATTATATTTCTCATTCCTGAACATAATAAACATCTCATATGCAGTGATTTTCTTTGCACCTAATCTTGTTAAACATTTACATCTCCTTTTCCCATAACAGAAACTTTGCTATCAGTTCCTAGTGTGACTTGTGACTGCACACTTTCATCTAACATAGAAAACATTGCTAAGTTTCCTGTCATATGGTTACTACAACCTGAGTCTAGAAACCATAAATCCTCATTCTTTTCTTCAGCCATATTACAAGCTAAAAACAAATTGTTTTGGCTGCTATTTTCTTTTGTGAAATTTGCACTAGTTCCACTTCTCATATCTTGCTTCTTATGTCTACATTCATTAGCATAATGACCATATTTTTTACAATTGTAACATTGAACATTGGATTTATCATACCTCTGTCCTTGAGCATTTTGCTGACCATTCTGTTGGCTGCTGCCTTAGCCTTGATGCTGATTTGGATTGCTGCCCCTTCCTTGAGAATTTGCTGGACTGTTCCTTCCACCTCTGTTTTGGCTTCTGTCTCTTCCTCTTCCTTTGCCTTGCCCTCTTCCTCTTCCGAAAGACATCTGGGTCTTAAAAGCATGTTCAAGAGATTAGTTTTCATTCCTACTCAATCTCTGTTCATGAGTCATCAGTGATGCATGTAGTTCATCCACTGAAAACTTTGTGAGATCTTTAGTCTCTTCTATGGTGGTTACAATCACATCGAATCTTGAGGGTAAACTTCTCAAGAGTTTCTCCACAATCCTCTTGTCTTCAAGAATCTCTCCATGAGATCTGATTTGTGTGACCATTCCAATCACATGAGTGAAGAATGAGTCGATAGTGTCTGACTCTTTCATACAGAGGGTCTCAAAGTCTCTCCTCAGCAACTGAAGTTTTGCTGTCTTCACTTTCTCCATGCTCTGATAAGCTGTCTTGAGAGTTTCCCATGCTTCTTTAGATCTGTTAGCTACTGCTATCCTCGGAAACACACTCTCATGCACTGCTTGATATAAGAAGAAAAGAGCCTTGGCATCTTTCTTCTTATTGCTCTTCAGAATCTCTCTTTCTGCCTGAGTTAAAAGAAGAAACTCTACTTCATTTGTTGGCTCTTCAAAGCCTTCCTCAACTAATTCCCATAAGTCTTGGGAGACAAATAAAGCCCTCATAGTTATTGACCAGTAGTCATAATTTTTTCCATTGAATTGTGGGAGATCGATATTACCCATACCCATACTAGTGCTGGCTCCAGCCATTCTGCACTCTTAATTATGATTCAAAAAACACTTGACTGTGTGTCTTAAGTTAACTAATTGTACTGCAACAGTAACACAAGACTGTATAGAGAAATACCTTCGAATTCTTCTTGTCTGAACCTTCACACTGCTGGAGAGGCTGCTGCAAATAAAGAACTCCTTCCCTTCAGCTTATTTGACCTTCAAATAGCCTGGACTGCTCCGATACCATGTTGGAATATTGAAGAATTCCAAAATTAACAATGGAGAATAAACTCCCTCTCTAACACAGAGAAAATATTTAAAAATTTGCACTCACAGTGACAGATTTTTCTCATAAAAAAATTATATTCAGTAAAAAAACTTGTTACAATGCTTCCTCACTGCAGAGGAATTACAAATTGTTACTGGACTGCTTCTAAGCACAGTTCCAAAAACAAAACTCTTCTCTGTCTCTGTATATAAAAAAAACTGCTGTGAATTTCTCATTCACTGTCTCTGTTTTTTTAATCAAAATCAACTCACTGTTTTTTTAAAATATACACTGTTGTGTGTAATTTTAATTCAGCTCTGTTTTAAAAAAAAACATTCAAAGCACTACTGTGCGTATTACATAAAAATGGGACTGCTCTGTGTGTAAAAAAAAAATTTACATTACATCTCTGTTGTATATTTATAAACAAAATATCTAAAAACAATTAATGTCATTTGTTGACAAAATTGCCAGAATTCACCGCTTAAAAAAAAATATTTATGGTGCCTTAAATTCTGTCAGCACCGCTAAAAAAATTTATGGCAATTTTGAATTTGGTGGCAGCGGTGAGTTTTCCGCGGTGGTGGCGGAACGGCGACGCATTGGAGGTGAGTGGGCAGAGCCACCACAAAGTGGTGTTTACGGGGGGTACATGTCTGCCCGTACAGTCCAAATGGGTGAGCCCCCCCCCACTAAATATCAACCGTCCATCTTGGGTCAAAGCCCGATTGATTGGTCAACTACGGGGGGTCGTTGTATGTTAACTTCCGCGCGGTTTGAACCCCCGCACTCCGTTGATCGCTGCCCATCTGCTCGCTGTTTATTTCCGCGCTGATCAACCATGCTGCCGCCAACCTGTGCGCTGTCTGGTTATGCGGGCAGTTGGAATTACATTCCAAGAAAATTATTAGTTAACATTAAATATTTGTATAGTAATAATTTAATTTTAAAATTAAAATCAAAACATATATCAAACTGTTATATAATATTTTTTTTAATATATAATTAAACATTAAAAATTATTTTTTCTATGTAATTAATCATTCTTATTTTTATTTATTTGAAAAAAATCTCGAAAAACTAATTGGATTTAATGACTCTATTCTTGTGTGTGCTCTTTGAATTGGCTTTACACTGTGTTGATATTTCTTGACTGTTAGACGTGTGTTAGCTTAACTTTAGTGTAGCTAGTGCATCATTCCAATTTTTAGTTTACTATGATATACTCACCTAGTTTAATAAGGAGACAAGAAACGTGGCCCAAGTCCACACATCTTTATTCAGTTTTCAAATTCTTGCATTAAATTGAGTTTTAATTTTTGCATTGGGATTTCGGGACCAGGATTAAAATACCAAAAGAAAGCAAGTAATCTCTGCCACCCCTGCACCTTAACGGTGACCCTGGGTATGCATATGAACGCTCTCTCTTGATACTTTACAATCTCCCTATAGTGAAAACATTTAGTTTAAATAGGACAAGTTGTAAGCGGCCCATTATCCACACATTATTTATTTCGTGAAAGGAACAACCAAACATAGTGTACTGAATATCCACATCTTACAACATTGTGATTGTTCATTGTATATCCACATCTTACAACATTGTGATCGTTCACTTTATTTCACATACGAAGCTTCAATGAGCTAGGGCCCTTGTCCTATTCTTACTGTCGCTTCACAAAGGCAGACCATAAGAAAAAATTTTATTTTCATTTTCCTAGTTGAAAGTCATTAATATTAGTTCAATTTTTGGCACTAGGATTCGCAACCGAGATTGAATTATGTTTAGAAGAGCAAGTAATCTCTGTTGCCTTTGCACCCATGGGTGATCCTAGGCAATCATATGAACACTCTCTACTGATAATTCACCATCTCCCTATAGTTGATCAATTAGATTAACTATGAAGTATTGTAAGTAGCCCACATCCGCACATGTTTTACTTTTGGGCAAGGAACAACCAAACCTAGTTTAAATAGGAGATTTTGAAAAGGATCACCACATATCCACATGTTCAAACTATGCGCTTGTTCACCTCTTGCTCACACACATTCACACCTTAAGTGAATCAAAGCCACCTAAAACTAACTTAACTAAACACATTAAACTCTCCCCATAGGGGCCACAAGAGAAGTTATAGCTTAAGTTAGGACCAAGGGGGTAGGCATCCAATAAGCTTCCTTGCTCAGTTTACATCTTGAAACATATAAGTTGACTGTTTAGGGAACTTTTAAATCTGTCTATCTCACCACGGCAAAGAAAACCCAAGCCCGACAGAGACTCGATTTAGAGGGGGTTAGGCTTAGGCCCAGTGCGTGTGGCATTATTCGGGGCTACCTGACCCGTCTAATACTCGGTACTAGTAGTTGAATTACCAAGAAGCACAAGACTCGAATTCTCATGTGGGACGACGGTACCTTGTGAACAAAATAAAGGCATCCTTCCCTATAGGTGACGGTGCAGGCAAGCACTAGATCCTCTACCTTTACCTTGGTTGATTTTCTTCAGTTAACTGGAGGCGTCGTAAGCCCTTTCGGGATGCTACCCCAGCATTCATTAGATATCTTCTCAAGGCCCAGTTACATTTGAGCATGTGAGGATGATTTAGGTCTTCTAGGATTTGAGTATCATATGAAAAAACAACAAAATACCATATTTTTTTATTGACTGGTCACATAAGATTAATCTAAAGGGAAAATTTATCTTTTACTTTCACTTTTTTTTTTATGTATGCGATCGCATTTTTTCTTTGATTGTAATCTCTATCCTCTCAAAATTTTCCAAAACCATACCTAGACGACGCCAAAACAGACCCAACAAGACCTTTTCGATCTAGACGCCTTTTGGACCTGCCCCCATTACCAAGAGGGGTTCCAGGTCTTTCGCCATTTAGGCGTCAAAGACGGAACACTGCCACCCTTATTGGTTCATCCTTTATTGGGGCATCATTAGTTGGGAACCCTCATCGGTCACCCAACGCTACACCGGTGAACACCCCCACAGTGTCACCGCATACCACTCGTCCCACAGCCCCTAGGGGACAGAAGTGATACCCATTTGAGAAGTCAAGTGAACTCACAGTAGGGCACGTCACAGACAAACCCTATACCGAACCAGAACACTGTGTTTTCACAAGTTGCAATGGCTACAAACTCTTAATCACCTTTCTTAGCTCTGTTAAATTTACCAGATTTAACTAAGTTGACAAAAAATCCCATTGCACACAACCCTACATGGCCTCCCATGCCCACAAAACTCCCTTCGGACATTCCAAAGTTCAAAGGGAAACAAGCGGAAGACCCCGGAAATCATGTTATGACATTCCACCTGTGGTGTTTGTCGAACAACATCGTTGACGATACTATTCGACTAAGACTATTTCAACGCACCCTAACCGGAATAGCCACGAAATGGTATGTGGAGTAGCCATCTGATACACATGGAAACTTTAGCGCCCTCGCTACTCCATTCCTAACCTATTTTCAGCTACCCATCCACCACGATTCAGGAATGGAATTATTGAACCACTATAGGCAAACACCCACCGTCCATATCTCGAACCATCTCCACAAATGGTGGCCACATTGTAGTTTGTACAAAGCCAAACTCGACGATCGAGTTATGTTACACCTGTTCCTGAAAAATCTCACCACAAAGATTTCGAAGGATGTGGCACAAAAAAATCCCATATTCGAAGAGGATGCCATCAGTAAGGCCCAATAACTCAAGCTGATCTATACGCAGTCATGATATATTTAGAACATCCTTCCTAATGCCCCACGCCTGAAAACTTACAAAGAATTTATAGGTGCGTCGAAATCCGCAAACGGTTTGATTGGGTCATTGACCAAAAATCACCTAAGCAGCAACATTCCATACCCTGGTTACGCATATGATTCTACCTAGGACATACCGCAACCCGAATATCAAAGTCATTATGCACCTTCACAAAATGTGACTAATAGGGTGTCATTGTATCTCCATCAACAGGGAGGTCTATAACCTCTGGCTCAGGGGACCCAGTGTGCAGCTATACATGCTAACGGAAGAGCTTCCCCCCAACAGCCATTTATAAACCGAGGACAAGGACCACAATATGCCTAGTCCCTAGCACAAAACCCACCTATGTAGAATAATATAGAGGTGAAATCTGTGCAACCTTTCCAAGCTCAACCACGCCAACCATACCATCAGGAGAATCCAAATTATCCTCCCAACATGGCTAAGAAAAAAGGAAAAAACAAGCCTAAAGGAAATCCTAGACAGGGGGGCAACAATCAAGAACACCCTTCGCGATCTCAGGACGGAGGCAACTCAAACCAAAATCAAAACCAGGAACCAAGTAACCCCCAAAGACAGAACAAGAGGGAAAATCTTTGGAAAAACCACTCTTGTTCAATCTGTGGTGAGTACGGCCATTACACTCATCAATGTCTCAACCTCCCTGAGTTGAAGAAGCTTCAAGGTAACTGGGGACAAGGGGAATCCTCCCAGCAGACAGCAGTTATGCAGGAGCCTTCCCCCACCAAGGGACAGTTAGCACTCAACAACAAACTCCCGATGATTCCGGAAAGAACAACCATGAAATCTACATGACTAGCGAAGAAATGTTTTTTCAGACACGGAAACGAAATTACGATACCCCACTAGACACCAACTCGTCATGGGCTAGTACAAGCGCACCAACAGAACCTTTGACCATATCAAATATGCCTACTAAACCTTTGCCAAAAATGGCCGAGGGACCAACTAGGCGGACAGGAAACCATTCAAAAGCAGCCCATAACTATAGCATCATGGATGATCTAGCTTAATCTCTCATTGCCATGTCAGCTTTGGAGGTATTACAATCATGCCCAAAGCAAAGGAAAGCCTTACTTTCTGTATTAGGTGCAATCAACCCCGCTGATTCGCGCCTAATAGCTTTGAATTTAGACAAATCCACCCCTAGGCTTCCTTCAATGGTCGCCTTTCAGATACCAGTGTCAGTTCAAAACATCGCCATCCACTAATTTATAATTAACAAGGGTGCATCCACATGCATCATGTCAAAGAACGTTTGGCAGAAGTTAGGGTATCCCGAACTAAAGCCATCAGACATCACACTTAGAGCATACGATGGATGCCCTTCAGCCCCCTTCAATCTCTACCAAAACATTCCAGCCTGCTTAGCCGGCAAGACGGCCCTTATAGACATTGAAGTCTTGATGCTCACTATGTCCCTAGATTCCGTTCAGTGCTAGCTTGTATGCAATCGACCATAGTTTGCCTCTCCCAAGAATATGGCTCGGACAACAAATCCATGAACAGCGCGACAACTCAGGAAGATTTGACGAGTAGATCCATCCTCTTTTTTTTCAGCTGAAAAACAACCAATCGGGGAACCCTTAGTTACCCCCAGCCATTCTCCGTGGACAAGACCAATATGTGCATTGTGTAAAATGCCCAATCATATGGTCGCCACTTTCCCTAAATTAGAAGTGTTATGATGCTGGTACCCAATCACGCCATCTAGCAAGCAGGACGAGAACCCCATTTCTAGGATGTTTTTCTTAGTGTTCTAGGGAAATCACCATGAGCAGCTTTGTACCTCTAAAAAAGGGTCTAACAAACCAACCACGGTCGTGAGTGTTAGTAATGTTGAGGAACCCTCCAACATGCAACACAACCCCAAATACCTTTGTAATATTTGTTAGGGTTCTCACCTTCTTAAGGATTTCTCTAGTATACATAGAGTCTTAGAAGTGTGGTCTAAATATTCTCATCAACTTATGGTTGATCCATTGATTAGTGATTCTAAAGTTCTTGGGGAAAAGGGTAAATTTAGGTTTCCATGTAGGTTATCTAAAGTGAGGCATCAAAATCACCTTTTCCCTCAACCACTCATCACAAGTCACCCCACGACACTAAGTTGGTGACACCACCTCCACAAAGACATAATATGTCATACATGGTTAGTCTAAATTTGTGAGAAATATCTAAGTTGATTAATGACCCAAATATTACTTTTTCCAAAGTGGTTTATCTGAAAAGTATAAAATATTTACCTAAAAATGTGATTTCCATGATTAGTGATATGCATTAATCAAGACCATAATATTTACTCAAACCAAACCATTTTAAATGGAATGTGTACAGATATGAAGAATGTGTAAGTGGGAGAGGATTAATGGGTTGGAAGTTGAAGACCCAGTGGATATGATTGAATTTTCAACAGAAGACTTAACATTGACAAATATTGATGGGGACCAAGTTGTAGTTATTCCATATTTTCGACTTGATGATTTTATAAGAGGAGAGGAATCGACTGATTCTCCACCCGTTCTCAATTTCATCTTTATTCTAATCGAACTAAAAAAGTTGAGGATATCAAACAAACATATTGTTCAACATATCTGGAGTACGCTATGTGAGTCTTCATATATTTATCAATATATGTATAATTTTTTACAGTATGCATATATGTTATATCTAATTTGTTGTAAAAATTTATATACAGGTATTGGTGTGCATATGGTCTGGAGTGCAAAAACCAAATTATGAGTGCATCCTCAGATATTAAAAAAAAAAAACCACAATTGACAAGAAAGTATTAAAGTTGGTTGCCAATGTCACTTCATTGACAACGACTTCAACTTAGACCAGACGATGTCGTAATAATATATATTGCAAGTAGGCATATTGATAAATCCATTTTTTTTTGTCATGGAAAAGATGCAATCAGCAGGCCTATGAGATTTAGTTATGCACCACATTTAACAAGGGATATGCGATCTATTGTCCAACATTTAATTCAAAGAGGTTTTCATGTTACAATGATATGGGACAAGTTCATCTATGATGTGAAGGATGGATTTGGTGAGTTATACACAGGGACATCTCGAGATTCGTATATGACTAGATAAGATATATTAAACATTTACAATGATACCATAAGGCTAGAGTATGTTAAAGATCAAAGTGATCCAAACAGTGTAGAATCTTGGTATAAGGAGCACCCTGAGAGCTTTTTCTTCTAGCAGAAACAAGATCTTGTTGACAACTTCCATTTTATTATAGGCATACAAACAAAGTGGATGCGCTCAATGATGCTAAAATATTGTCACAATAATATAATCTCAATGGATTCAACATTTAGTACAAATAAGTATGGGGTGAGTACAAATTTATCCTAGATTTGATTCATTTATTCAACCACATTTTAATGCATGTAACTTATATAAATATAATTATGTACATTGTTTGTAATGTAGTATCAACTATACACCTTAATGGTTTTCGACGAACATCGCAATGGGGTTCGAGTAGCTTGGGCGATATCATCACGCAATACTATAGCTAATATTTCTAAATGGATGTCATGTCTCGTTGCCATTGGGACCAGATTAGCATGTTCAAGCCTTCACCACAGATGATGCTACTACTGAAATTAAAGCATTAAGGTGATGTGTTTATTCTTTTATAAGGGACATAAAAATATTGTTAATGTATATTCCCTCTAATAAATTGTGTTATTCCAGGTCTTCAATCAAGTGTAAAATATTATTATGTGTGTGGCATGTTCGTCATGCATGGTTGAATAATGTTGGAAATAAATTACAAGGAAGGGAAAACCAAATCCACATTTTTCATTCTTTAGGAGAAATCATGCACACATGTAAAGATGATGAATCTGTAAAAAAGACAGTTGAAAGGTTCTTTGAAAGATTCAGTGATTGTCCAAGGTTTTTGGAATATTTTAAAACAACTTGGTTAGCCAACAAAAAAATATGTATGTTTCTTGTAAGTGGCTTTAATGACTCTATTTTTCATGTCATATGTATTATTAATTCATAGCTAATAAATTTCTTTCTACAGATATGTGGGCAAAATCATACAGAAATGTTGGGTGTGGAGCCTGATTTTCATCCTGATTCATAGATCCTTGTTTTCAATCGGATGTATACCCTAGGAAAACTGTACACCCCTGTAGCGGGGGGGTATTGCCCCCCCCGCGGGGTCCGGGGGAACTGCCCCCCCGACTGGGGGGTTTGGGGGCCAGCAGTCCCCCGGCGAGGGTTTCGGCGGCAGCACCCCCGAAGCTAAAAGCAGATGTAAAATTGCCTTGTAAAAGTATAGTAATTTCTATTCCATCTGAGCCATTCATTAGGCGGATGATCTAACGGTGGAAGTTATGTTTATTTTAGGGTTTTTTTTCCCTAGAAGGCAACCCCTAACTTTGTATTAGGGTATTATATTGCGGCTGTGTATTGTATGTGTATTCTCAGAGCGAGGAACAGATAGGGAGACTGTGAGAGAGAACATAGGATATTACAGCGGATCTGTTGTAAGTTGTGTCTCTTCATTTTTATGGATAATAGAAAGGAAGGACTGGTTGTTCGGGGTGGACGTAGCCTAAACTGGGTGAACCACATATATTTGTGTCTCTCTGGTTTTATGTTTTTTGTGTGCTTGTATTTTCCGCATATTTTATGTGTTGCATTTATCTGTAATATATAATTTTCTAACAAGAAATTTTCCACATTCTAATCAGGATACAAATAAATCCATTGAATCTTATCATCGTCATATCAAGGAAAGGTACCTAAGAAAAAATAATAATGCATGTCATAGACGTGTTGATTGGTTAATATATGTGTTGTTGACAAAGGTTTTATTATATTACAATCATATGCAACTCTTAAAATAATTTGGTTTTGTACGACATAGAAAAATTGAGGAACAATTGAATTCATCCAAGTGTAGAGATATCCAAATCCCAAATGAAGATTGTGTGCCTGATGAAAAGAGTAACAATGGTTATTGGGTTCATAGCCAAAATAAGGATACACATGATATTTGATACAATGTCATATATAAAGGTTCCAATCTACACTTTTGTAATTGCAATTGGGCTTTGAATGGAAATATTTGTAAACATGTACTGAAAGTTGAGATGTTGGTGAGTAACATTAGTTTGGGCGAAAATGTACTACCTAATGTCACTAATCCTACTACAAAAAGGCCTACAATTTTATTTGATTTGAATGAAACACTTATATTGGGCCTAGAAATCCAGGCGGAGCTTACACCATGCTTTGATTCTCCTCCCAATATAAATTATTATAATGAAACAAGCATTGATAATGTTGAATCAACCAATGTACGACCAGATAGTGCATTATTTGAAGATGATGAGATGAAGCATGTTAACTCATCAACTCATGAGAAATTGAGATCCATAATACCTACAAATTTGGAGCAAGCAAATGCATTGAACAGTTTGGCAGACAAAGCATGTCAAGAATACAACAGAATGTTTTTCAATACTATAACTCCATCTAAGATCACTATTAAAAGAAAACACATTTTCTTGAGCCCAGTCAATAATAAAAGGAAATGTGGGTGCAAGTCAAAATTAGGGAAAGATAAACCACATTTTGAAAAGGTTGGACGAGTTCGTGCAAAAAAAATAAACATGGATGAGCAACTGGAGTTATCTTCTCAACACCAAACAAATGTGGGCCACATGCCTGAGTTAGTGCAACATTCTATTATACAGAAAAATGGTATGGAAATTTTATGGCATGCATTGTTTTATGTGAAATATGATATATTATCATTTTCGATGCTTTTTCATAACTATATGAACTTTTTTATTGTTATAGTCGAGGGACCCACATCTCACAATGTTCCATCTTATCGACTTCAATTATTTGATGAGCATGTTAGTGAAAAAACTATAGCACTAGGAACACTGCTCCAGTCATTAGCATCCCAATCTCCTCCCCGAGGGTGCTTCCTCCTATTGTACAACCAATGGGGATGTATTGTCGCCCACACCGACCACCTCTCTCCATCATAAATTCTCCCATTCCTATAACCACCTCCTCAAACCATTCCCAATTCCCACCCCTACCATTTATTCATCCACCCTTCTCATTGCTTCAATCATCCACCCTTCACATTCCAATTTCCCCCCCTAGGGTGATCCCTCGCCCTAGGGTGATTC
This sequence comes from Pinus albicaulis, assembly GCA_034641835.2. Taxonomy (NCBI): domain Eukaryota; kingdom Viridiplantae; phylum Streptophyta; class Pinopsida; order Pinales; family Pinaceae; genus Pinus; species Pinus albicaulis. Next base: position 1,841,911,632 of record CM076578.1, read on the forward strand.
TCACTATCGTACAACTAGTGGGGGTGTATCACCGCCCACACCCACTACCTTTGTCCTATTTCACTTCCACCGTGCCTTTATCCATCACCATGAACCATGCCCATATCCATCACCATGTGCTCCACCATCTGTCGAGAAAGGACAATCTTCTCCATTACCTTAGATCTTCATGGTGAGAATGAGTAGTTGATCAAAATCTTATCATGAACTAACGAAATTGATTCTGTGCATTTTGGATTTTACAACTAATTGGTTATTGAATTTTTGCAGCAATATCAATTTCAAAATGCACTTGGGAGTGCCAAGCGTGGTGAGGGTGACGTCTAGACCCAATTTATAAATCAGTCATGATGTCATTTTTCCATTATGTCATTTATGGGCATGACCTTCCATTATCTATGTTGTGAATGAAGTTCCATTTTGTAAAAGAGAAAAATGTATAACTAGACCAATTTGGAATACAAGTACAAGAATTTGAACTTGTGTATATGACAATGTCTTCATTGGCTTTTAAATTCATGATGTGGATTTAATGTTATATTCTATCAATGTTACATTACTTTTGATGAATGTAGTGAGAATAGATTTATTTCTTTCATTTACAAATTATCAAGTTTGAAAGTTAAGTTACTTTTAAATTTATATATTACTCAATGTTGCATGCATGGACAACTATATCATTAACATGGAACTCTGGTTAGTTATAATAATAGATGTATCATGTACATGAAGAGAGCATATATATGGATTCATATTTATTTTAATTTTGAATTTATGAAAAGGAAAACTAAACTTTTAAAGTACAGTATACATGCCTTATAATAAAATCTGCAAAAATAGATAAAGTTTTGAGCCTTTACCACTTCAAGACTAACATTTAAAGATGAAAACTTTATTGATAAGTGGTGTAGTATTATTTAAGTTTTGTTTTTTTTTTGTTTTTGGTTTTATATATATCTTAACAATTTCTTGATTTATCTTTAAATAGAGCACAAAACATATTTATGGTAAGAATATGAAGAAGTGTGTAAGAGTTTTTTGAGATGTGGGTTCAACTTAGTGTGGATGGCCTTTTTCCCACATAGTTTCGAACATGTCACTTTTACACCATGAAGTGCCTTAACATAATGCCCTATCACCATCTACTCTAAAAGTTAACTAAATTATAACTTTAAAAAAAAAATATTATTATCATTATTAATTATAAAAAAAATTAATATGTGACAAGCATAATAATATATTTTTCGAATTTTTACTAATAATGTAGTCATTAATAATAATAGTAGCTACATGTTTCAAAATTCTATTTTACAAATGTTGAAATTTGTGTAAGTATTGAGAGTGAAGAAACAAAAAGTTCACCTAAGAATAGAAAAGTTGTGATGGAATTAAACGATAATCAATTGGTCCTCAGTTCATTTGGAACTATGTTGAAAGTTAACAAAAGGATGTAACTACATGGGATATAGTGGAAACAACATATATAGTGTAAATAACATATATACATTATTTTCACTTATAATATAGAAATTCAATGAATCCAAAAATCATAGTGTGCTTAAATTAGATCAAGTGTTTTTGTTGCAATAATTAAGGAGGCGTATGAAACTTACATTATTGTATAATAAAGAGAGAGAATCCTTTAGAAAGTATGGATGCTAAGCATGTTTTTTTATAATATGTATATAATTGTCCTAAAACAATTACCAAATTAATATTTCTATCATATCTATTTCATACAAAATATTAAATTTTATTTTGCTTTTAAATTATGTTTAAATGACTTTTCACCTACTATGCCAAATGGAGAGGTTAAGAATTATTACTTCTCTATAGAGGCCTACCTTATACTTAGAACTAGGGATGCATACCTAGGATGAGCTATTTATCTCTCAACGTTCAAATGAGGATAACTCTTGGATTTCAAACTAAGATTTAAGACCATTTCCCTCCCATTCTAAAAATGAAAAATCCCTTGTTGTTGTACATAGTTAACCTACACTATTTTTAAACTATTATTTTTTGAAACTCTAATCCTCCATCATTCCTATTGTGTGTAATTCTTCTCTTATAAACATTATACTTACAATAAGGCATGCCACAAATCATTTTTAATTTATTTTATTATAAACATCATACCTACAATAATTCAAGATATTATTAGAGAGAACTATGGATTCTTTGAATGAAATTGTCATAACGAAGTTAAATTTAAGATGGAATATTATTTTAATGCCCTATTTTCCATCACCATTGCCCCTTATTACATTAATTGTGCCTCAAAGTATGATTAAACCTATTTAATTTAAAAGTAATAAATTATTTTATTTTATTAATTTAGATTCGCATACGTGTACATCTCAAAAATAAAAATTTCAATCCTTTTATATTGAAAACTTGTCTTCCATTCATACACACATTAACATGTTCTTCTCATGTAAATCTACCTATAAATATTAAATCCAAGAATCATTCCATATGCCACGATAGTAATGAGAATGGAACTTCAAACATCTAATTAAATTCATGGTATTAGTTTATAGTGTAAATTGTATTGAATTATAGTGTAATGACAAACATTTGCATGCAAATGCTATTTGCATCAAACATTACGAAGATGGATGACATAATTAATGGAATTTTGAAAGAGATATATAAACACTTTTTCTATTGGAAAAAAATAAAGTAAACATTTCTTTAATAATATCGTAATTTGAATTTTTTTTACTAAATAAAAAAATTATTTATAAATTTTAATAAATTTTAAAATAACATATTTTTATTTTTTATTTTTAATTAATAAAACTTTAGTACAAGCAAAGCAAATCAACTGCGCTTATAACCACATTGAGATTTTAAACAACTAATGTTTATAAAACATAAAACTCATCCTTTAAATTAACCATAAAAACCCAAAAAATGAAGATTTCACATCAATGAAGAATATGTAGCACCAACATTCGAACTCACCATTTAAGCTCAATTCTAACTTTCATTTTCATTTCCTATAGCAATCCCTTGTATAACATTTCAACTCACCAATTTCAAAAACACATGTATAATCATATTTTCACCGTTTATAAGTTTGGTTAACCAAAATTTATATGTATGTATTTAAACATTGAGTTTCCATTATCAATAACCTTTCTATGAAATAATTTTCAACTTATCCAATGAAATGAATTTGAACACCATTGAGGAAGATAGAACCTAACATTGTTACTATATTCAGTTGTGGGCTCTCCATTGAAGAAATGGAGGTGTTCTCAAATCATAGTAAAAGTTTAATGCATTTCATCTTCTTGTCAAGGCTGATGAGTGCATCTCTACCATTAAGTTTGACACCGACCATCTTTAGAGTGTTGTTACTAATAGCTTCCAGGGTGAGTGTTCAGTATTCTACATTATTTAATAAAACATTTGTTATAAATCTAGAGAGTACATAATGGTCCTTTTAGTCACTACCTAATTGTGCCTCTAGCATTACATTTGTCAGCAAAATATTTAGCGTAATTCTTCATTTTCCAAGTAAAAATATTTTGATCAGAAGAGTTTAGTGAACTAAACGTTTAAAACCCACAACAGGTTTTAGCGTTACAATTCGGTCCATGTAGTCGAAGATTCAATTGCCTAATTTCCCTCACAAGCAAACACACACATTCCATTCCCAGCACTGCCTCTTTCGAGCCTTTCTCATGCTGCAACCTAAGAAATTGCCTCCATTCGCTGCTGGCCACTCAGACCCCACTAAAGTGGAAATTTTTCCCTTGGGAACTATAGAAATAGACTTTAGTTTTTCCTTGTGTTTTGATGGTTGCATGTCATTGCATGTGTTTCTATCTTGTGATTTTATATTCTGCGGATTGTAGAAGAAATTTATATCTCTCGTTTTGAGTTCTAATTCATCAATAATAATAAATATCTTGTCATTTCTAAAATATTAATATTATATAATAATTAATATTAATTTTATAAATATTTAAACTTATAATATTGTGAATAATATATAATAATAATAATATTGTTAATAATCATTACATTCATGTAAAAATTAAAAATCATATTATTATTAAACATTATATCAAAACTTAAAATCTAAAACCCAATATTAAATCTAAAACCTAAACATAAAATCCTAATATTAAACTTTATAAACTTAAAAACTCTAAAAGAAAATCTAAACCCAAAAAGTAAATCTAAAACTTAAACCTAAAATCTAATATTAAAACCTAAATTTTAAACTTAAAAATCTAAAACTTAAAATCTAAACTTAAAATATAATATTAAACATATTCTAAAAATTTAAACCTAAAACCTAATATTAAAGCTAAAAGTTAAATGAAAATCCTAATATTAAAAGCAGAATCTAAACTTTAAAAACCTAAAACAAAATATAAACCCAACATTATAGTCCTAAACCTAAATGGAACGGAAATGTAAAACTAAAATCTAAAACCTAAATATAATTGTAAAAAGTAAAACCTAGTGAAACTTAAAACATATACATTTCACAAATTCTAGAATAAAATAAATAGAATACTTTTATTAAAAAAATCATAAATGGTAACTTGGGAAATATAAAACTACTTAAATCTAAAACCTAAATATAATAAAATATGACTTAATTAAAAAAAATCATAAATGGTAGCTTAATTAAAACATACGATATGATATGGAGCCAGAAATCTTTGTGATTTGACTCATCGGAGAGTGTAAAGTGAATTCGTTTCATCGGGCCCTCAACCAAAATCCATCACACCTATGTCAGATCAATTCCACTGTCGTGCATATCATTCCAGGCATATCATTTACTGTTGTGTACTTGTTGCAAGGTCTACATGGTTATGGCTCGCGTGACCATGGCATGGCCATTGGTACTTTTGGAATATTAATGGGGCTATAGACTTGAAAATAAGGCTTTCCAAAGTTCAGGTCCTTGGCTTAGTTGGCTGAGGTGGAATAGAGAAGACAACGTTGGCATTGGAATTTTTCTATAGTATGAGTTCAAAATATAATAAATCTTAATTTTTTTAGCGGATGTAAGAGAAAATATTGTACTCTACTACCCAGATTGAATGCACTAATAGGGCATCCATCACTGGGGAGCCTTATTTCCAAGGCTATCCGCCATTTAATGTGGTGTGGCATATACAGCCCACCATCGTTTAAATCTAACGGTCAGCAGCATATGCCACACCACATTAAATGGCAGTAGCCCAGGAAATAAGCTTCGCCACCATCACCGAAGTACATAAGCATATGGAGATGGATAGAATATCCTCTCTCAATGTCGATAGTACACAAGCGAATTAGTTTGAAAGATTTTTTTGCAGGGTGCATATATTCGGTTTCAGCTGCAAGGACAAGAATGTAAATGAAATTTTGAGGAAGAGTACAAACTCTCCTTTCCCACTGTAACATTCGTCATAAAAAAAAAAATTAACTTTTACCTATTACTAAATATATATGACTGTACTGCCTATATAATTATATAAACATCTAAATCTTTGTTGACTATAATTCGACATTTCTAAACATATATATATATATAATAAAACCTTGTTTATGTCATACATCTATATACTACATAGAGAACACATAGGGTAACATATATATGTAAAGGTTGTTGATCAACATTATCCAAGTCTTGCACACGCTCTCGTTGATAACCACAATTATTAACTCTCATACCCAAATCATTTATGTTTTTTATTAAACCTGCTATTATGAAAGTCCGACTAAATCGAGTATGGCATCCTTGGGAACTTTAACTTTCTATTTACCCTTACAGTTGTACTCTTCTATTGATGATACCTTTCCGTAGTTAGCCATTTGCCAGATCATCCACCTTTCGATCGGATGCCTTGGGATCTACGGTGGAGAGATGGGTGGGAATGGATCAGGGTAATGCCAAGGAAACCCTAACTAACTCCTCATTTAGCTGGTTTCTTTGTGGGTGCCTCGTCTACAACCTCTACGGTGGCATGGAGGTTCTCCCGGCAACGCCTTGCTCCATTCAAACAACATCTCTGCCACGACTCGGTAAGAAAACTCTCTTAGAACAGCCATAGTCTCGTTATTTTGTTTTTCAGTGCCCTGTAATCCTCCATGTATGTTTAACTTTGTTTAGGTCCAATTCCCACGGTATGTTGCTCTTTGGAGATGAGTTGCAGGGTCTTTCGTAAGGTTTTCCAATTGCCTCTGCTCGGTTTAGGCACCTTATCCATTACTGGCGTGCAAGCGACCTCCTGTGTAGTTTTCTCCTACATCACATCAGGTATTGAAGTGTATAGATTTTCAGTTCTTCCTTAATCAACATTTTTCTTGCACTGTTTTCTTTAGTGTATTTTTAACTGTGAGTTATTACCTTTCGTTTACACAGTTTCTCCAGCATTCTGCCTACAGGTGCGATTAACATTGGTTCGCTCTCCTGCCTAGTTCTTTTGGGGTTATTATCAATATTTTTGTGTTTTCGCTAGAATTCATATTATTATTGTCTTATCCCCATTTCCTTGTTATATTGATGTAGATATTCCTCTCAGCCGAAGGCCAAGGTTACGCAACGTTCTTCCCCTTCCCGGTATTCTTCGACACGAGCTTACCTGAGACCTTTTCTTTACTTTTCAGGTATTCTATTCACGCTTCTTCTTGGGTTGTTGAACATTCATGGCTAAGCACACCCGTGCTCCCAGGTCTCAACTGGGTTTACGGCCACCGAGCCTTCCACCCTATTACTCTTTGGATAGGGTTATGCCCACTCGGCTTTCTTGCTTACATTATTTATTTTAAAAAATTGCTCAGTCTTCATACCGAGATACTATGTAGGAGTTCTTTTTCCATTATGTACAATGAAACCAGTTTAATATATTTTAAGAGCATAAATTAAGAGAATTTCTCTCGTCGTTCTACATTCTATATTTCTATGGGTTCTTCTCATTGGTTTCCCTTTTCGGTCTATTATTTACTCTGTGGGTTTAGAAATGTTTTTTTGTTTTAACTTAAGGAACCTTAAGTTTAATATGGTTTATGGAGTCGGTAACTTACAAGAAGAATGTGTATGGGTTACTTTCGTGCCCATGGGGCCATGCATTTTATTATCATACTCTGTTGTAGCTTTCTATACATATACTGTGTTTAATTTACAGGATTAAATGTATTTTATCTTTCGGGAATATTAGTCTTTTCTATGATTTAGCTTCGCTTATTGTGCTCAAATTTTCTCCTGCTAAACACATATGAGAAAAGATGGATTTTTTATTTGAATTGGTAATTTTTCTTCTTTTTCCAGGAACATTGGATTTTCAATTTTCTTCTACTACGGTTAGTTTATGCCTGGACCATCTTAGTTATGTCTGTGTATAGTTCAATTTTGAGTGAACGAACAGATTTTGGGGTCTAGGGTCTCCATCCCGGACTCTGAACTAACAATTCACTCCCAATTCCACTTTCGTTCTCCTTAAAAGAAAATGCTTTTCTAACTAAAGGTTTGGTATTGTTATTTCAATCTTTCCTCGTTTATTCTATTAGTAATAATATTATCCACAACATAATTCTAAGAATATTTTACATATCTAGTTACACTTTACAGTTCAATGATTAAACCAAAGTTTCCAATGTATTACTCAGATATGCCCTTCACAAGATAAAAACAGTATACAATTTCTCTTTCTGACAGAAATACACTTTACTTCAATTCCTTAATCAAATTGATCTATTTCTTTCCTGTATTAAGTTTTCAGTCCATTTACTTATCTCGTTTCTTGGCTTTGCTGATGATGTCCTCCCAACCATAAGAGAGGCGATTATGTCCTCATATTCTCCCATGCTCCGCACCTGAGAAGTATAGGTTGACAAAGATGATTTCAGAGAGACCTCAGGACCCCAATTCCAGTCTTCTTTCCAGAAATTTTCAGGAAAATGAAGTGATTCCACTGGTCTCTACCAGCTCAGGAATTCTTCACTCTCATCCTTATTTTCCCTTAGTTGCTGAATAGAACCCCTTTTCCTCACTAGGATGTACCTTTATCCTCAGAGGAAAAGGTAATTGTCCAAAACTTCTCAACCACTTTCAATTCTTGGAATGCTTTTACCATTAGTCTTTTTTTTTTACTTTTATGGAACCACTTTTCCATAACTAATTTTTATTTTTGATAAAACAAAATTAATTAATGTTCATCAAGTACTTTTCACAAAGGAATGAAAAAAAAATGTGTTAGTTTCTTCAAAACAATTAAAAATGACATAACAACTAGTTAATCAACTAGTTGACAACTAAACCAGTTGTCATAACTTCCCCCTGGAAGTAAACACCATCCTCGGTGTTTCATTTCAACTCAGCAAATAACTCTGGATAAGCCTCTCGAACAAAACCTTCGTCCTCCAAGGTAGCCTCATTCGAGTTGAAGTGCTTCCACTACACTTTAACCTGGGTGACGTCTCACCTCCAAATCATGATTTCTCTCCAGTCGAGTATACGCTGAGGTTCGACAAGAAATTCGTCGTCCGGTTTGACCTGCAACCAGTAAAACTTGTTAGTCATCAGTATTTTTCACTTTTTGGTGATGACTAGTTGTAACAGCCAAGTTTTCTAGCAGCTGATCTAAAAAATTGTCAAAGTTTCCAGCTAGAAAACACCCATAAAATTTTTTTGCCCTCCTACATTTTAAATCCACCCATGACAAGATGAAACCTCATTATCAAGCCCTATCTAGCCTCAGCCATACTAGCTTTTCCATCAGCCCCAAAGAAAGCAATCCAAATCTGTCCAAAGAAGTCTCCCCTAAGTTAGGTAGTGGCGCTTTAGGCTTTTCTCCCTTGGAAAACTATCCTAAAGCCAAAGAACCTCTATCTGCTACATACCAGTCATGACAGACCTTCCCATTCTGCAAATAAAGTTGGTTACACCCTTAATTCATGCCACTAACAAGCCCTAAAGTCTCAGCAATGCACATGCCCTAGGTCAAAACAGATATTAGGTGGTTTTACATTGTTTCAATGGATCTTTCAAAGAGTATAAATATACCAGCATCCCAGAAGATAGTATTTGGCTCAACATGAGAAGACAGTTGCTTCTCATGTAATTTTGAGCCTGGGATGTAGCTACAGGGCAGGGAGTTGTTTCATTAAGCTCCTGCGATCACAGTTAAAGGTTAGTAAATTATGAATGACAAGAAGTGCTTTGCAAAATACTAGCCAAACTGCTTGTGATGTCTAAAGAGGCACAGAGATATTTGAAAAGGCAGTGAAAGGAAAAATAACATTGTTAAAAGCTTATGGGTTTGAGGACTGAGAAAACCTCTTTCATTTTATAAGAAGAGGGTTTGAGGACTGAGAAAACCTCCTTTATTTTATAAGTAGAGGGTTGAAGACTGAGAGCGCCTCCTTCATCTATAAGCATAGGACCAAGGATAAAGTTTGATTTTAAGAATTGCACTGACTGTAAGACATTTTTTGGGTACAGTGAGACAACAACTGAGGGTTTCTGAAATAAAAATGATGTTAAAGGCAGAGGCAAAATAGTAATGCTTTTAAAAATTGTTGCATAAGTTTCACTGCTATTGAATTACAATGTGAATCTAATAGGATGATCATCAATGAAGAAATCTTATTAAGCAGATGGCCAAAGGAGTTAAAAAATCTTGGTTTCAAACTAACTTCTGCCACCATGTATAAAGGAAACCAAGCATTTATCAAAGTAGGCCTCCTTCATCTATAAGCAGAGGGCTAGGGCAGTGATTTTAGGATTTTCTCTGTCTGAGAGAAAAATTTTAAGAACAATAGGAGATAGTTGAAGCCTTCTGAATAGATAAATGATGTTAAAAACAAAGAGGAAGCAGGGGTACTACTATAATCCAATAGGTTGATATTATCTCTTATCAGAGTTTCTTTCAAAAGCAGTCTGGAGCCAAAATGAAACAACCTTGCTGAGGTTGAGAGATGGGTCATAACACAGGCCAAAGAGTGTTGATTACTTTTCAAGAAAGTTCTGTTCTTCCTGAATTCATGAGGATTTTTCTTTCAATAACTCATCATAGTGGACAAAAGGTAACTTGAGCTTAGTTTTCCTAAAGATGCATTGCAACTAGACACATAGGTTCATAAATGTGCAAGGAGGATCATGGCATGTGTTTCAGGTTTTGGAACAACATTAAAAACCAATAAAGCATGCCACTGTTACAAATGAAGGCATGTTCCTTATAAAAATAGGTCAAAGATACCTTGTTGTTGCATTTTGAGTAAAGGAGAGGTTTTTTTTTTTTAATTTTCCCTTTTGATGAACAGATGATGGTAAAGCCTGGGTAAATGCAACTAAGTTTCACCTCCCAATCAAAGAGAAAAGTCATTTGGAGAATGCATCTACAGTCACTATATGGATTTGAGCCAGGTTTCCCTCTAAAAAGCAGATATAATCATCGGGAACAAACACTGTTAGTTTAAGTTAAGTTATCTCCTTGCAAGTATGGGAAAATATGCTTCACAAATCATTGGGTTTCCTTTTCAATAAGAAAAACACTGAGTGATGATTATCCTTCAAAGTGGTTTTCTCACGGTGAAAAAAGGTCACAAGTATAAAGACCTCCCAAAACAGTCATCCACAGTACTTCAAAGAGGCCTGGTCAAGTTTGGGTTTGTCTTATTTTGAAAAAATCACAAATGATAAGATTGCGTTTTCATTTGTTGTTTCACAAACCAACACCTTTTTCAAAAAGGGGACTTACAAAAACCCTCACAAAGGTAACCACAAAGGGTGATTGACTTGTTCACTTTCAAAAGGAGTTAAAGACCGTTGTCCATATCTATTTTTCATTTCAAAACACAAACAACTCCCCTTTTCTATTCACTGGACCGAAGAAAGAGTTTTTGAGCAAAAAATTGCAGAGTTTAGAGCTTGGAGACTGCACGGCGCACCTGGAAAAGCGTGCGGTGCGTTCAGGACTGATTTTACACAGAGGTTGTGTTGTTGCACGGCGCGCCTGTAGGCGCCGGTCACGAATGCCCATCGTCGACCCGACTCCTTTTCTATTGCGCAGCACCTTCCCAGTTCAACGTGTCGCGCATGTTTTAACACTCAAAGCGCCTCCAACAAGTCTTGAAGCTGCTCAATTCCTCAACTAAAGGCCACCATCGATCTTCAAGGTATTTTCATTTACCTACTTGCTATGTTCGAGCTGCTAGATGGTGTTTGAAAAAATGAAGGTCTTGGTGTAAATCAAGGTGTGTTGAGTGAATATTTTGAAGAAAATTGTCACAGTGGGAGACTGGTGGAGGGTTCATTTTAGCTTCAAAGAGCCTAAACTGCCCTAAAAACAGTGCTAAAACATCACACTCCCTGCAAGACACAATAAACACCATTTTAGAGGTTTTGTCAAAATTGTAGGAGGTGCCCTAGTTGTGATAAGAGAAAACCATAAAATCTGTCAGCTATATTGTAGTGGTGAAAACAGTGGTAAGAAGGGTTGAAATTTTGTTTAAGGTCCGAGATTGCTGTGACTGTCATTGCCCGACATTGACATAGTGAAAGTGGTGGGTTTTTATTAATGTCAAAAATCCCAATAAACTGTCCTCAAAACAGTGTTAGAAGGTGAAGTAGTTTTAGAAAGGAAAACACAGTATTCCTAAGTTGAAACAGTGAGCCTAATTTAACAACAGTGATCATACATAAATGACTTTGTCACTTTCAAAAGTCCTCTCTGTGTGGTGAAAAGAAAAATCAATGCTGCCTCTTTATCCATAAAACAAACTGTAGTGAGTAAAGCTGTTATTGCAATTTGAAAGTGTTTTGTCAAACTGTGCGTGAGAAACAGTGAAGTACAAGAGAAGTGTTTTGATTGGGAGGGGTGTTTGTCTTCTACAAGGTTGTCTTGCTTATACCAAAAACACAAAAAAGCTTTGTGACCTTACCCAACATAGTGATCATTTGACTGTGTGTACCTTTTGTTTTCATGTGTGCTTGTTATTATAACTATGTGTTGATTGGCATAAAAAGGAAGATAAGCAGTGATTTGGAAAGAGCAGAGATTTTTGCGTTAAAGAATCATTTCACATAGCATTTGAAGAGATCTGCCTTGGTCAAAAAGTGACTAACCAAGAAGACAGAGTTGTGTTTGAGAAAGAATTAAAAAAAAAAACCATTTTGAGGCAGCTTAGTGTTGGGGAGAGCATTCAAAACAAGATTCCTCCCAGACAGGATAGTAGGAGTGGCTTGCATAAGAGATTTGAGCCTATTTCCATTGAAGAAGTGAATTCCCACCCATCAGTCTTGTTCAATTTCCATGAGGTTGGGTGTTTAGATTTTTGTCAAAAAGTGCAAGAGGTGAAGAGTTTTTCTCTTTTGAAACACCTTTGCACTTTGAGGTTTCAAAACAAGAATTTCCAGCTGGCATGCCTTGATTTCAAATTGTCTCCAAGGTCCACCTCCAAGGCCACTAAGATCCCCTATATTGGGGAGAAATGGTTTAAACAGAGCCATTTGGACTCAGAGGATTACAAGCCCTTTCTAAAGCCTGAGCACAGAGATTCATGTCTTTCTATTTTTCCCTTCTCATATATTTTGGCCAGCTATGCCCCCCTCATGAAGATCATCATGAAATACTTCACTTGTGAGGGAAGATTCTCCCGAGTCTATGCCTATCACATTTGACTGCTCATGCATTTCACTAGGGCCAAATTTCTAAATATTCCTTTCTTCTTACACAAGAGCATTGAGAAAATGGCCTCCACTGTTCAGAAGAAGCCTCCTTCACAGCAAACAGCCTGCCTCTTCCATCACTCTCTCATCAAAATGATCATTCTTCATCAACTTGAAAAGAGGGAGGTCTCTTGGGATATTTTCATCACCCATCCGGATTTCTCCACTGTCCCTCCAGTTCATACATCCCCTACACCTCCTACTCACCATTCACTGCCTTCTTCTAGCAGACCTATTCCCAAGAAGCTCAAGTTTACCACAGAGCAAGCAAAAGAGCCTAAAGAGGGAGAAGAGCATGACCATGATAAGGAGGAAGAACATGAACAAGAAGAGGAAAGTGATGATGAGCAGTAGCAAGGGGATGAAGAAGAAAGTGATGAACAGCAGCATCACAGGGAGACAGAACAGCAAGAGCATGAAAGTGATGAATAGGAGTAGCATGAAAGTGATGAACAGGAGCAGCATGAAGGTGTTGAACAAGGGTATGAAAGTGATGAACAGGGGCAGCCAAAGGATGTTGAACAGGGGCAGCCAAAAGATGATACATAGCAGCTACAGCAGTATGAGCAGAGGCAGCCTGAGGGTGAAGAACATCAGCCTCCTCAAGAGGAACAACAAACTCAAGAAGAAGAGGGGCGGTAGGATAAAAGGTTACAGCACAGTGAGGAGGAAAACCCTCAAAGGGAGATGCAAAAATACAGCCTAGGCATCCATGAAGAGACCCAAGACATTGGAAAAAATGAGGGGCAAAGTGACAAAGGTAAAGAGCCCATGGAGCATGTGCTAGCTGCCTCTCCTAGGTAAGGGGCCATGCTCCCTTCTTTGAAAGTCGCCAAGCCCCGGACAACAAAGAAAAGGGTGCCTAGATTCGTAACCCCAAATGTGACTAGGGCCCTCCGAAGCAAGGGAAAATTGCCAAATAAGCCCATGGTCGAATTGCCCAAGAGGAAGAGTACTAGAAGAGCCACCCAAAGCAAACGAAAGGGCAAGGAAGAAAGCAGTCATGAACAGGAAAGGGAATTTGACATCATCCAAGTCCAAAGTGATGATAGTGATAATGAAGCCCGGATCCTAGAAAACCTCTTGATCCATAGAGAAATCCAAATTAATACCTTGAGGGCTGATCTTCATAGAGCTAGGAACTTCAATCAGTTTTTGCAAATTCAAAACAAGTAGATGAGTGTCCATATGGATGTTTATGAGACACGGGCAAACAAATACAAGAAGGAGGCTTCCAAAGCACAAGTGAGGTTGGAAGAAATCATGGGTGAGTTCGATGAAAGTGAAGGCAAAGATCAGCCTAGGCGAAAGAGGCCAAGAACCATGGGGCTAAAAAAGGCCCTTGAGAAACAAAAAGAAGAAGAAAATGCCCTTCTCTAATCTACCCCTCTCACTGCATTGTTCGAACAAGAGATAGAGAAAAAAATCGGGAGGCATGGCTTGAGAGAGTTAATGATCACTTGGAGAATAAATTGGAGAAAGCAAACAAGGACTTGGATCTTCAACGAAGGATTACGAGGCATTATAAAAAGCTCAATCAGTTTGCCCAGCGGAAGTTGAAGGCTGCTCGAGAAAAACTCAAGGAGGCTAGAGGGAAGCGCCCGACACAAAAATTGAGGAAAGACAACTCAAGACTCCAAATATTGGCCTCTGCTTCACAACATGTTGCTGAAAACCCTTGAGGGTCATGCTCGCCAAGTTTGGGCGAAATTCGACATATTTTGGTTTTTTGTCATTTTTGGGTTTTTGGCCAAAAATCATGGGCATCACCATTTCAGTTTGGGGCATCATCAAAGGATTAAAATGGTATTATTGGATGCCATAATTTCAGGAGCACATACTCAGCGATTTTTAGAACATTTGAAGATCATTTTCTCCCCCAAAATGGTGAAAAATGCTCGCTTTTTATACACTCTGCCTAGTTTATCAGCAAGGCTTATTTTTTGGTTTTTTACACACAAGCCTGTTTTTGGAGGACTTCCAATGGTCATTTGGGAGCAAAATAAACATTTTCAGAAAGTAGACACTCAGAGCTTTCCAACGAGCTATCATGAGCCTCATTTCGACATCGAGAAGGCTTCCAAAAGTTGTCGGCAAGTCAGGAGACCTTTTGCTGATGTATTTTTTGAGTATTTTTGTAAAAATTGAACCTTTCAAAACTGCTTTTTCCTCATGTGCATTTAGCTATTTTTGCACATGAGAAGTTATGAAAAGTCAATTTATTTCCCTCTTTTAGCACTTTTTAGATATTTTATGAGATATTTTGTGCCTTGGGCTTTGCAAAGCTTCAAGGACAAAATAAGATATTTTGGATAGGCTAATGAGATTGCAAGTTGAACTAAGAGGTTTTCCTCACTTTGGCCTATATATTCCAAAGGATTTCATTGTAAACAAGGCTGACCTTGATGAATAGAAGCAATATATGGTCATATAAGCTTTGGAAGAAATACTTTTCTCATGCTTTTTCATAGTCTCTTAGATGTTCTTGGATGATGAAAGAGGATTGTTGTTGGATTCCATGACTTGGTAGAATGGTATAGTGTCTCTTTCTTTGTTTTGTTTCCTAGTTTTCATTCATAAATCCATGTTCTTGCTTGCTATAGGACAGTAGAGAAAAAATTTGAAACATGCCCTTGGAAGCACCTCAAATTTCCTGTTTCTTCATAGCTTCCATATTTTCTTCATTCTTAGTCACGTTAAAGAATTATTGATTTCTCTTTAATAGCTTAAGGATATTGTTGCTTGTTTCATTCATGGTTTTATGCATGCTAAGTATGATTTACGGTATGCCCTGCTTACTCATGGCTAGCTATAGCTCCATCCATGAAATTTATCTTTTACTGATTAGATTGTCATTTGTTGAACCAAGGAGGTCTTGTTATGATCTTGCCCTTTTCCTAAGACTATGAAATCTTGTTTTCAAAGTGCCCAATAACTTGAAGTACTGTGTTTAGGCGTTCCGGCATAGTGATTTGAGTTTTTTTTCTGTCTTAAGTGTATTTTCCCAAAGCCTGATAGCCATTTTCCAAAGTTAGAGAGTTATATATCTCTATGCATGGCTTGAATGTTTATTTCTATGTATTGATTAGCTTATAGTTAAATTTCTCATGATTAATGGTTTGCCCTACCATGTTTATGTCAGCTATTAAACTAGTTATGCTTGAAATCCTTTGTTGTTCATAAACTTGATGTCCATCTTACTCCATTTTGCCCAAAGATCCTTTCTACCTCGAATCAAATCGGCCCTTCAACAACCTTGTATCACCATCTGATAGATTTCTTGACCCGACCTCCACCTATCCCACGCTCTGATCTTGGGCAATTTTTACCCATCTTACATCTTGATCGCTCCTTTAGTCAACTCAAAACCAAAACAAAAATCATTTTATAACTAGCCTAAAATCAGAACACAATAAGCAAACATGTTTTTATATCCCTTGCGCAACAGAAAGAGAGCCCTCTCGAGCTTTCCAGTTGTTGTCCACCCAAACACGGATGTTACACTGTCATTTGGCTTGCCAATCAACCAAATCATGGGACACTAACAAAACTGTATTTCAAGTTAGGATTTTCAATTTTTCCTACCTCAATGATTTTCTAGTGGATTACATGCTTCGGATCATGCAAATATTTCTTCAGTAAGGATACATGGAACACATTTTTCACCCGGATATGGCTGGGTAAGGCCAATCGGTATGCAACAGGCCCCACCCTTTCCAATACCTGGAAGGGTACACAGAATCTGGGAGCCAAATTGGCACAGGAGGCCCACCTTAATGTACTCCTCTTTGGTTTAATCCTTACATACACATGATCCCCACTTAAAATTATCAATAAGTTCTCTTCTTATTAAACCTTCTGTCGATCTTGAGCAGCTCTTAGGTTTTTCTGATCTTTCTAACTTCTGATTCCATCTCGGCCAGCATTTATGGTCCAAGCATTAACTTAGTTTCGAGGTTGCTCCAATTGATGGCTGTTCAACATTGTCATCCATATAAATCCACGAAGGGATTCATCTTAAGAGACTCGTGGTAACCATTGTTGTAGGAAAATTCTATCAAGTGCAAATATTCTTCCCATTTTCTTGGCTACTGCATCACGTACATGCGCAGCATATCCTCCAAGACTTGGTTTACCCGCTTGTTTTGTCCATTCGTTTGAGGATGATAAGTGGTGCTGAAATTTATTTGGGTTCCTAAACCTGTAAATAAGTTCTTCTAGAATGCTGAAGTAAAATTCACATCTTTGTCTAATATGACAGTCTTTGGTATACCATGCAGTCTGAAGATGTATCTCATAAAGATATCAGCTATTTGTGCAGTTTTGTAAGTAGACTATACTGGTATAAAATTTGTTGTCTTGCTCAGTCTATCAACCACCACCATAATGGAGTCATTGTGCCTTTTTTATCGTGGTAAACTACTAATGAATTTTAGGGATATAACTTCCCATTTCCATTTAGGTACTGGTATGGGCCGCAACAATCTAGTTGGATGTTGGTGCTCCACCTTAACCTGTTGACACTCCGGGAACTTGTTTAAATATTCTCCAATGTTCTTCCTCATACCAGACCAGAAATAGGTCTTTCTGATTGCAATCAACATTTTCTGGTATCCTGGGTGACCTGAATAATTGCTACAGTGATAGTCATTCATCACCAACTCCTTCAAATCCATTCGATTTGGAATATATATCTTTTCCTTAAAGGATAACAACTGATCTTTGCTAACCCCATAGTCAAAAGGTTTCTCTTGCCTTCTGGCTTCCTCCATTTGTTGCCATAAAAATTGATACTCAGTATCCTTCCGGGCTTCCTCTTTTAATTGATCTAAAAAATTACATTCAAGTTGGTTATAGAAAATTTCATAAACACAATGCAGTTTTCTGCTTAAAGCATTCACCACATAGTTTTCTTTACCTTTTACATGTTGAATATATATGTCAAACTCACTTAGGAAGGCATTCCACCTTGCCTGACGAGAATTTAAATCAGCTCGCTTAAAGTAGCTGGTTAGGCTACTATGACCAGTCTTTAACACAAATCTCTTTCCTAGCAAGTAGTGCCACCAAACCCGGAGTGCATGCACTACCGCTATCAGCTCTAAATCATAGGCTGAATACCTCTATTCATGGTCTTTTAACTTCCTTGATTCATAGGCAACCACTTTTACTTCTTGTGACAAAACTGCCCCAAAACCTTCTTTACAGGCATCAGTACAAACCTCAAACTCCTTGCTGGAATCGATTACCCCCAACACTGGGGCAGTGGTAAATAGATGTTTTAATCTTTCAAAACTGACCTGGCATTCAGTGTTCCACTTAAATACTTTTCCCTTCCTTTGCAAGGAGGTGATTGGAAAGGAAATTTTGGAGAACCCCTTAATGAATCATCGATAGTACCCAGCGAATCCCATAAAGGACCGGATATCCGCTACATTTTGGGGAACTCGCCATTCCATAATCGTCTTAATTTTCTCTGGATCAACCACTATTACCTCAGCGGAAATAACATGGCCTAGATATTGGATTTCCTCTTTGAAGAAATCACATTTGCTGAACTTGGCACACAACTGATGTTTTCTTAACATCTCCAACAATATTCTTAAGTGTTCCTTGTGCTCTTCCTAATTCTTGGAATAAATTAAAATATCCTTGATAAATATCAACAAAAAATTGTCCAAGAAAGGGTGAAATATATTGTGCATCAACCTCATAAATGTTGCCGGTGCATTAGTTAGACCGAAGGGTAGTACCACAAACTCATAATGCCCATATTTGGTACGGAAAGCGGTCTTGTAGATATCCTCATCTTTTATCTGGATCTGGTGATACCCAGACCTTAAGTCTATTTTTTAGAAGACTATGGCTCCTTGCACCTGATCAAATAGGTCATCAATCCGAGGTAAGGAGTATTTATTTTTTACTGTCAGTTTATTGAGCTGTCTATAATCCATGCACATTCGCATGGTTCCATCCTTCTTCTTTATAAACAACACTGGTGCTCCCCAAGGGGACACACTTGATCGAATGTACCCTTTTTCCAATAGCTCTTGCAATTGCATTTTTAATTCTTTCAACTCCGGAATACTCATTCGATATGGAGCCCTTGAAACTGGTGTTGATCCTGGCATTAACTCAATGGTGAAATCAATATCCCTTCTTGGGGGTAATCCTGGAACATCTTCTAGAAATACATCCATGAATTCTTGTACCACTGGTATGTTCTCCATCATAGGAGTCTTCTCCTTGGAATTGGCATAATCCACTTGGATTGCATAAATCTGACATCATTTCTTAATGCATTTATTCATTTGGGATGTTGTAATAGGACACAGTTGTAGTGGTTTCTTGATTCCTTGAATCTCGTTGTGAGTTCCATATTGCATCCTATAATATATAGTATTTTCTTTACAATCCACCAATGTCCAATGTTTCTCCAACCAATCCATGCCCAAGAGTACATCGTAGGACCCTAACGGCAGTATACTCAGCTCCACATTTAACTGCTGGTTTCCAATTTCCAATGTATAGTTTGGAATTTTGGCACTTACTTTTCTTTTTTCACCCGTGGCTAGCTGTACCAGCTAGGGATTTTTGAATTTATGACTTTGTAATTTACATTGTTCTAATATTTTGGGGTTTACATAACTTAACCTTTCACCTGGGTCAACCAAAATAGAAACAGGCTGCGATAGTAGCTTACTTTCCAACTCTATCATCGTTGGTTGATAGTCCGCCTGACGATCTTCCAAGGTTGCATTGATTCTGGGTATATTTTGGGCTACATCTCCCACTATAGAAGCTTCTTGCATGTTAGCGAATGTTTCACTTCTTCCTCGCTGGGGGCAATTTTTATAGTAATGAGCCTCACTGCACCCCCAACACTGCAAAGGTGGTTTTGGGGCTTGTCCTTGCTCAGGCTTGCTCAAGTTTGTTGGAAGCCTCTGTAGGCCTATTTTCTGCAGGCCATTGAGTTCTTTGGTGGTTTCTTCCTAACTGTTTTCTTACTTTATTTCATGCACAATTATTGAAGTTACTATTTCTAGCACTTTTGAAACTGGAATTTATTTTCTGTCCTTTTCTAGGCTGCCAATTTTTGCCTAGTTCTCCTTTCACTTTGGACTGCTGATAACACATTATAGCTTTCTAAATTGCTTTGTCCATGGTCCTTGGATTCACAAATTCAATTTGTTCCTTCATATGGGTTGGAAAAATACTTAAAAATTGTTGAACCTTAGCCTTTTCATCCCTTATGTTGAGATTGCAACAAGATGATGAGCTTAGTGGAAAGGAGTCGCCTTCACTAAGTGGGCCCGCAGGCTATTTTTGGCGCAAAGTCTATTTTTAGACTATTTCTATTTTTAGACATATGGATCATGTTCTATGAATTGCAAGATTCTATTTGTGGATGGTTGTTCAAGTCGGAAAAAATAGATGGACTTCTATTTTTAGACATATTGGGCGGAATCTATTTTTAGATTGCTAGTCTAAAAATAGATATGTCGAATATTATTGGCTCTTAATAATATTTGGACTCTAAACATTATCTGCAACAACCGTATACCTATGCACAAGTGTGGCATGTGGAGTCGGCTGCATGAATTACGTCACCCCCGAGGGCGGGAGCTATTGCATGGATACTTCACTTAGAACTCATGTGACAGAGTTTGGTGGAGTTGATTGAGGAAGTTAGTGGAGTTGTATTCAGTTTAACTAATCTAAACATAGTTGAGCTATTTGTATTCAGTTTAACTAATTGATACAATTAGTGAGAGTGGTGTGAATTAATTATTAATTAATTAATTAATTATAAACTCATTAATCAACTAAATAATGCATCAGTTAACTTCAGTGCATGGACAGTTTCAGTGGAGACCAGTGCAGAAATAGGTGAAAGAGCAGGTTAACTATCAGTTGTGACTATACAGTTGTTATTTGCAACACACAGTGATTAGAGAAGCCCATGAGGATTAAGAAGATGTGTTGTGTGGTTTATCTATTTAATGGTGTCATCTCAGCATTTATGGCCTGAATAGGAGGTCAAGCACGGCGGTGTGCAAATATTGAGCATGTTGCTAGATCAGCTTCAGATAGCAGTAGTAATTAGAGGTTGTGCTGGAGAGGGAGCTGGAGATTGAAATATACACCAACCCCGTGATCCCCCCATGACATATAATACACAGATAGTTGGGGTTTTCAGCTTTAAGCTTTCCCATTAAATACTTTGTTCATATGTGTGATTGTTTGTGGTTTTAATGTATGCATGCAATTGATTTTATTTCCGCATGTGATGATAAATGGTAGAAGAGATTCTGTATTATGCATGAAGCTAAAATAGTGTGTGATCAGGAGAATCTTGGTGGATAAAATATTAGTTATTCAAATTTCTACACCTTAGATATGGAACGTACCTTAGTAGGGAAGTGAACTTGGTTATGTACTCATCCATTTTCATTTTACCTAGCTTCAAATCGTGAAATTCTTTGTATTTTTTATCATAGAAACGTTTTGTTAAGTATTTGTTTTTAAAATATTGCTAGAACGAATCCCATGTCACATCTTGATCTTTAATGCTGCGAACATTCTTTACTTCCTCCCACCACAGAGTGGCCTTTTCTCTCAACTGGTAAATGGCCAATCTGGCTTTAAGGTTGTTGTTGTACTCGTAGACTTGGAAGTACTTGTTCATATTAATCAGCCAAGCTTCAACCAACTCTTCAGCTTATCCATCAAACGTAGGTGGTTTTATCTTCCGGAACTCTTCTTGTAGTTCCACCTTTTGTTTCTTAATTTCCTGTTGATCCGACACATTACCAGAATCAGCCTCATTATAGTTTTTGTTTCTGTTGCTTTGTTGTGAATGGCTTCTGTCCATTCTGTCAGTGGTTTGGTCCTTGGCTTTTCATTTGTTATCTTCCTACATGTCCCTATCGGGACTGGGTTGTAACACCCCTTGATTTTGTTTGTCAGGAAGGCTCTTGTGTATCCTTTCCTTCTCTTGCATCAAACGTTCATTGTCACTCCTCACTCGGACCATTTCTTCCTGCAACTTCTACACAGTACTTAATAGTATACTGGTCTGGTGTTGTTGCTCCTCCAGCAGTCTACTGGTATGCTAGTGTTGATCCACGCTTAACTGAATCCATAGTTCAAGATTCATTTATGGCTGTAGTTGAGGTGTAGGTTCCCTAGTATTCCGAGGTATATGTTATGTCGATCCCCTTCTCATATCATCCTTTGCAATATTATTTATGGTTTTTGCATCAATTATACACACAATTTATCATGTTAGACGACCCCTAGGGTCCCCGCGTGGGAACGCTGCTCTAATACCACTTGTAACATTTGTCATAAGAAAAAAAAAAACTTTTACCTATTACTAAATATATATGACTATACTGCGTATATAATTATATAAACATCTAAATCTTTGTTGACTATAATTCGGCATTTCTAAACATATATATATTAAAACCTTGTTTATGTCATACATATATATGCTACATAGAGAACACTTAGGGTAACATATCTATGTAAAGGTTGTTGATCAAAATTATCCAAGTCTTGCATGACCTCTCGTTGATAATCACACTTATTAACTCTCATACCCAAATCATTTATGTATTTTATTAAACCTGCTATTATGGCTATCCGACTAAATCAAGTATGGGTGTCCTCAGGAACTTTAACTTTGCATTTACCCTTAAAACTATACTTTTCTATTGATGGCACCCTTCCATAGTTAGCCATCTGTCGGATCATCCGTCGTTCGATTGGATGTCTTGGGATCTACGGAGGAGAGATGGGTGGGAACGGATCGGGGTAATGCCAAGGCAACCCTAACTAACTCCTCATTTCGCTAGTGGTTTCTCTGTAGGTGCCTCTTCTGCAACCTTCGTGGTGGCATGGAGGTTCTGCCGGCAATGCCTTACTCCATTCGAACAACTTCTTCGCCACGGCTCGGTAAGAAAACTCTCTTAGAACATTCATAATCTCATTATTTTTCTTTTTCGTGCCTTGGCATCTACCATGTATGTTTAACTTTGTTTGGGTTCAATTCCCACGGTATGTTTCTCCTTGGAGATGAGTTTCAGGGTATTTCGTAAGGTTTTCCAATTGCCTCTGTTGGGTTTATGCACCTTATCCATTACCAACATGCAAGCGACCTCCTGTGTAGTTTTCTCCTCCATCACAACATGTATTGAAGTGTATAGATTTTCAGTTCTTCCTTAATCAACATTTTGCTAGCGTCGTTTTCTTTAGTTGGTTTTTAACTATAAGTTCTTACCTTTCGTTTACATAGTTTCTCCAACATTCTGCCTGCGGGTGCGATTAACACAGGTTCGCTCTCCTGCCCAGTTCTTTTGGGGTTATTATCAATATTTTTGTGTTTTCGCTAGAATTCATATTATTATTGTCTTATCCCCATTTCCTTGTTATATTGATGTAGATATTCCTCTCAGCCGAAGGCCAAGGTTACGCAACGTTCTTCCCCTTCCCGGTATTCTTCGACATGAGCTTACCTGAGACCTTCTCTTTACTTTTCAGGTATTCTATTCACGCTTCTTCTTGGGTCATCAAACGTTTGTGGCTAAGCACACCCGTGCTCCTAGGTCTCAACTGGGTTTATGGCCGTCGAGCCTTCCACCCTATTACTCTTTAGACAGGGTTATGCCCACTCGACTTTCTTGCTTACATTAGTTATTTTAAAAAATTGTTCGGTCTTCATACCGAGATACTTTGTAGGAGTTCTTTTTCCACTATGTACAATGAAACTAGTTTAATATAATTTAAGAGAATTTCTCTCGTTGTTTCACATTGTATATTTCTATGAGTTCTTCTCACTGGTTTCCCTTTTCAGTCTATTGTTTACCCTGTAGGTTTAGCAATGTTTTTTGTTCGAACTAAAAGAACCTTATGTTTAATATGGTTTCTGGAGTCAGTAACTTCCAAGAAGAATGTGTATGGATTACTTTCGTGCCCATGGGGCCATGAATTTTATTATCATACTCTGTTGTATCTTTATATACATATATTGTGTTTACTTTACAGGATTAAATGTATTTTATCTTGCGGGAATATTAGTCTTTTCTATGATTTAGCTTCGCTTATTTTTCTCAGAATTTCTCCTACTACACACATATGAGAAAAGATGGATTTTTTATTTTCATTAGTAACTGTTCTTCTTTTTCCAGGAACATTGGATTTTTGGTTTTCTTCTTCTACAATTAGTTTGATTCCTGGACCATCTTAGTTCTTTCTGTGTATAGTTCAGTTTTTAGTGAATGAACAGATTCTGGGGTCTAGGGTCTCCACCTTGGACTCTGAACTAACAGTTTACTCCCAATTCCACTTTTGTTCTCCTTAAAAGAAAATGATTTTCTAACTAATGGTTCAACATTGCTATTTCAATCTTTCCTTATTTATTCTATTAGTAAGAATCTTATCCATAGCATAATTCTAAGAATATTTTACATATCTAGTTACACTTGGCAGTTCAATGATTAGACCAAAGTTTCCAATATATTACTCAGATATGCCCTTCACAAGATAAAAACAATATACAATTTCTCTTTTTGATAGCAATACACTTTACTTCAATTCCTTAAACAACTTGATCTATATCTTTCCTTTACTAAGTTGTCGGTCTATCACATCTGCAATAAAATTAATTCTGTTTACTTATCTCATTTCTTGGCTTTGTTGTTGATGTCCTCCCAACCATAATAGAGGCAATTACATTCTCATCTTCCCCCGTGCTCCACACCTGAGAAGTATAGGTTGACAGAGATGATTTCAGAGAGACCTCATGCCCCCAAGTCCAGTCTTCTTTCCAAAAATCTTCCGAAAAACGGTGTGATTCCACTGGTCTCTACTAGCTGAGGAATTATTCACTCTCATCCTTCTTTTCCCTTAGTTTTTGAACATAACCCCTTTTCCTCACTAGGATGTACCTTTATCCTTAGAGGAAAAAGTAAGTGTCCAAAACTGCTCAACTACTTCTCAGTTCTTGGAAAGCTTTTACTATCAGTATTTTTTTCTTTTTACTTTTATGGAACCACTTTTCCATAACTAATTTTTATTTTTGATAAAACAAAATTAATTCATGTTCTTCAAGTAATTTTCACAAAGGAATGAAAAAAAAATGTTTTAGTTTCTTCAAAACAATTAAAAATGACATAAAAACTAGTTAATCAACTAGTTGACAACTAAACCAGCTGTCACACCCACGTACAAGATAGGAAGAGTCTTTCATCAAACGAAATGGAGCTCGGAGACGGCTTGTGGGATAGCTCCCTCCGAGGACTCCACAACTTTCCGGATAGGAGGTGGACCTCGTCCAAACGACATCCTAACTTGACTCCGACGACGACATCCCAACTCGTCTCCAGTGGACCCCATGCCCCTACCTCTGCTACCTGGCTCCGTCTACGCCACTCCTCTCCTCTCTGCTCTCCCTGCCACCACTCCCGCATGCTCCAGTTTTCCACCCCATGACTAGGAGCCACCTACTACAATCAAGAGCATGTATTTTTATCACACAAAGTCTCATTATGTACCTGACTAGTATTAAGTACATGATTTGAATTTTGAATTTCCCCTCCATCGATTTAAATTTGACTTTTCCCACCTGCCTGCTTCGTGTTATTTTGATTTTCTCCTTATTAAACCCCAAATCTGACTGTAGGAGGAGCTCCACGTTATTTTTATTTTCTCCTGATTAAACCCCAAATCTGACTATAGCAGGAGCCCTGAGAGCACCATGGCAGAATAAGTCATGAGGGCACCAGGCCGTTCAACATATTGTCAAAAGAGGTCGGCGTTCTCGCTCAAGGCCAGTATCAGGTAGAGATTTCTGACCACTTGATAAGGTTCGGGTGGATCATGCCCGTGTACACCATGGCTCCCGACGCACAACACGTCACCCTTCTGTGCGTGATGGTTCTTGAATATTTCAATTAGATTCTAGCAGAATAACTGGTTTGTGACACAGAGAAGGTGTTGCAGGAACTTGATGCACTTCCTCCAAAGTTAGGGAAGGAAGTGACAGCCTCTCTGGAAGAAAGCCATCCGCAACTCAAAGATGACAAAGACATTGACGTCGCGAAGTTGAAGTCGTCAAATGTGTTTTATGAGATCTTGTACTCTGAAAAAGCAATAAAAGAATGGAAGAAATTTGTTGCACAGAAGCCTATTCGTATTTGCTGAAAATCCTACTCGGAGTATTATCTTTCATTTTAATTCCTATGCACTAGTGTGGGGTTCTTAGAAATTTAAATTTTGGGGAGTACACAATCCTTTTCGAATTAAATTGGTGTCGAGATGTCTCTAGGTAGCTCTTAATCCTTTCCAAAATTTTATGGGTTTCCTTCTTTATTCATAAAATAATGTGCAGAGTTGATGGAATGCATCCCCCACATAATAAACAAATAAAAGTTGATGGATGTATATGAAAATATTTATCTGTATAAGTTTATGAATTGAAAAATACAACCTTTCATTTCGGCGTGGTTCCACCTTGACGGATCACTATAACATTTGAAATAGTTTTGGTTTGATGGCCATATTCGATGTAATGTAGGAAGCACTATAATATATAATTTCCATAGTTTCAAACTGTGGACTTCAAAGTATTTACAGAACTTTACATTTAGAAGGGCGTTGGATCATTGAATAGGACTTTGTAAGGTACCTAAATATTCTAACAAGTTTGCACGTCTAGAAAGAGTATTGTCTCGCAATTGAATAATACTTTGTAACTTAATGAAATCTCTCGCAATTGAATAATACTTTGTAACTTAATGAAATCTCTTCCTAGAAAAAAATTTACACTTAGGAGAGTTGTTTAAGTTGCCATAATTTTTTTTTTAATTTCTATTTTTAAAGTTAAAATTTGATATATAATATCTTGGCTTGTAAATGTTATATTTTTGTTGTGTGCTTAAGAAATAACAACAAACCCTTTGTTTACATTTTCATTATTGTTATAAAATTAGCAATTCTCTGTTAAAATATTCAAATTAAAAACACATAGCAACATTGATACATTGCTATTTGGGTACCACACAAAGATACAAATCCATATAATTTTCAAAAGTATATATAATTAATTTTAATTTAATGGTATAAAACTGTAATAATGAAAGATTAAATTTATTTTTAAAATATAAGAATATTTTTTATATTTTTATTTTTCATAAAAGTTATGTTTTTTTAGTAGTTTAATATAAATATTTAAAAATTATTTAAGTGGCATAAAGTATATATAGTTCCTTAATTTTAGGGTCAAATAACATATATCAATTTGATGTTAGCTTAGTTTAATCATGATCTTGAAAATAACTTATACTAGCAATTGCACCATTATCAGATGTTGCAAAGGAAACGCCGTAATATTCTTAGTTTCTATCATCACTGCTTTGTTCAGGTAAACATATCTAGAAATTTAACTATTGAGCTTTTTTTGTAATCACTTCTATTCTATTTTAAAAGCAAGTTGGAGGCAGCATGTCCTGGAGTAAGAAAATGTGACTTGAGAATATGATTCGTCATACAAAAGCCTATGTAGTTGATCGACATTGATAGCAATACTTCTTAGTTGCTATTATGACTGCTTTGCTCAGGTAAACATATCTAGAAATTTAACGATTGAGCTTTTTTTGTAATCACTTCTATTGTATTTTAAAAGCAAGTTGGAGGCAGCATGTCCTGGAGTAAGAAAATGTGACTTGATGCTGAATAGCCTTCCCTGGAAAAACAAAAAGGGAATCCAGTCCCTTCCCCTTCCCTTCCTTCACATTGAGGCCGCCACCATCTTCCCCCGATATGAGGCAATCTACCTTCACCACCACGTTTTCCACTTGCGACAGGCACCAAAGCATTACACATATATGAAAAAAAAAAAACTACTACCAATGATGCTTCCCCCTTTCCAGCAACAATGAGGCGTAGAGATAAAAGGAGGCGTTCATTGTGGCAATTGTATTGGCTGGCCGCACAGCTTCCTTGAGGCGAGTTCAAAGGGAAAACTGAAATGAAAGATCTCCTTTCATAGAATGAGGACCTGTTAATTTGTTGATAGTAAGCCATGGTTACCATATGTTACTCTCTCTATTTATCTATATAAGTATACATGCTTCCTTCACCCTTCATGTCCCTCAGATCTAAGGCCCTATCCTGGTTTGTACGTGGAGAGAAGAATTGGGCCTCTCTTAAGCCAAATCAGTCCAAAATGCTATCTACCTTTGAGATTTTGAAGGGGCAGGGGAGGGCACATTAATTTTGTCAGAAAGAATATTACTGTGGAAGTGGACATTGCATTTAAAATTGGGGGAAATGTAGCTACTGCTGCCAATGTAAGAGTGCCTGTCAGACACAAAAATACTCCTCTTGTGCCATTCTGAAAATCTCTTGTTGTTATAAATAACATCGCAGCGTTTAGCTACAGAATCCTGGTTTGTACTCCTGCTACTGCTAGATTTCTTGTCATTCAATTTGGCAGAATTTTTCTCAATTCAACCTAGCTGCCCCTTCTCTTGTGAAAACAGAAATACTCCTCTTGTGCCATTCTGAAAATCTCTTGTTGTTATAAATAACATCGCAGCGTTTAGCTACAGAATCCTAGTTTGTACTCCTACTATTGCTAGATTTCTCGTCATTCAATTTGGCAGAATTATTCTCAATTCAACCTAGCTGCCCCTTCTCCTGTGAAAACTCATTGAACTATCCCTCAAACCATCATGAACATACCTGAAACTTTCTGAAAAATCCAAGGGCTCATAGGCACCGGAAGTTTCCCTCTCAAAGAGATCACCAAGGTCGAACCCACAGCAAAACACATGGCTCTTATAAACAAAAAATAGAGGATTTCCTACAAGACTGGGAGAGGAGGGGATATAGCAATGGCCATACAAGGGTACCAAAAGAGGCACCTTTTTCGAGTTGGCCCTCGCAATTTCAGCTGTGTTTTCTGTATTGCGGAGCCTCCGACCCCATTGCTTGCACCAGAATCGATCCTGGGCCACCTCATATGAAAACCAATGATGCTTCCCCCTTTCCAGCAACAATGAGGCGCAGAGATAAAAGGAGGCGTTCATTGTGGCGATTGTATTGGCTGGCCGCACAGCTTCCTTGAGGCGAGTTCAGAGGGCAAACTGAAATGAAAGATCTCCTTTCATAGAATGAGGACCTGTTAATTTGTTGATAGTAAACCATGGTTAACATATGTTACTCTCTCTATCTATCTATATAAGTATACATGCTTCCTCCACCCTTCATGTCCCTCAGATCTAAGGCCCTATCCTGGTCTGTACGTGGAGAGAAGAATTGGGCCTCTCTTCAGTCAAATCAGTCCAAAATGCTATCTACCTTGGAGATTTTGAAGGGGCAGGGGAGGGCACATTAATTTTGTCAGAAAGAATATTACTGTGGAAGTGGACATTGCATTTAAAATTGGGGGAAATGTAGCTGTTTCTGCCAATGTAAGAGTGCCTGTCAGACACAGAAATACTCCTCTTGTGCCATTCTGAAAATCTCTTGTTGTTATAAATAACATTGCAGCGTTTAGCTACAAAATCCTGGTTTGTACTCCTGCTACTACTAGATTTCTCGTCATTCAATTTGGTAGAATTCTTCTCAATTCAACCCAGCTGCCCCTTCGCCTGTGAAAACAGAAATAATCCTCTTGTGCCATTCTGAAAATCTCTTTTTGTTATAAATAACTTCGCAACGTTTAGCTACAGAATCATGGTTTGTACTCCTGCTACTGCTAGATTTCTCGTCATTCAATTTGGCAGAATTCTTCTCAATTCAACCCAGCTGCCCCTTCTCCTGTGAAAACTCATTGAACTATCCCTCAAACCATCATGAACATACCTGAAACTCTCTGAAAAATCCAAGGGTTCATGGGCACCAGAAGTTTCCCTCTCAAAGAAATCACCAAGGTCGAACCCACAGTAAAAAACATGGCTCTTATAAAGAAAAAATAGAGGATTGCCTGCAAGACTGGGAGAGGAGGGGATATAGCAATGGCCATACAAGGGTACCGAAAGAGGCACCTTTTTCAAGTTGGCCCTCGCAATTTCGGCTGCGTTTTCTGTATTGCGGGGCCTCCGACCCCATTGCTTGCACCAGAATCGATCCTGGGCCACCTCATATGAAAGCCCTGCCATTGCAGGTTAAGTCTCATGCGCAGCTGCTGAGACCCACCCGACCTCCAATCAAGGAAACCAACTCGCACAAGGACACAGGGACACCCTGTTGCAAAATAGCCCTTAAATCTGGAGGAAAAGTGAAGCCAAAAGTAGCTTCAATTCTCACGAATTCTTCATCTGAGAGGCCTTTCTCAATGGGACCTTTTTGCTTCGTGTTCAGATGCTGAATGGCCTTCCCTGCAAAAACAGAAAAGGAATCCAGTCCCTTCCCCTTCCCCTTCCTTCACATTGAGGCCGCCACCATCTTCCCCCGATATGAGGCAATCCACCTTCACCACCACGTTTTCCACCTGTGGCAGGCTCCAGAGCATTACACATATATGAAAAAAAAACTACTACCAATGATGCTTCCCCCTTTCCAGCAAAAATGAGGCGCAGAGATTTTAAAAATTGCATTTTCCAACAGCAATGAGGCGCAGGCATTGCTTCTCTGAAATCCCAGAAGCTTCTCTGAAATCCGAGAATGTCCAGTCGCTCAATGCCCTACCTTCTACATTTTCTCATTTCATTTTCTATATTTCATAACTGCATTGTAAACTAACTTTTCTATCAAGGATTGAAAATGTTTTAATCGTCTAACATATAATCTAAGGGTTTCACATTATGACATGATGCATATAGGAAAGTTGTTTTCAAATAATAACGCCTTATGGCGTAATTATTATTATTATTATTATTATAAATTAAATAAATAACATTTTTTATTTTTAATATATTTAATTTATAAAATAAATAAATAATTTTTAATATGTTTTAATAATTTGATTTCTCAAAGATCATAATATTATGAGTGATTAAATTTTCATATTATTTATTTGGTTTATAATATTTAAAATTATTTACATTTAAAAAAAATTAATAATAATAAAAATAATTCAATTTTTATTATAAATAAAATATCTCAATTTTTATATTAAGTAATTATTAATTTTTTTTTCCTCATGGGATTGCCATCTTGATATAATGGTCTATCATCATTTAAGGGATAGTAGGAATGGTCTACAATCATTTAAGGGATAGTGGGTGTTAGGGATATGTCTCAAGATTGCATGTAATTTCATTAATGAAAAGTGGGGTTTGATTTTGATACTTGAGTGGCTTTCTCACTCTTGATTTCTCATGCTTGTACCCTTTGTTACTTCCTAGTAATCATAGTGAAGGAGGTGGAAACAAGCAATTAGGTGAATGAAAATCGAAATATGAAGGAATGTAAACTCAAATAGATTTCACAGTATTGCTTTCTTCTTACAGGGCTTTTCTAGTTTATGTGGTAGTTTGACTACCTTGGAGGAAAGTGGGAGGTGATGTTTCGCAAATGTTTTAAATCTAGATTTCACAGAAGATAGTTTGTGTAAGTTCTGGTTTGAGTTAGATGGTTTAGTGGTGGGGAATGATGGGCCAATTTTTTAGTGTGGATGTATCCCTCTTCCTCTTAGGATTTGGACGCTTAATTTTTATGGTTGCGAGCAGACTAGAACAATTTTCTATCTTGTAACTACTTCCAATAATACATTTTTCACTTCTTAGAATATTCCAATAATCAAGCATTTGTACTTAGAAAATTTCAATCATTAACTTCAATAGAGCAATAAAGATCATAATGAAAAAAACACCAAAAATTTTTTGGGACAAAATCTCACAAGGGGCAAACCCAGTAAGCTTTCCTTATAAGAGAATGTCCAATTCAATCCAATTTGTACATATATTGTACATAAACTAGTAAATAGACTAAAAAGAAAAAATTGAAACCCTGAGATTTTTGTTTAATACAAGTCCATTAGTGTACCTTGTTGCAAAGCTCTCCAGAATCAAATACAAAGAGGATTCCACTGGTTTACTTTCAATTGAGACAAATAATACAAACAGCCTTTGCAGGACCTTCCTTTAAATCATCCTGCTCCATTGTGTGTCTCTCCTTTACTAATCTCCAACCCTTTCTCTTCAACCATCTTTTATTATTTTTTTCTAAAGTAATATGTGATAAATCGATTCCGAACCTTGGGTTCCTCACCAATATCAGTGATTTCTCATCTTTTACCTGCCACTAATCACTAACTAACTACGTAGCAAATTACAAGTGGGCTACACTAAATAACCCCGTAGAAAAATTACAAATCCAAGCAACAAAACCCTTAAAGCACACATTTTCAACAAAATAAACGAGATCGAACCTATCAAAAGAGCCAAATATTTACCAATATATAAACATGAAGAATTTCCAGTCTAATGGTTACGGGTTCGAAACCCAAATTAATGACAAAAAATAAACCAAATTCGCAGTATTAAACCTGTATTTTCATTACAATAGACTCTTTATGATGAGAATAATAAGAGGAGCCCACAAAAACTATGTGCAATAATTACCCCAACCTTGATCTGGTTTTGAATAAAAGGAAAAATGCATAGATGCCGCTAGAATAGGAGATTTTTAGAGCGATCTGGTCTGTATATACAACTGGAGGTTGAGATATTTGAGAGTATCTATAATAAATTTTTCTAGAAACCCTCTTGATCTCTATGAATCCAGAGTTGCAATGGAAAAAGGGAAGGTTTCAGGTCCTTGGCTTAGTTGGCTTAGGTGGAATAGAGAAGACAACGTTGGCGCTGGAATTTTTATATAGTATGAGTTCAAAATATAATAAATCCTAATCTTTTTTAGCGAATGTAAGAGAAAATGCTGTACTCTACTACCCAGATTGAATGCACTGACAGGGCAGCCATAACTGGAGTACACAATCAGATGGAGGTACACAAGCAAATTGTTTTGAAAAGATTATTTATTGCAGGGTGCATATATTCGGTTTCAGCCGCGAGGACAAGATTGTAAATGAAATTTTGAGGAAGAGTACAAGCTCTCCTTTCCCACGTACAAGATACATCAAACAATTAAGAACACAGAAAAATATGGTAGATTTAATATGGGCAGCTGGAGTCTGCACTGCCCATTATCTGAAAAGTCTTGAAAATTATTTTTTTAAGATTGTGGTAGTCTTGTTATTAATTTAGTCTTGTCAGTTTTTTTTTTTTCGAAGGAAAAAAACGTTGTATATATTAAAAGAAAATATAACAGTTCATGATCATCAATACATTCTCAAACTGTTATTTAAAACAGCGAGAAAACTCCATATAACAAATACATCCAGAATACACTTCTGAAGAGAAGTTATTCGATGTTCATGGCCAACAATTACGGGTAGTATAAAACAGACCCACGAGATCATCCCTGTATACATTGAACAGAAATTCAGAAAAAAACAAAAGCATCATATTCATGACAATGAGGAAATAAAAGATGACTGAAATGAAAGAAGGCAAACAAAAAGGTGTGTTCCATAGTGTCTTCCATGACTGATAAGAGGCCGTCTCGCTCATGCAAACACCAAATCAGGCACAGTTGAGAACTTTGGGCGACTTCGATATCCCATTGCAGTGCGCAAACCCTTGTATAGTAGAACTGGCTCGCTTGTAAATCATCATGCACGCTTGACATATGGAAATCCGGCTCGCCTGATGAATATAGTCAGGTACTTGAAGAAGAACACCAGCCCGGGACAAAACCAAAAACCCTGCACACCATAACAGGGCTGACCTGAAAACAAAATGGCACCCGAAAAAGATGAGACTGATCCCCATGATTAGGGGAGATCCGGCTCCCCAGCCCGATCCGGAGATCCGGCACCCTGCTACATCCAACCATGACCGGCATGCCCTTCAGATCCAGGATCGAAAGGAAATGAAT
The DNA here is from genome assembly GCA_034641835.2 of Pinus albicaulis. Taxonomy (NCBI): domain Eukaryota; kingdom Viridiplantae; phylum Streptophyta; class Pinopsida; order Pinales; family Pinaceae; genus Pinus; species Pinus albicaulis. The sequence continues at coordinate 1,841,945,272 of CM076578.1, forward strand.
TTAGTCTCGTCAGTTATTCTGTTGTGTTGGTAGACAATTTTTTTTAGTAATAGATAAGTGCAATTAATATTTATAGTGTTATATACAATCAAATTAATAAATAACACAATAAATATTGATTGTCATAAATAAGTTCCAACTGTAAAAAAAATTGATGAAGTCTAAATTAATTTTTGATTCTGTAAAACAGTGTTAAAAATCCTCTGTAAATCTGTCATTTAACAATTTTCAAAGATATAATTTTTGCTCGGAGCTCATTTCAGAATATTTATTTCCAGTTTTTACCGCGCATCCTCTGTTTTCACTCTGTTCTTAATGCCCGAAATTATGAGTTTTACTTTCTCTGTTTGACTGTCGAGTGAACTGTTTTATTGTTTAGCGCTGCTCCGTTGTGGGTTCCTCTGTGTCATTTTCACGGAGAATCAGAGCGGGTTTTTACTGCAAGATTTATCAGAGCAGGGTCAAAAAAATTCAAAGCAGGTTTTTACTGCAAGGATTTGTTATTAGGTGTAAAAGGTTGCCGAGTTAAGTTTGGAAGGGGTGAAGATTAATGATATAATGATGTTGAAAAGTATCATTAATCTTATTAAGTTTTATTGCTTAGATGGGATTTAGATGGGATTTAATATTAGATCTAATCATGTAGAAAAGTGTAGTGGTAATTAGGAGAGTTGTTTTCAAAAGAGGCTTTATAGTTAAAATATTCTAAAATATTCCATATTTATTTTATTCATTATTGATAATTGTCTACTAGAAGTCTACTTTAGAATGGGGTTTCCAAAATTTTAATTTAATTATCCATAATTATTAGGTAGATAGTAGCCCAGGGCTATTCAAATGGGCTACTCCACTGGGCCACTAGCCCACTAGGCTAGTCAACTTGATTACTTAGATGGGCTTCTCTTTATTGAAAACAACCTCTCCTTTTAAACAGCCTCTCTTTTTAGTCAAGCATGCTTTCGCAACTGCACTAGCCATTTCCCCCTAATATTTAGGCTGATAGACTAAGTCTTCCATAATTTTCATCTAGTAAGTACAGAGAGGAGAGACCAAATCTTTCAAAGTGCAAACTTCATTTTTAGTGTAAAACCCGGAAAAAAATGTACACTTTCACATGTTTGATCATTTTTTATACTTGATATTTTAGAATTAAAATAAATGTAAATCAATTTAATATATAATACTAGATTACACAAAAATATTATTACCAAAACTTTAGTTGCCAAAACTTGAAACCTCAAATTTAGAAATAGTAAATTGTCTTTATAACTTCATGTTTCTCCACCCTAACACTATTATAATTATTTTTTAAATAAATAATAAATAATTATTTTATTTAAATAATTAATTAATATTTTCTTTTAAATAAATAATTATTGATACAGAAAAATTACTCTTTGTAAAGCTGAAATATAAACCATGTTAAAACTAACTTAAAAAAAATGTTTCTAAAAGAAATAAAATTCTCATTACAAACTCATATACCAATATATTCTCATTGAAAACACACCAACCAATGTTTGAACTTGGATTCGATAAAAAGTCTGTTCATCTTTCACTTCTCAAGTCACAAGGACTGTATTTAGAATGCCAGGCACATGTACAGTGAAAACATCACATCGAAAAAGGGTTCAAATCACAATGTTTTTAGCCAAACGACAATAACAATTTGAATAAAAAAAATCAAAATGTTTTTAGCCAAACGACAATAACAATTTGAATAAAAAAAATTAAGGGTCAATAAGAGTACAACAGTAGATCTCATTTAGGAATCTCATTTAGTAGAGTACTATAGATTTATTTTAATTATGGATTTATTTGAAGTTGAGAAGGATCAGATTTTAATTTTATTACATATAAATTATTTTAAAATATAATTTAAATAATTGAAAATTACATATAGTTTATAAATTTATTTTAGTTAAGAATTTATCAAGCACTAAAAAACATTAAATTTTTTAAGGTGTAAATTTACAGTAGTTCTCATTTAGTATAGTATTATAGATTCTATTTTAATTATGGATTTACTAAAAGTTGAGGATCAAACCTTAATCTTATTACATGTAAATTTTTTTTTTAAATATAAAATTTGAAAAAAAAATTACACTTAAGAGATTTAATGTTTTTTAGTGCTTGATAAATTTTTGATTAAGATAGATCTATAGACCATGTGTAATTTTCAATTAAAAAAATTTACTTTAATTACTTTTTCCTTTTGAGCTTTGAAATATTTTACTAAGTAAAAATTAACACACACAACAACAAAAAAACAAACTCGACAACCCCTCAAGCATAAACAATTATGAGGATTCGAATACTCGGCAAATCAAATCTTCATTTAGCAGCAAAGCAGATCTCCTAGATCCCGAAGATGAGACACCAATGCCCCAAGAATCAGAAGACATGAAGGAAGTGCAAGATAAAGGAAGTTGGAAGACAGTAAAGAAGAAAAAGAAAGCTATAACACCAATCTCGCCCAGAAGCCAGCCAGTTAAAAACTTAGAAAATTATAAGTCCGATAGACCAAAGTTTGGTCTTAGTGGACATTAACCACCATCATCATCATCGTCATCATATATATATAAATATTCAAACAGTTTATCTAATTTCCATATTAAAATATTTATAAGAGAAATAGAAATCTTTTTAAATGTTTAGTTAATTTATCTCAATAAAGTTATATGAAATTATATTATTTAACATAGACATCGAAATATTTTATTTATTACTCCAATGGTGAAAGTAAAAGTGAAATAATGATTTTAATTAAACTAACCAAATATGTATAATTATTTATATTTTTAATATAGTGGACAATATTTTTTTATTGAAGTATTGGGGGGTTTTCAAAGTGCATTATATTAGATATTATTTTTTTGGGATTTAATTGTGTCAAGTAAGTCATTCATATATGACCATTTCCATGAGAGATGGTGGTAATTGACTAATTTCTCATGATTTTTGAATAATCCACATTTTACTCATTGCATAAGGTGATGCTCACACTAGTGAAGAAGAAAGATCGAAACTAGTGAAATGAATCACATAGCCCCAAACATCACTTCGCGGGCTTGCACCTGGTAACCAGGGGTTTTACCCACAATCAAGCCCACTTAGCTTGCTACTCCATTTGGAAAACCTTAGCCTCATGAACCATTCAAGTAGAGTACCCTTAGCTATACTTGAATGGTTCATGAGGCACAATACTTGCTAAGGTTTTGCAAATGGGGTGGCAAGTCAAGTGAGCTTGATTGTGAAGAAAAGCTCCACAAACCAATTAGAATGGGTGACTTCTTAGGAAGTCTTAATACTCATTAACACATCTACTATTTTTTTCACTTTAAGGAACACTTGTCAACTACAAAATGATGTCTAATATTTTTTCATTTTAAGGAACACTTGTCAACTACAAATTAAATACTAATGAAATTAAACATAGTTATTAGATTGTAACTTTAATATCATTTTTTAATCTCTCCCCTCAAAAACTTAATGCACTATACACTTGACATTTAAAATAAGAAATGAAATCTTTTCTTATAAAAGATTTCATTTTTTAATCTCTCCCCTCAACAACTTAATGCACTAAAACCAGAGATGAAATCTCTTAACCTTTCATTTTTTAATCTCTCCCCTCAAAAACTTAATGTACTATACACGTGTCATTTAAAAACCAGAGATGAAATCTCTTCTTATAAAACATTTCATGTTTTAATCTCTCCCCTCAAAAACTTAATGCACTATACATTTGTCATTTAAAACCAGGGATGAAATCTCTTCTTATAAAACATTTCATTTTTTAATCTCTCCCCTCAAAACTTAATGCAGTATACACTTGTCATTTAAAACCGGGGATAAAATCTCTTCTTATAAAACATTTCATTCTTTAATCTCTTCCCTCAAAAACTTAATGCACTATACACTTGTCATTGAAAACAAGGGATGAAATCTCTTCTTATAAAACATTTAAAACATAAACATTTATGTTTAGCCATGAAATCTCTTTTTATTTTATAAGTTACAATTAATTTGAGTAATTTAACTTTTCATTTAGATTTTTTGCTTGGAAATATTATTTTTTATAAATTTCTTATGAGACACAATCAACTTGAATATTTTAAATTTTTATTTAGAGATTTTTATTTTTTTTTATGGATCTCTGTTTTTTTTCATTCATTTTAAAACCGATTAAAAATTTCAAAACTCAATTTTGACACTGAATGCCTCTTTAAAATGTTTTAACATGAATGGATTTTTATTAACCACATTCTATGAACAAATTGGCTTTCATAGCCAAGTCAATCGGTTAAATTTGACAATTTTGTCACCTTTGTGGCCATTTAAACTATTTTAATACGAATGAAATTTTGTATTTGACGAACAAATTGGCTGGTTTTGAGCAGTGGTGCATCGTTTGAAAGTCCGAAGAAGAATGAGGGGATCTGCACATGTGAAACACCAAAGCCATTCTTGCTTTCTTGTTACGTAATTTGACGGGTTCAGCAGTCCCTTCGCATTGGAAGGTGACTCAATTTTCCTTCCCAAAGGCATTATATAACATTTATACGTATATGATTATTTGCATATGGTTTCATTTATTTAATTTTATGTGTTTATGGGGGGGAATAATTAGGTATGAGAATCTAGATAAGGAAAAGGGTTAAAAAGACAAAGTTGCATGTCACCAAATAATCCCATTGGTTTAGATGAGAAAGTAAAAGATTTTGAAACAACACTATTAAAGCGGCATCAGTATAGCGGAAAAGTTCAGGTCCTTGGAATAGTTGGCTTGGGTGGAATAGAGAAGACAACGTCGCTGCTGGAAATTTTCTGTAGTATGAGTTCAAAATATAATAATTCTTTTTTTTTTTGGTTTTAGCGGAGGTAAGAGAAAATGCTGTGCTCTACTACCCAGATTGAATGCACTGACAGGCCAGCCAAGGCCGGAGTACACAAGCAGATCGAGGTGCATAGAACAATTAAGAGCACAATATATTTCCTCCCGTGACACATCAAACAATTAAGAGCACAGAAAACTATGGTAGGTTTAATATGCGCAGTTGGAGTCTGCACTGGCCATCATGTGAAAAGTCAGACAATTAATTTTTTGAGACAAAGACTCTGTTAGTTTTGTCATTAACTTAGTTTGGTTTAAGTCAGTTTTTGGCCGTAGGTAAGGGTGACTATTATTTTCTGGCCTAGTGATTATTATTTCCGGACTTATAAGATATTAAATGCCTATATATACTGTCCAACCACATTTAATACCTTATAGTCCAGAAAATATATAAGTAAAGATAATTAATATTTATGATATTATTTACTCTTTTAATAGGTAGACAATCAATCAATATTTATGGTATTGTTGACTCTTTAATGTGTTGAGTTGTATATATTTATCAGTAGATCAATAACATAGACAGCCATAATAGATCAGTAACACAATAAATTTGATGGGACCTAAATTAATTTTTGATTCTGTATAGCATTGTTAAAATATCTTCTCAAAATAGAATATGTTTTTTCTAAAAATAATCAAAAGAGTATATATAATTCTGTAAACTCCGAGTGAATCAACTAATGGACTAAGTCTGATGAACCAAATCCGATGGACATAAGAAAAAAACTGCACCCGTAGGTCCATGTGAAGGGATCAACTGATAAAAATATAATATTTCCTAACTTTTTTTTTAGCGGATGTAAGAGAAAATGTTGTATTCTACTACCCCGATTGAATGCACTGACAGGCAGCCATCGCCGGAGTACACAAGCAGATCGAGGTGCATAGAATATCGTGTTTCAATGTCGATAGTACACAAGCAACTTGTTTTGAAAGAATTTTTTTTTGCAGGGGCATATATTCGGTTTCAGCCATAAGGACAAGAATGTAAATGAAATTTTGAGCAAGAGTTCAAGCCCCCGTACAAGATATTTCCTCCCACGACACATCAAACAATTAAGAACACAGAAAAATCTGATAGATTTAATATGCGCAGCCGGAGTCTACACTGCTTTTTTTTATTTTTTGAGACTGTTAGTCTTGTAATTAACTTAGTTGGTTAGTTCTTGGCCGTAGATAAGGGTGACTGTAACCACTGTTTTAGTTGTTGACAAATGGTTAGACTATTGTTAAAACTGGATTAAACATTATTATTATTTTGTTAATAGAATATTATGAAGAGAAATTAATTTTGGGTATTAGAATAAAAGATTATTTGTGAAATTAGTTTCATGAGTAAAGAGTGATGGTAAAAGTAAATTCAAGATCTGGAGTTAGTTGAACAGAAAAAAAACAGTTCTACAGTTACTCCAAATAAACTCTGGAATAAATAAGGAATTTTGGAAAGAGTTTGGGGTTCTGTGGAAGGAAAAAAGAAAGAGGAAACTGTCATCCTGAGAAGAAAACTCTGGAAGGGAAACTTACAGAGGAAACTGTTCCACTGGAGTTGGAAAATTTGGACCGAACTGTCCTGAGATTCTCCTCCAAATTTTTTGTATTCAACGAGGACTCAGACTTGGAGCACGGGGGAGAGTTGCAGGACGTAATTGCCCAACTCGTAGAAGGGAGGAAATTCAAAATTACTAGTCAGATTTAAGTACAGATGAGTGAATTATGTATTTTTTTGAAAATAATAAAAATGTTTCTTTCTCTTAGATTTGAGATAAGAAAAACTGAAGAGATGTGATGGTTGAAATAAATTAGGTGCTTAAGATTTAAGAGATAGGAAGGAAAATTTCCATACAGTATGCAAGTTAGGAAAGATTACTTATGTATTATGTATAGGTAAATTAACTATGTATAGTAAAGCAAGCTACTTGTATCTAGCTGACCGAAGGACCGTTAGCCCAACATCTGTGACCAGATACTAGGCTGGTCGTCCTTCATATCCTATGATAGTACACGGACAATTCGTGGTCTAGTCACGAGTACAGTTGAAGACCAGCGATCTGAGTCAAAATGAAGATAATAAGAAGTGAACAGGCTAACACGAACAAGTTCCTCTTTAAGTAAACCGAAGAAAATGTTAACAGAGTAAGTAAAAGTTTGTCGTATTCAGTTTATAGGAAAAGAACGAAACCCTTGTGAAGATTATATATAAATATAGAACCATAAACCTTCGCAATAACTGTGAAATGTACAGGCCTATTCTCATTCTTAGAGAAGAGTTAGACAGCGACTGTTGGAGAAACCAAATTATTTGCTAATCGAATAAAACATATACTGAACATGGAAAAACAAGAGAATTATGCAAGTACAGGTGAAAATATTGGTACGCATCACAAGATAACTAGAATCGGAAGAGTGTTATGAACAAATGTAAGACTACAGTTGTCAAAATTCTGAGATAAACCCTGACATAAAACCCATAAGCATGTATCAACATCGTTTAATAAACAGTAACAATGATAGTAAATCCAGCACCTTAAAATCTTACAAGCATATTCAACACAGGGTGTTAAACATTGTTAAGGGTAGTAACCCCGAGCTTAAATACACAATGAAAGTTAAACAAGTCTATCATAACTGTTCTCAGAGGTGTAGAGAACCAAATAGCGTTACATAGAAGGTAGGCCTATGGCCGACATGAAAAGAGTTTTTTTTTTATTAACCCTAGGCACGGCATATAAACCCTGTGTAAAATATATAACAAATCCCGATAGAATCTATCAGCCCGAAGGCCAAAGCTAACACCAGCCTCTTGCGGCTAGGGAATAAACCCTAAAACTCGGGCAGGGGTACCTGTTGGAGGAAGGGGAAGCGCCGGTTAACCGTTTGAACAGAGAAGCGCCACTACAGCACGCAAGTGAAACAAATGATGTGCACAGGTGATGAAAATCCTGTTACCTGCCGCACAAGGAAAAAAAAAATATGAGTTAAAACGGGAGCTGGACTGGAAAATCGAAACCCTGAGAACCCAGATTTTTGTTCTCTTATGTAATCAAACTTTAATTCTTTTAACAATGAGCAAGTAAGTTAATCCGGAAGGAAACCACGAGCAATACCTTTAGGTTATGCTTGGGGTAGATAACAAATCAAGAGCTGGAGCCGTAGGTAACCCATACACAAAACCGTATAAGAATTAGTGCATGTTCATTATCACAAGCATCAAACCGAAATAAAAGAAATAAATCTTGCCTAAACAACGAAAAAAAAATTGCAGGGTTAGCACGAGATTTTACCCTTAATGCACCTGCAAACGCAGACAGGAGGTACCAGACAGCGAAGGAAGCGAAAGAAAACGCACCGAGGTGCCGGAATGTCACAGTGCAGGGGCCATAAGCCATGAAACTGGAAGGAGGAAACCCGGTGCAGTGGAGTCGGCTCCAGAAGCTACCTCCGGGAGAATGCAAATGGGAAGAAACGGTTACCAGCCTGGTAGTCATCAAGCGAACCCTAACTCGCTCATACCGTCCGATCATTCCAAGATCAACAGTGTAAGACTAGCCAGTTGTCAATCCAATCAAAATAAATGCGTGTTATTTACCAAGGATTGCAACAAAGATATACCAAGGATTGCACAGAGATATTTAGTACATAATAGTACCTCCAAATAAAGTAAAGTAAATACCAACACGTCGCCAAAGTAAAGATTCATGGCACGATTAAAGATGCATTTAATCATTGATTAATGACAGGAGCCCTCGATCAGATCATAAGGTCCAGGTCTTTGTTTATGCATAACCTTATATGAAAACCCAAAAGAAAACTCATATGCCAGACTTATAATTATTCCGTGTCGAGGTGATCATTTATTTTGTTAATGATTGGAAAGGCTATAATAAGGCTTGTATGTTGTTAAACGATGAGTTTTATCTGCCGATCTATATTACAGGTTAGTGGATAATAATTTTTTTTTACTGTTATTAATGTACTTAACGGTGAATGTTACAGTGACTATTATTTTCTGGGCTATAGGATATTAAATGTAGTAAGGGTGATTATTATTTCCTAAGTTATAAGATATTAAATGCAGTTATATATATACTGTCCAATCACATTTAATATCTTATAATCCATAAAATATATAAGGGTGTTGTCTTTAGTGTGACTTTTTGAAGTTTCACGTGCAGGGATACAGTGAAAAAAACTAAAGTAAAATTTTGATTTTTGTTATTTAAACTTGTGTTTTTTACTATGGATTCAGCACCCTAAAAAACTACTAGGGCACTTCGATTATGCAAAGTTAACAATAAAACTTCTCTTTTCAATAAATTCCCACTTGATTTTAGAGAAATTACACCGAAAAAAACCACCATAAAAACCTTCAAAAAATCACACTAAAAACTACTCAATATATAAGTAAAGGCAATCAATATTTATGATATTATTGACTCTTTAATATTTTAATGTGTAGGCAATCAATATTTATACAGCCATAATAGATCAGTGACACAATAAATTTGATGGGGCCTAAATTAATTTTTGATTCTGTATAGCATTGTCAAAATATCCTCTCAAAATAGAATATGTTTTTTTCTTTAAAAAAAATCAAAATAGAGTATATATACTTGTGTAAACTCTGAGTGAATGAACTAATCAACTAAGTCTGATGAACCAAGTTCGATGGACATAAGAAAAATACTACACCCGTAGGTCCATTTGAAGGGATCAACTGATAGAAGTCCATTTTAAAGGATCTCACTTGACGAAGCTTTCAACCAATTGGAACTGTGAGAGTTTAAAGAGACACCCAGAATTACTTAGTAACTTGACAAACCTTCGAACACATATCATTGTCTATGTGCGAGGGTTTGGAGCGGCTTCCAGAGGCCTTTGATAAGTTGACAAAGCTCCAACACATTGTGAGAATAATCTAGAATAATGTAGAAATAGGAGTGGTTATGGTTTGTTGAACGAGAGTTTCATAATTAGAGTTTAGTTCTACCAGTTCAGGATTGTTGCCTCAAACTTAGGAAGATTAGGTGAATGCCTATGCTATAAATATGTAATGTCATATTTTGAGCTTATAATAATTTTGTGTGAGCTCTGTCTCACGATTGTCTGTGTTGCATTTTGTTTTATTTAATTTTGTATTAGAGTTGTGAGGATTGTTTGATGCCATTTTTCTGGAGGTTGTGATCGCTAGAGTGTGTGAGGAGTGAAACCAGCATCGCTTGTTTGGACAGTGAGGCTGCAGTGAAGCCATTCGATCGCATTTGAGTTGTTTCTGCTGCTGCGTAAGGAGGGCCGAGAGGCAGAATTCGAATCCTGGGTGCTCGAGCCTCCGGTGAGTAATGACGATCTTATATGTGGGTAGGTAGTATTGCAAGCCCACGCATCATCTAATGCTTGCATTGCACACGCATTTGGGTGTGTTCATATTGCGGTGAAATGAGGAGAACACACACAGATCGGATAATTTCCGCCTTTGAAAGCGATATTAATACTTCTCCATCCGCTATATCTTTCCCCATCTCTTTGACTACATTGGCACACCAGTGAAACACAGAGCAGGTGTTTGCAAGTGTCACGTTTGTGGGTCTGAAATTCATGAACTACATCACCAGTGAGCCCCCAACAGAGGTGAGATAGATCTTGAACGCAGTTCTAGTCATACACATCTGCAGAGTTGATAATTCCTTCGTTTTATCGTTTGATGTGTTGTGCGTTCTGAGCAGCTTTCCGGTTTAGCGTCTCCAAATCGATCTCTAAACTCGTCGCGACGCGTTTGTTGCTCCACAGATCGGAACGCAACGGGTCTTCTTTGTCCCATCCTACGAGACCCGAGTGTTCCTTTTGAAAAGGAGAAGCTTACAGTCGTCGATATCGTACGCGAAAGTATTGGAATTCAAGTGCTCCAATTTTGAGGCCAAAGAATTGAGTTGTTTCACTATATCTTGATACAGTTCCATGCAATCCTAAAGGGCATGCCTGTTACTGCCGTGTATCGATACGATTGGTCAGTAACCATCCCAAATCCAACTACATATTGGAAGATATTGGAAAGACGCACTCCGGCATCGCAATCATAGCCCCATGGATTGCAGTCCAGCAATTGCTGTGCTGATAGGTTATACAAAGTGCTTGTATTGATAAAGACGATGCCCTCTACAACACCTGCCGTTGTAAATGCCCAACAAGAATTTCACTGCACATTCACATTTTGATTCTTCACAGTAGATACCGCTCCCCTCCTCCTCCCCGTCTCAAGATCTATGCATGTGTGAATGTAGTTGCGATTATCCCCCACTCGAAGAGATCGAGATCGATCTCTGTGTGCAGTGTTTTCTATGCTACGGTTCTTTTGATGTGATATTTTCTTAAGAACTATTGTAAAGCATCTGAAGAGTGGGATCTTCGTGTTCTGAAGAGTGGGATCTCATACACGCCAACGTCCAAGCAGCTTAAATTGGAGCTAGATCGGTGGAGCTTTGACCCTAAGAACAGATCCAGAGGTCGAGCCTTCAACCGTGTAGCATTGTTAACCGATATGCTTTGTGGATTGACCTTCTGTTAGAGTGTAGACCAGCCGAGCTTGGTAGGAGATTTGAGAGCTGAGATCCACGATCCATTTGTCACCTTGGTTGAGAGCTCGAAAGTTGGAGGTGAGATAAGTGGGGCATGGTCATTATGTCTATATTTTTAGATCCTTCTGATGATGTTTTTTTTATGTGGTCATTTAGAGGCATTTTGGGCTTGGGTAGTATTTTTTAGTCAGAAGAATATTCTGACAAACAAGTTTATATAATTGAAGAGCTACCAATGGTTCATGAAGAAGGGCATAAAAACTTGAATCATGAACCTATTTCTCAAGATCTAGATGATAACGACAACAAGGATTTAGCATTGATTGCAAGAGGTAAAAATCTTAAATTATTTCTTTCTGATGCTGCATTGCCTGCTGAAACTGATGATGAGACTACTTGGTTCATAGATTCTGGTGCATTAGCTCATATGACTTGTCATAAAGAATGGTATGATAAATATTACGAGAAAACTGATGGCACACACATTTACCTAGGAGATAACAGGTCACATAAAGTCCAAGGCTATGGCGTAATAAGTGTGTACTTACCTAATGGACAAATGAGACATATTCATGATGTGATGTATGTTCCTGGTATCAAAAGAATTTGATATATGTTTCAACTATCACTGATAATAATTTAAAAGTGGAATTTGGTAAATTGGGGTGTATTGTGAAAGATGTTCAGGATCGCTACAGGGTTGTTTCCACAAGTACCAGGGTTGGTGGATTGTACAAATTGGATGTGACGATGAAGCGTCATGTTGCATTGACATCCACGGCAACATCAACAACAGAGTTATGGCATCACAGGTATGGGCACCTAAATTACAATGATTTATTGTTGTTGTAAAGAAAAACAATGGTGGAAGGTCTTCCTATTATGAAGTATGAACACTTACCATGTGAAGCTTGTGCACTTGGTAAGCAGCATAGAGAGGAGTTTCCCGTTCATACAGAGAAAAGACAATATGATATACTTGAATTAATTCACACTGATGTATGTGGACCTATGCAAACTAGGTCGCTTAGTGGTGCTTCCTACTTTCTTATTTTTGTTGATGATAGATCTAGATATACATGGGTCTATTTCATAAGAAGAAAAAGTGATGTCTTTGAGTATTTTAAAGAATTTAGAACTTTGATTGAAAATAAAACAGAAAAATACATTAAAATTCTCAGATCAGATCAGGGTGGTGAATATAAATCAGGAGCGTTTAACAAGTATTGTAAATTTTACGGGATCCAACAAAAGTTCACAGTACGTCATACTCCTCAGCAAAATGGTGTTGCTGAGAGATGGAATAGAAAACTAGTGGAGTGTGCTCGCAGTATGCTTCAAGGTAAATACATTTCTAATGGTTTCTGGGTAGAAGCCATTAATATTGCTATTTTTGAATAATCGAAGTCCCACTAAGAAATTAGCTTTTCAAACTCCTTTTGAGATTCTTTATGGTCATAAACCTGATGTCAGTCATTTAAGAGTATTTGGATGTACTGCCTTTGCACATATTCCTAAGGATAACAGAAGAAAGCTTGATGCAAAGTCAATCAAGTGCGTTTTTATTGGGTATTGTACATATCAGAAAGCATATAAACTGTTTGATCCTAGTTCACATAAACTGTTTGCAAGTCGAGATGTGGTGTTTCATGAGAATGTTGATAAAAGTGATACAATGAATGATGCTTGGCATATACCTAATGATGATCATGTCAAAATTGATACGTTGGTTAAACAGGAACAGGAACAGGAACAGGTACAGGTACAGGTTCAAGATCGGAATGAAAGCAGCATGAGCACATCCAGCAATAGTGATTCATCACGAGAGGAAGATTCACCTCAAAGCAGGAGAATCATGGATGGAACTCCAATAGGTATTATAGAACCAAGAAGGTCAACCCGAAAAACCCAGCTTCCTGCAAGGTATAGAGATTATGCCTTGATTTCTAATATCATGAATGTTGTAGAACCAGTTGATTATGAACAAGCTAAAGAGCATGAACAATGGAGAAATGCTATGAATGATGAATATGACTCTCTTATGAAAAATCAAACATGGGAATTAGTTGAACTCCCTGAAAACAAAGTTCCAATTGGAAGAAAATGGTTGTATAAATCTAAATTTAAAGCAGATGGTAGCATTGATAAATTTAAGGCGAGATTAGTTGCAAAAGAATATGCTCAACAGGAGGGAATTGATTATGAAGATACTTTTGCACTAGTAGCTAAATTGAATACAATTAGAGTACTGATTGCCTTAGCTACATAACATAATTGGAATATACATCAATTGGATGTCAAATCTGATTTTCTGAATGGTGATTTAAAGGAGGAAGTTTATCTGGTTCAACCTGAAGGGTTTGTCAAATAGGGACAGGAGCATCTAGTCTGCAGGTTAAGAAAAGCCTTATATGGTTTGAAACAGGCGCCGAAATCATGGTATGTAAAGATTGATACCTTCTTTCATCAGAATGGGTTTGTGAATTCAGAAATGATCCTAACCTGTATGTTAAGAAAGATGAAGAAGGAAATGTTGCTTTAATATATTTATATGTGGGTGATCTCATTATCACAGGTAGTGCTTACAAGTTAATTGAAGAGATTAAAATTCAATTGTCTCAGGAATTTGAAATGAAAGATCTGGTTGAATTGCATTACTGTTTAGGAATTGAGGTATGGAGAGAGCCTGATAAAACATTGATCACTCAAAGTAAATACACAAAGGAAATTCTTAAAAAGTTCACTATGAGTGATTGCAAAGCTATGTCAACTCCCTTAGAACAGAATGCAAATTTATACAAAGAAGATGGAACTAAAGAGGCAAATGGAACTTTATATCGTCAATTGGTGGTTTGTTTGAACTATCTCACCACTACCAGACCAGACATTGCATACTTAGTCAGTATTCTTAGTCAGTTTATGGCTAAGCCTTCAGGAAATCACTGGAACTCTGCAAATAAAGTTCTCCGATACTTAGAAGGAACAATCAATTTAGGTATTATGTATACTGATGAATCTGATGTTGCACTGACAAGTTTTTCTAATTCAGATGGGGCAGGAAATCCTGATGATAGACGATCTACCTCTGGCTATGCATTTCATATAGGACCAGGGGTTGTGTCATGGAGAGTAAGAAACAGCCAACTGTTTCTTTATCATCAACAAAATCTGAGTACAAATCTCGACCAATGCTACTTGTGAAGATGTTTGGTTGCGGAGAATTCTTGCAGATCTCGAAGAGAAGCAAAGTGGTTCAACATGCATAAATTGTGATAATCAAAGTGCTATCAAATTAGCACACAATCCAATATATCATGCCAGATCAAAACACATTGAGCTGCAATACCACTTTATACGAGAGAAGATTGAATCAAATGAAATTGATTTAGTATTTTGTAATACCAAGGATAATATGGCTGATATCTTTACCAAGCCTCTTGGTAAACTCAAGTTTGAAGTTTTTAGAAGTAAATTAGGTGTTGTAGAAAATCCATTTCTCCATTAAGCGAGGATGTGAGAATAATCTAGAATAATGTAGAATTAGGAGTGGTTATGGTTTGTTGAATGAGAGTTTCATAATTAGAATTTAGTTCCACCAGTTTAGGATTGTTGCCTCAAACTTAGGAAGATTAGGTGAATGCCTATGCTATAAATATGTAATGTCATCTTTTGAGCTTATAATAATTTTGTGTGAGCTCAGTCTCACGATTGTGTGTGTTGCATTTTGTTTTATTTAATTCACATGTCGAATTTGGAAAGGCTACGAGAGTCACTGAGTGAGTTGACTAACCTCCCATACATGGATCTGTCAAAGTGCCAAATTGGAAAGGTTGCCTAAGTATTAATACATTGGTGTTGCTGGAAGGTAATGTTGCAGATTTCTACATAGTAGTGTTAATCCTGGACTCCTCTACATTAACCTAACCTTGGTAAGGAATTAATCCCCCAAACAAATTAATTTACACCTCAAAGTTCCTTAAATTGTTATTATTAGACAAATTTTTGTAATGTTAATATATTTATTAAAAGCTAAAATGAAATTTCGAAAGTATGTTTAATTATATCATTTAACTTATTCACTATTTAAAAAATAAAGTTTGAAAATGAAAACAAAAATATTTCATATTAATATATATATTAGTGAGGTGCTAGGGGGCCATGCGGCCCAGACACAGTAATAGTGATGACACGTGGTGGTAGTGGCAGGTGGCTTCACCCACGCTGAATAATGACAGAAATTAATGTGGACGGAAGACAGGCAGGAGTGTCAAAACATTTTTTAGGAAAACATCGATATTGGAGGGAGAAAAGGCAGGGTAAAAATATTATGTTAGTTCCTGGGGTGATGATTGTTGAGTAGGTAACAAAGGCGGGTGAGCAGATTAGGGAGTTGGAAAACTCCACTTATTGGTTCCTCGGGTCTTCCTAGCATCTCTCACCCTCAAGCCATTGCACGTCGGGGAAGAAACCCGATGTGGATCTAGGTGGACCTTCAGCTGCTGGGAGACGAGCCTCAAATAAAAATGGTGAAAGCGCAGTCTGGGAAAAGAGAGGGCAAGGAAAAAGGAAAGGAAAAAGTGGGGCCTAGTAAAAGGGGAAGGAAATATGGCAAGGAAATTAGGTAGAACATTTTCCATGCCTATGGAGTAGGGACACCTATTCATGTAAAATATTTGATTTCTGGATGGGAACAAGACCTTAAAGGTAAAGTGGAAGAAGCCATCCCTCATGACGAGATAGATCCAATGCTGGTTGACCCTGGGAATACTAGAGGCAAACTATCGTTATTTAAGCAGACTATTCATATTTATTGGACTATGAAGTGTTTAATGGCTAAAGCCATTGTCACTGTTCAAGAGATAGGAGGAGACCCGAAGGCAGCCTCCATATTAGCATAAATGCGCAGGGATATCTAGGAAATTCACCTCCAACAACATCATCAGAATGTTTGCCTTGGTCGAATAGAACGACAACTTCAAAGCATGAACCAACTTGATATGCTCGATTCAAGTGTTAAGGATCCGACACCCATTGAATCATCAGATGACTAAGTTGAGAGGTTTCTTGTTTTTTGTTTGATATGCAAAGAGTGGATAGCATTTATTTTGTTTATATGTCATTAGATGTAGTAGATAATAGACTTGTTAAGGTAGTTAGAGACATATTTAAAGTGTTCCAAGTTTGTTTGGCTTATAACCCTTTGAGGTGGCCAACCGACCTCGTTTCCTATGGGAAGGTTGAGGCTACCAAGTATAAAATCTGATAATGTAACCTGCTATTTTGATTAGATAAATGAATAAAGAGGTACTACCAAATTTACAACAACAAAAAAAGTAACTTCTTAAAACAAAAATATTTCGTATTAATATATTATTAAAATGTAATTTTTTACTAAATATATGAATATGTTTTGTGACCAATAATATTTTACCACATATATGAGTCATATTTTACAAATGGATGGTTGATATAATGCCAACCTATATTTATTTTAATTTTGAATCTACCAAGGGCCCAAAGGATCAAATCTTTTTTCACTCTAAGAGAGGTTTGCATCTCAAGTGATTTGATCTCTCTTGGAACTTGGTAGATCCAAAGTTAAGATGGATCTATACTAATTTGATTATTAGTTATAATTAATTATAACTACAATTATTAATTTTATAGTTTATTTTATTTTATTTTTATGTAATTTGACTTAGTCAAAATGCATTATTATTAATTGTAATTATTATTTTGTTTTGTTTTGTTTATTTTATTTTTATTTTTATGTAAGTTGACTAACAAGACTCGATCATGCATTACAACATATTTTCCATATTCCGTTTCTCGATGCAATTATTAGGATGATTTAATCTCCATGGAATATGGTGGAATGCTCATAGTAGTACTCACACATTAAGGGTTAATATTTATCTCCAAGTTACTTATGTCTTTATCGCAAATGAATTAATTAAAGAAAATGTCATATCAACATGTGGCATATAGACATGTGTTATTGATAAGTCATGGTATTGTCTTCTGGTATTGTTTTTTTTCCTTAGAACAAAAGGTAAATTTATTATCGAGATAACATAAAATCACATTATATTGATACATGTCGTGCATGTATTCATGTGATAGTGAAACTGCTATTAATGTGGTCATATATATGTCTATTTACACAAAATATATAAATATCAGTGTTGGGGAGTGTTGTGATAAAGTGTTAAGATAGTATGCAGATAACACAAAGTACAAAAATATGTACTTTTAATTGTATGGGAAACCCATTATAACAATGTTGAAAATGTTGAGAAAACATAAAAATAAAAATAAAAAGTTTTGTGCTGATTTTTCTAACGAAATGTATCTTCCTCAATAAAGGGGTGGTGGTAGTAATCTAGTGCCTCACCATTGTGATATTCTATTGTGACATTTTTTGATCAACCATGTTTCCCAAGCCATCGAAATACCCTCTTCAGAGGGGGTGTTTTTTTTGGTGTTGTGTTCCATGTAGATGTGAGAAGTAGAGGAAGATGAGAAAAAATATTGTAAACGATATATATAAGTCACCAATTGTTGCATACTTAGGTTATGACATTTGTGTGTGCCTCTTGTCTAGTTTATGATTAGTTGTGGATCCCCAAAAATCTGTAGAGACATTATGTTATGTTCATGAGAAAAAATCACTAAAAGCTTTAAAGCCATGAGTTCAGCATAGTTATTTGTGCCCTCACTAAGTCATGTTTTTATGTGGAAGGAGTGGTTGTCATTAATGTGAATGACAACTCCCACTCCACAAATTTTTGGGTCACCCCGTGCTGTCTAGTTGAAAAAGGCCCAAGGTTTGGATTTGTCAGTTTGAGGAGCTAGAGAAATTTTGTAGTTTTGCACAAAATTTAGCTTTGGTAAAATATCAAGGATGGCCAGGGATTGGGCTCAGTGTTGATTCCAGAGGGGATAGGTGGTTGTTAAATATTTCCTTGTTTCTGTCTAATCATATACCCCAACATGATAAAAGAGGGAGAAAAATGAAATATCTATTGCATTTATTGTTGTAACATTATTGTTAGGCTTTATTTAGATTCGATCCATTCCAGATGCATGCTCGACCTAGCTTGGTTGTGAAAAAGTGTCAAAGGAATTGGGAATATGAGCAATCAAGAATCAGGTGGGAGACTATTTCCTCATCGGATTTACATAAGTTGCACCATCCAGACCTCTCTTTTTTATGTCTTTGGTGCATGAAATCCAAGGTGGGGATTTTTCTTTCCATAGCGCACCACATATTTTTTCTTGATTTGGATGGGAATTTGAGATTTCAAAGATGTCGCCACCAATCCTCTTGTACATTTGGTATCCTGTTTGTGATGAGGGTGAGGTAACCTTCTTTATGGGTGTAGGTCCCCGAGGAAGAATGGATCCATACCAGTTCATTTGGTTCATATGTGATGTGGATATGGGATTCCCTCAAAGCATGAATTTATATGGACCAGTGTCTTCTGAAACTCCTTAGAAGGTTCAATTGACCACCAATTATCCATTCTTATTCTCTGAATGAATTCTGGTGAGGGGCACCTACCTGATTAAGGGTGAACAATCCTTTGTCATAAAGAATGGAAATTAGATCCTTTGAGAGATGATGATAATTGTTGCGTTCAATCCATGGATCTATTCTGAAACAGAGATAGGTACCCTGCCCCACTTTCCAAGCTAGACCATTTTCAATGAGGGGGTATGAGTTGATAATATCCCTCCAAAAAATGGAGGCATTTTTCCTATTCATATTGTTACTTAAGATCTAGTCTTTAAGGGATATATGGATGATGTCTTTTCTATGAACCAATGAAGTCCAAAGGCCCTGAGTGGAAAGAAGTTTCCAACCCACTTTTGTTGCTAGCTCTTGGGAGAAGTAGGGTAGATGTTTTAAACCCCACCCCTCACATGCCTTGGGCATGACCATTAGAGAACTTCTGAGGTCTAAAATGGGCCTCCTAAGAAAAATGTACAGCCAAAATAAACTTTATAAGAACCAATATGATGATGTCAACTATGGGGGATGATTCACCATTTTTGGGGTAAAAAAGTAAAAAGACTAAAAATTAATAAAAAAATAAAATAACTTTTTCGACTTGTATTTTCAACTTATCTCCCTAAAGGTTTACTCAAATTTCGAGTCGGATTACTCGTTGGATGCAAAATTTAATTCCTCATCTAAGGAGTACCCATTTTGCATACTTTCAATGGACACTGCTACACGAAAAGTGAGAAATACATGAAAAAACGTGATTGCAATCACATTTTTCATGTATTTCTCATTTTTCATGTAGCCAGGTCCATCAAAAGTACGTAACATGGGTATTCCTTGGATGAGGAATCAAATTCTGCATCCAATGAGTGTTCCCTCTCGAAATTTTAGTAAACTCATAAGGAGATAAATTGAAAATACGACTTGAAAAAGTAGTTTTTTCTTTTTTTCCCTCTAAAATTTGATCATGTAATCTAATTATTTTAATATTTCCACTATTATTTTATAATTTCCTTAGGAGGCCCATTTTAGACCTCAAAATTCCCCTAATTTGAATTTTGACCCATTTTACCTAGGGGAAAGAAAACTTCTCTGATGAACAGGCCAATAAGAATTGACTCATAGTATTGTTACAAAAACTATTTATAATTTAAAATTTTCCATGGTAAAGTGGGGTGAATCAAATAGGCGTTGTTTAAACATGCTACGCTTTGGAAATTTGATCAGAATATGGCAATTTTTTTTGCAAAATCTTAATCTTTGTTTTTTAAAATGGGGTTTTGACTACATATATAGATTCAACACCCTTAAAATCCCTTGGAGCACTTGGATTGTGGAGAGATTATAACTCAAACTTGGTATTCCAAGAAATCCTTACCAAATTCTAGACATATTACACCTAAAAATATGTTGAAAAACATTCCAAAATTATTACAATTAGACTATAGAGAATTGAATATTGTTTAGCTCGTATATTAATTACTTAAATTAAATAATAATAATAATTCAAAATAAAGTTATAATTTATTTTCATTTTTATGATTTCTTTAATATGGCCAATGTGTGATGTATAGGGTAAGTGTTTTGATGTTAGTCATGGATTGATGCCTATTGACATTTGCATCCATTTAATTTATATGGTAGCGATATTCAAAAAGAGACTTTTGTGGATTTGGTCCTTATATTCTGTTATGGGATGAGTTCAAACTGGGTTACTTGAAGAACTTCCCTTATGTTGAGCAAACTAATGAGATCACTGACAATGGCATCACAAATGACAATGTTTCTAATATACAGGGTTATTCTACTCTTGTTAGTGAATCAAAAAATGAGCATACATCTATTTCATATCATTATCCATATAATAATTAGAGTAATTTATCGAGGAATCAAAATTCTTGGAAACATGGAAGTTATGCTTTTAGATCTTTGCAATGAAGATGTGAAACACATAACCATGGATAAATTGTTTCACTATTTGAATAACCTATGGTTGGAGTGATAAATTTTAATGGAGTATGTTTCGTAGATACTTGAGGATGTCAATATCATGTTTTATCATATGCTTTACTATGATACAACTACCCTATTACTTCTTGTTGATTACCTTTGATGTGGTTAGCTGAGGGGTGACTGGAAATGTTCATAAACTGGAATATTGATTAGGGTTTACTAATACAAAATGAACTATGTTATATAGATTGTTGTGATATATAGTTGCATACCACTACATATGTTATTACCTATTCAAGGATTTACGGAATCTGTATTTGTGGACAAAAAAATTCTATCGTGGTTGTTTTGTTTCCTAGTCATCAAATAATACAATGTTTCTACTCCCTTTTCTAATGAATTTGATGATCGCTTTCATTTTCCATTACGTGTGTCTAATCAACATTAACGATGACAATGTTTATGCTTCCCCAAAAGTGTTCCTTTGTTACTAGTGTTAGTTTTTAGACTTCCTCAAAAGTGTTGGCGTATATTGTATTTTGGTTGATCAACCTTTGTAGTCATAAAAAATTAAAGAGAAAGGTTGTGCTATGTACATTATTTTTCTCCGTGAGAAGTTTACAAAGGGATGTTTTGTAGAAATTAATTGTACATTTGAAACTGCTCATGTAATGTACTAAAACATAAGACTCAAATGTACTCTACTCATGTGCGGAAGAAAATTCACGATCGAGAGCACATATAAAAAATATGTATCATGATTCAACACACACACAAAGATTTATCTAGGGGAAATAAATTTCTCAAAACCCCTTCCTATTTGTATTGCATTAAATCAAAGAATCTGGATGAATACAATATGCTTGCTCAAGCTTGAGCCCAATCTGCACAAGTATCTTCTATCCTCTACATGAGTGACTAACTTTGGCCAACACTTAGCTAATTTTCCTATCCTCCAAGCTCCTATTTCCTTGCATCGTTTAATGGGGAATTCCCCCCCCATTAATTAGGGAAATTTATCATGGAGAATTGTGCAATTCTATTAGGCCCTTCTTTGAATGCATGCACCACGTGTACAATTTGGAAATTTCTACCAGTGATAGTACACTTCCCTTGAACTCCAATCTCAACTGGGTAACTTTAATTTGATGCATGTATGAGTTAATTTAGGTTGATTGATCAGTTAACTGATCAAACACCGAAGTTGCACCCCAGTGCTAGACCTCCCACTAGTTCCTCCAATAGTTGGAACTATTTTAACTAACTTCAACTCAATTTAGGTGAACTAAAGTTGTTACAACTGAAATTAACTCAACCTAGGCTCCTAAAATTTAGGAATCATTGTACACAAATCAAGTTAGGCCTAGTACTTGAATTAACTAAATGAGTGATAACAACTCAGTTAACACATTAAATTTGTCTTGTGATGTGGAATTTCGATTTTCTCCTAATTTAATTCAAGAGAAAATTAGATTAGGAATTTATTGTTGCATTTTCAACATGTTGGAACCAAAGGTTCTTTGAGTAGCTAAAGAAGCAATATTTCTACAATTGGTTCAAAATCCTCCTATTAAGCTATGTCGTGGAAATCAAGGTGATTGTTTACAATTCAATACATGACCCCAAGACCAAAAACGTTGATCTCAATACTCACTAAATTCGAGATATTGTAGTTAATGGTGTTATTTATTTGGAGTATTATCTTACTTTATAGGAATATTTTGGTATCTTCACCAAATCCATAACAGTGGTAAAGTTTCCTCGCCTTCATAACTTCCTGGGATGCAAGAAGTTGTCATCAAGGGATAATGTTAATTAATGATATATTTTTCTTATGATCTACCTCTTTAGTCATTATGATTAAGGGGGGGTGTCAGAATGTGAAAGTATTAATGATTACATAATGTGTTTTTGACTAATTTACTCTTCTGCAACTCACAATATTGTTAAAAGGTTTTACCACACATGTATAATGGGATTTGTTTTCCTTTCACTCTCTAATACATAATAGAGGTGAAGGAGACTTTATTGAGTTTGATGTGAGCTAATGGAGTTTGAGGTGTACAAATGTAATGTGCTATAATGCATATATGGGAGTGTAGCCTTACATGATTGGGAGTTTATTTGAGAATAACGAGCTTCTTCTGTGGATGTTTCCCCACATTGTGGTTTTAACATGTAACCCCTAACTCCCCCCTTTTATTTCTTGATGCTTTCATACCATTCAAATATTTATCATATGTTAATTTATATTTGTAAAATATAACAACAAAAAAGGACTAAGGATGAAGCCAAGATATATTAAAGATATTCTTAAGACATCACTCCTATATTTCATGATTATATCGTAAGTTCCAAAGTAATGAGATGAGTTCTCAAGTGATAGTAGAGTGGTTTCTTGAGTACCACTTGTTAAAAGGTTGACATGCATATATAAGCCTTATTTTCTAATATAAAGGGGAGCATTCCTTACCCATTCTAGTGAGTTTTGAGAAAATTTGGGGCTATATATTATCATGCTATTTGTTATATTTAAGTTGGTTATAATATATTATTTCATTTGTGATTATATTATAGTTGTTAAATTATATTACTACATTATATTTTTTTGTTATAAATAATATAGTATTTAGTTATTTCAAATATAAGTTAGTTATATTCATTGTTATATTATATAATATATAAAAATTTCTTTCAAGTTGAGAGTTGTACAATAATTTTATTTTCAAGTTTGAGAATATCAAAGGTTGGTTAGAAGAAATTAATTGTAATATAGGAGTTAAGCAAGGTCATCTCTTGTCACTTACTCTTTTTGGCATGTGCATTGACAAGTCAAAGAGTTGTTTGGATGAAACAAGTTGTGTTGGCCTAACTTTATTTGGTATAGTCATCATCCTCTTACATTATGTTGATGTTATTGTTCTTACCATAAAGAATCCATGATATATTGACAAGAAACTAAAAATTCCCAAGGATTTCTACTATACTACATGTATCAGTATTAAAGTTGAAAAAAGGAAAGGTATGATAATTAAATTTAAAGAAGTGACTTATGCTTATTTCAAATGTGACAATAATATCTTGGAATAAGTGACTTCATACAAATATCTAGAAATCAATTGTTATCACAAGCTCAACTAGAATTGTAGCATTGAGAAAAGAATAAATGGAGGGTGGAAAGTTTATTATGAGCTTGAACAATAGTACATCAATGGAATTTTATCTATGGGATAAGAACAAACTCCTCTTTGAGACTCTTGTCATTCCCATTATTTAATATTGTTGTGAAGTTTTGGTTTCAACATCTCTAGAGAAATATGGAGAAACATAAAGAAAATCCAAAACTATTTTTTAACTTGTAAACTCAAAATCCAAGAAAATACAACTTTTCCTATCCTGCTCATAGAAGTGAGTCTTTAAGACCATGAATATGCTTAGATACCTAATGTACAATAAAAAGGAAATAACATGGAAGAAAAAAGGCTTCTTAAAATTGCTTGAAACTCAAATCAAAGTCATGTGCAACTCAAGTGGGGTTGGCATAAGTTATGCAGGACCATTGACAACATGGTTACAAGTAAGCCAAAGAAAACCAAAATGATAAATGATGACGATGAAGAAGAAATAAAAGGTATATGCATAATGACTCATGATGAAAAATGGCTTATGAACCATGTACAAGAAAATATTTCCAAAAGAATTGACGGATATAGTAACTAGCAACCAATGTATTCCAACAAATGATAACTTTTTCATGTGGACTTCAACTTGTGTTTATATTTACCAGTACAAGTTGAAGAATTTATAAGACCAAAAACACATGACATTGAAGATGAAAACTAAGAGTGGAAATGAAAAATAACCTATAACATGGAGAAGAGACTAGTTTAAGTTAATATTTCTCATTAAGCAGGGAACTTTTCTACTTTTAATGTTTAATGGATTATATATTGGGAATGGTAATGACATATATTAATTATGTAAGTCTACATAAGAATAAGAGATGTAGAGAAGCAATGGAAGTTACGGATGGAGATAAGTTGGGAGATTCATGGAAAGAGTTGAAGAGATATTATAAAAAGATGATAGAAGATAGTTAAGCTTTCATTTGAACTAACTAGTTAATTATGAAATAATTGTTATGATTACTTAAGTTATATAAAGGAATGATTTTTACAATGATAAATACATAAGAATGGTTGATTAATATAATTCCCCCTTTTTAAGGATTTTGGAGCATATACTCTTGGTGTCCCTTGCTTTGCATAATGTACTATATACGTTTTTGTGTTTAGAAGCTTTGTGCTCTTATACAATAATAAAGATGTCAAGTCTTCACTAAATCATTGGTGTATAAAAGAAGATGTCACTTTGCAAAATAATGATAATGTGAAGCATATTCTACATCTAAATGTAAAGAGAAATTATGGTAGGACAAAGAATTAGATGATCATAGAAAATTTGGATACTATAAGGATGTGATCGACCCTAATCTAGAAGATCAAAAGTATCTCTTTATTTTTATATCATGAAGAAGAATATCAACATTGCCAAAATAAAAACAAAGCCTTGCAAGTTACACACTGAAAAGGGTGCTCAACAATTCCTAAAATGTCTAGAATAATAATAATAAATTATTTCTTTTAAGCAATAAAATAATTGAAGATAAAAAAGACTCTCTTATATATCTTTTAGGCAATAACAAAATCAAAGATGAAAAAAAATATTTTAAATTGCCCTGCATATACACACATAAAATTACAATTTCAAAAAAAATGTTACAATATTAACTACCCTAACCTTATAATTCATCAAAACTATAACAATTTGAAAACACTTTTCTTAAAACATTTCAACCATTAAAAAAAAAAAAAATACCATTCAAGATAAATCCAAACAATTTTCTTACCATTTTAAAGGTTGATAAATCAAATTTAATATCTATTAACCATCACTATTATCTCCTGACCTAAAATTCTTGACATTCAGTACACTAAATGATTACCAAAATTCTAAAACTACTATTATTTTTTTGTTATGCTATAATATCATCATTTCAAAACTATAATTTATAACTTCTGAACTCTCTGGATGATCGAAATTACAATTTAAAATTAATAAATAATATATTATTTCCATAACTGAGATCACCACAATTTGAACTGTAATGATTTAGTTTTTCGATTGAAAACACCATAATTTTGTGCTTACATAAAACAAAATTAAGGTTTGTGCTTTCTAATTAGAATGACGTAAAATAAAAGTAAGGTTTGAAAGGTACTTGGTAGATCAGGTGAATAATTTTTGGTACTATTATAATCTGATTTCAACTCATAAATCATTATTTGATTGAGGGGTCACATTTCACTTCTTCTAGGTGGGTGTTAAACAGTCGTATTAAAATAGATTTATGTTGAAATGAAGATTAAAATGTTTTTTTGTATATTCAAATAAACTGATTTCAACACTTATATGTTTGAATTTCATTTTCAATTCATTTCAACTGAGAGGTCACGTTTCATTTTTTTTATTCAACTGTTTAAGAAATTTGAATTAAAATGGATTTATGTGAACATGAAAGGTCAAAACAATATATCTAGGGTTATCTTTTGCTACGCAAAGGAAACCCTAATCTGCACGTGCCTGAACAAGATACTTCATCGCCTGCAGTTATTGCACTGGGGATTTATTAAATGGCGACAATTTTATGATTGGTATTCTCTCGCTCTCTGCGATTTCTGCTACTCAACGGCAGCTATCACGTGGGAACACTTATTTAATGGCCAATGAATTGAAAGCATGAGAGTTCACCTGATGTTGTACGTCCCTCATTAAATCGTAGAGTTCACCTGATATTGTACGTCCCTCATTAAATCGTATTCCTCAGTATTCTTGGTGGACTCAAGCATAGTGGTGGCCATGAACGCACCAGATAGCAATACACTAACATTGCGTGTGATATTTCAGAACATTTATGTAGCTCAGTTGTGAACTTCTACCCTTCTAATGCTACTATATCTTATTTGTGTCCAGAGCTACCTGAATATGAAATTGTACAGTTCAGTCTAGTATTAATGGGGTGAGATCATTGCATACGTAGCTATAGCTTTACAGAATATAATTGTGGCCCCGCCATGGGGTGAGATCATTGCATACGTAGCTATAGTTTTTAGGAATATAATTCTGACAGAGCTCCCTGATCACACATCTCTATATTTCAGTGGGCATCTAGACTTGTCGTATCTTTGTCGGTTTGCAATTGTCCATTCTAAAGCTCTTTAATATCTTTATACCATGCTTTTGTTGACATATGAAAATACCTTGTAGATTGCTGGACTTCAATTACCAAAAAGTGCCTTATGAGACAAAGGTATGTCATCTCAAATTCTATCTTCAAAGCATCTTTGAATTTATGTAACTTCAAATTCCTTATATATAACATGTCCTCAACATAAATACAAACTATAAGGATTTTACATTGATATAATTCTATATAAGGTATAAAGAGTGAAATCATTATTAGATCGAGAGATATAAAGAGAAATAAACCCTCATAGTGTCGATTTTGAAAGTTTAAGTATATGTTTATCAGATCTATTGTGACGAACTTTCTAGTGGAATATTCATAATGCTTTACATATCATATTGGTATCAGAGTAGGATTCTTTGGGTATATTATTGATATTTGTAACGGAATCAAGGTTGGTTAAGCTGAAATTCATAAAACCCTAGTCATGGCCAACGAATATGTGGATAGCCCTATTGATCTTAGATATGAGAGGTTTATGTGGCTGGAAGCACAAGTTTTAGATACACACTGTAATGTGAATCTCTTGATGGTGTCCCTGACCAATCAGCGCAGGATATTTGGAGAAGATGAGCGTTATGACATAGAGCTCTAATTAGAGAGGAGATCACGAGATCAAGAAGAAACCAAGGAGTAAAATAAAGAACCTGAAAAGTATAAGTCTAGTTCGAGTGTCGTGAACCATTCACATTCCTTTTTCAAAATGGAATCGAATATAAATATCGAGTCAAGGTAATATCAACACTCTGAAGCTAAATCACTAGGTGTAGCAATTAAATTTTATTTCAGTCCTCATCATATAGAGGAAGAACAAAATATTTCATTTGCATAGATAAATTAAAATTACATGCTATAACATGCTAGTAAATCCACATGGAGACCTTGAGGTTAGAGGGAGCTCCTCTAATGAATAAGCAGGAGTAATTTAAAACCCTCATAAAGTGATAATTTTACAATTATACCATATTGGGTATGTAGAGGACTAGTGGATCTAGTGGCACTACTTCAGGGAGATCCATCGGTAGAGTGTATAAGGGTACACTATTATAAACCTTGAGCACTATTGAGAGGAGAAGGTGAATCAGTAGTGTGCTTATGATGTATTTTTACCAATTTAAATTTTATTTTCGCAAACATTGATTCATGCGTAAATTAACTAGAAACACATTAGTAGATCAACACATAATCATATGATTAGCATGCACAAATATTAAGCAACCTGTAATCATCAAAGTACAACCATCCAGATCGTCAAAAATCACATCACATAAGGACACGAGATGTAAGGTGGAAACCACAATGGTAAAAACCAACGTCGACAGATGGTATTCATCATCACCTCTTCTTTTATGTAAAAATATTTTACATCGGATTCACTAGCCACCAGTGGTGTTGAAGCCACCAATTTCTAATCATGTGAGCCACTAATCACTCCAGACAATAGCCTATATGAAATTTGCATGCCACCACCTACATGAACCCACCACTCCCTCGAATTTGAAGGGCACCACATGGTGGAAGCCACTACTCCCAATAAGCCCTTCCCAACCATTACCGAATGGAATCCAACACTGCCAAATCCTTAGGCTGATATTTATGTTTGGAAATTACTGAGAGTGGGGGTGAATCAATAATTTTAAAATCTTAATTTTTGCTCAACTTAACTTTCTTCTTATGCAACTCATGATTTAGGTATATATTCAATTATTAATGGTTTCCATTTGAAGTTACACGAATGATACATTTGCAGATATACTTATTCAGAATTCAAGAGCAGTCACACAATATTCAGGAAACAAAAGATGAAAACACCACATATAAGTGGAAATCCATAAGGGAGAAAACCACGAATTTTTGGCTCAAAGTGATGTGAAGGAAATCTCCTACTTCCTCATTACATCATATTTTTTGTAGGCTCCAACCCACAAGAGGCTCTTGCCACAACACAATACAACCTATTTTTTTTTCAAGCTATAACTTGAAAAGAGACAACAATATCTCAATCACAATACCAAGTCAGGAGTTTTGTTTACCTGATATAATTTTTTTTTGTCAATTCTACTGCTTCTCATCTCCTCTTCAATTATGTTCCTCCTTTGTTTCTCTCATAAAAATAACTTAACATAAAAAGTTATCTTTCCATTCAACAATGTATATTTTATAAGCATGGTTTTTTATCCATTTGTATTCTCTACGACAATATGAAATGAGAAGTTCTCTCTTGGTCTTCCAAGACTTTTCACAATTTGTGTCTTCATTTTCAATGCTGAAAAACAAAATTTTTCCATATGAAATAAAGTTGCAATAAAATGGACTAACAACAATGATTGTATAAGACAAATCTTGAAACTTCTTAGTTTGTATTGGTTACGTTCTCCAGATTTGTAACATCTACTCGTTAATGATTAATAAAAGTACACATTTTCCAAATAGCTATGTCATGAACCATTTTCCAATTCAACCAACATATTTATCATGTTCATCCTTTGCACTTCACATTACTTTCAACCTTTTTCAGTTCAACCATCTATAATTAAACATAAATCAACCTTAGTGGAATATCATCACCATACTTAGTTTACGACAATGCCAACATTACAAACATTCTCACAACTACTCCTTTGTTGTTGCTCCTACGTTGTTCCTTGTTGTTTCTCCTTTGATGTGCCTTGATGCTGCTCCTTTTCCATCAATGACAACAATACTATCAATATCTCCCTTTGGCATGGACAGAAAAAATACTCATCCTACCTCTTTTATCTTAAGAAATATTTCTCCTTGCTTCTTTTAACCTCTTCTTACCTCTCCCTATGACATCAATGGCAATAGGGTTAAATATTAAACTCTTTTTAAAACTAATGCTACTCCATATGATATATAAATGTTGCTCCAATTAAGCTTCAAAATGTATTAACATTATAAGGGTGCTGCTGAACATTATTGTGAGAACTCTTTGTAAAATACTGTAAGAATTCATAGAATGAATGCATTGCAGAGCATATCACAGTAATACTGCTGAGAGAACACTTTGTAAGGAATTGCAATTATATGCACATTGTTATGATATGATATAAACACAAATACCATTAAGTATAAGCAGATAGGAAGGTAGTCTTGTATGAACACATGAACGCATATAAGATATTAATGTATCTGATAAAATATGTGTGCTACTGTCACAACACCGTCAGTCCATTTTCACAAAAAATAATATTGCAATAGGTTATTTTATTTCATCCATAAGAATCGACTAAAAGAGATCATGAAACAATTGTCGTTAAACCATAACATTTTGACATTAATTTTAGCGCAATAAATCCAAAGTTTCTTTGGCTCCATCCATGTATCAAATTCTATCCAAAAAACTATTAGTATACTTTATGGCCATCGCTCTTGCTATTTATTTTCCTATAACATGATGCTTGAAGATATTTGGGAGTTTTTGTTTCTACATGCTTTTAGAAATTCATTCAGGAGCTATTTGCTTTGTTGCAGTAGCAACATCAAAGGGTAAACTCTAATAAAAAATGCAAAAAGAACCAAAATTGAAACCATCCTTCTGATCCCGATAAAAGAAATCAAAGTATCCAGGGAGCCTTTATTAGAGAGATGATCTAGAATTAGTGGGTGTGAATTTCTTGTTCCATTATGAAAAAATGCAACCACCCTTTGAAATTTCTCATGGTTACCTAATAGACCAATTTCTCAAGGATGACATCAATGATAAAACCAATGAATATGTCAGAAGCATTAAGAACCAACCATTTCATGCACGAAATTGTGGAGGTTCTGGTAGAGGAGATTGGAGTGGAGTGCACCACCATACCGTTGTCTTATATCATTGACCACAATGGGACGGTGAAATCTAATCCTGTGGCACTAGTCTACCACTTAATTCGTGTCTTGAATAATTACCCTCAAGCCTATCTGCATTTCACTGAGCCATGCTTCACTAGAAAAGGGCTCAAACAAGTTGATCTGAAGGAGGTTGAGGCCATGGTCATCGAAATTTGGAATATGATTAGAAGGGAGTACAAAGGATTGTCGGTGAGGAGCGGGAGATATGAAACATAAATTGTCATGGAAACAGTGTCAAAAGGCCATGCAGACATGATATCCTTCGACTGTCTAATAATTTAGAATCTAGACCTTCCTCTTAGATTCACCATTGTTGGAATTTCTGAACAATTCCTTAACACACAGAGGAAATAAAATTCCTCAACTCAACACAAAGTTATAATTAAAAATGCGGACAGAGATATGCATAACATAAATTTCATTAATAAAAACTGGACTGTTACAAATGATATCTTCAGAACTGCAGCGTTCTGGATTTACAAAAAAAACTTATGCTGCTAGAAAACACAACTCTTCAATTTCTGGCATATGCTGCTACAAACACATCCTTCTTCTCCTTTGGCATATGCTGCTTCCAAACACAGCTTGCTGCTCTCTGTCTTCTTTCTCTTTGTTTCTCTGTTTTTGCCTTCGGGCAAATTACAATACACAGTAACTCTAATACAATGCACTCACAACATATATATATGAAACATTACAATATTATATATTATAAATATTTCATATTTATAATATATATAACCAAAGTTAAAATAAATGTACCATAGTAAAATAAAATTAACCCAAGTTAAAAATAAAACATATGTGGCAAATAAAAACTTAAATCAAAACATTGAACTTTATCCTAAGGTTTAAAACTTTTTCCATTTATGTTTTCTGGGGCCTGCTTGGAGACCATTCATGTGAGTTCTATTCACCTCTCAGAATTACTTGTGGTTGGTAAAGAGGCGGGTCTAGAGATGAGTGACGTCACCTCCTGCGGAAGATGCCTTTCCCTTTGCTCCTCAAGGTTGGATGTCCCCTCAGAATAGTGTTGGCAGTGCGATAAATGTGGTTGGCAGAGAATTGAATGTTGGTGGTTGCTGCAGATAAGTATGCAGTTGCGTGAAGTGCAAATCTGGAGATTTGTTGCCACCGTTCTTCAAACTCCCATCAAAAATTTAATTTTTTGTCTTCCGATCCCATCAGACTTTAATTTCTGTCGTCCCGTTGCTCTACATGGTAGTTGGAATTAATACACTAGAGAAGTTAGCAGAAATTCCGACGGCCAATTCGTCGCTATTCCGACACATAGTCATCGCAAGAGCGACAGTTCGGGGGCGGACAAACTGTGGTTTGTCATGCCGTCGTCGTTCCGACGCAAGTAAAAAGTGTTGCACTATCGACACTTCTTCCGTCGTTCCGATCAAGCGTCACTCTTCCGACGTCTCACAAACCGTCGCGCCTCCGACGTTTGTAAACTGTCGCACTTCCGGTGAAATGTGGTTCGACGTTTGGAACGTCGTAGTTCCGACGCTTATAAACCGTCGCAGTTCCGACGTATCGTGGTCCGACGTTTTGGACGTCGCTCTTCTGACGCTTATAAATCGTCGCAGTTCCGACTAAACGTGGTCCGACGTTTTGGTGTCGCTCTTCCGACGCTTGTAAACTGTCGCAATTCCGACTAAACGTGGTCCGACGTTTTGGACGTCACTCTTTCGACGTTTGGAACGTCGCTCTTCCGACGTTTCACCGTCTCTTCCGATGCTTCGTTGTCAGCCTGGACAACTCTACAAGGTCAGAGGACCGATGGAGGGTTCAATTTAAAAAAACATGTTAGAGAGAAACTTTTAAAGATAATATAAGAAGTGAAACAAAATCATGAAAGTGAAATAGTGCAGGAATAGTAAACTCAGTAAAGAACAGATAGAAAATGACTGCCCATTGTTCCAAATACAAATTAAAGTAATTCAGGACTCCTACAATAGGGAAGTAAAACAACCCATGAAAGTGAAGATATATGAAGTAAAACAAACATAAAGAAATAGCATGTAGAATAGTAAAGCAAATTATAGATACCGACGTCCATCGTTCCAAATACAAATTAAAGCACCCAAAAACCCTACAACAAAGGAAGTGTCACTCCATGAAAGTGAAGATATTATATGAAGTAAAACAAATTCCATGAAAGTGAAATAGCAGTATGTAGAATAGTAAAGGAACAGATAGAGTACCGACGCCCATTGTTCCAAATACAAATTAAAGTACCCAAAATCCTTGAACAGAGAAAAACGATAATCATGTGAGGAGTGTGATATGTCCCAAATATAAAAAGACCATGAGACCATATCAATAAACCAGCAACATAGACCAGCATCGCTAGTTTTGAAGGCAGAGTGATAAACATTAATCATTTTTTTTTCACAAGAGAAAAAACATCGTTTTGAATATATTATATGAAGTAAAACAGTCCATGAAGTCATTACATTTTCACATCTGAAGATTGGAACCCAAATATCCATCCAGAAATGTGGAAGTCCCACCCCAGACAGTGATAGAAAAATACCCCATGTCACATACAGGGACTTGATATAAAACCCCGTAACGGTCCACATGGAGATTATCGACAATCTGAGAAAGCATCCAAATATGCCCGAGGCATCTATAAGAAAGTGAAATAGCAGTATGTAGAATAGTAAAGCAACAGATAGAGTACCGACGTCCATTGTTCCAAATAAAAATTAAAGTACCTAAAATCCTTGAACAGAGAAAAACGCTAATCATGTGAGGAGTGTGATATGTCCAAAATATAAAAAGACCATCAGACCATATCAATAAACCAGCAACATAGACCAGCATCACTAGTTTTGAAGGCAGAGTGATAAACATTAATCATTTTTTTTTTCACAAGAGAAAAAACGATGTTTTCAATATATTTTATGAAGTAAAACAGTCCATGAAGTCATTACATTTTCACATCTTAAGATTGGAACCCAAATATCCATCCAGAAAAGTGGAAGTCCCACCCCAGACAATGATAGAAAAATACCCCATGTCACATATAGCGACTTGATATAAAACCCAGTAACAGTCCACATGGAGATTATCGACAATCTGAGAAAGCATCCAAATATGCCCAAGGCATCTATAAGAAAGTGAAATAGCAGTATGTAGAATAGTAAAGCAACAGATAGAGTACGTACCGACGTCCATTGTTCCAAATACAAATTAAAGTAACCAAAATCCTTGAACAGAGAAAAACGCTAATCATGTGAGGACTGTGATATGTCGAAAATATAAAAATACCATCACACCATATCAATAAACCAACAACATAGACCAGCATCACTAGTTTTGAAGGCGTAATGATAAACATTAATCATTTTTTTTTCAAAAGAGAAAAAACATTGTTTTGAATATATTATATGAAGTAAAACAGTCCATGAAGTCATTACATTTTCACATCTAAAGATTGGAACCCAAATATCCATCTAGAAAAGTGGAAGTCCCACCCCAGACAGTGATAGAAAATACCCCATGTCACATACAGGGACTTGATATAAAACCCAGTAACGGTCCACATGGAGATTATCGACAATCTGAGAAAGCATCCAAATATGCCCGAGGCATCTATAAGAAAGTGAAATAGTAGTATGTAGAATAGTAAAGCAACAGATAGAGTAACGACGTCCATTGTTCCAAATACAAATTAAAGTACCCAAAATCCTTGAACAGATCAAGAAAAACGCTAATCATGTGAGAATTCTAAGTAAATTTAATCTATTAACATTGCGAATAAAATTACACCAAAGTCAAAAACATTGCCTGGCCATACTCATGGCAAATTTGTCATCAAAAAATCAAAAAATTAAGAAGACTACCCTCATACGGGGAAACCAGTCTTGAACGTTTAATTTACAGAATTCAAAAATATTACTTAAAGGTCCAGCACAGTAAAATAAACTAAAAGCAGCCCAATTAACTGGGCCTGCTAAGCAAGAAAAAAAAATTAACCAAACTAATCCTCCGCTGGTTCCTCCACGATTCGGCACCATCCTTCGGAAGGTCCAGGATCGCTAGGTGCTACCTCCACATGCATGCCACGGCTCCCCTCCTGAAGGCCCGAATGCCGGCCGGCTTTTTCCGAGCTCAGACCCGCCGGACGGGTGCATTCTTCCTCCGTTTGGGCCTCCTCGCGGAAGACCACAGTGACTAAAGCCGTGATTCGCGGGCGGTTGAGAGAGAAATTAAAGGAAAATTGCGCAGTGCGCATCGTGGGAGAAGGTGAACTAGCGGTGGGGAAGCCAGGAGCAGGGGAATCCATACGGTGGCCAGATGCTACAAGCCGACCCCGCCCACTCCTAGTATTTGGATATCGACCTAAGTAATAATCACTGGACTGGCTGGAAGTCATCTCTGTTGAGGTGCTGGAGGGAGCGCGCCGGGATTGACCTCTAGTGCTCCCCCTGCGGCAACGCATCCTATGACGCAGGCGAGGCATGGGTGCAATCTCAGGCGCAGGCGCAGTGGGCACAAGAGACGAAGAAGCAGAATTCCAATTAACAGAGGAAGACAGACAGAGACAGAACCGAGAGAAATGGAAATATGCAACAAAGTCTAGGCAGAAGTTCCGCTGGCCACTTCTCCTTATCGTCACAGTTACCAGGCAGTGTAATCCAGCAACCGGCTTGTCTGAAAAACCATGGCTAAATGCCATTTTGTATGTCGACCCGTCTGCAATGCAATCAAAGGACGCCCGTCATAATTAATCTCTGATCATTAATAATGAGAGCCGAAGGCCGAATCAAATTGGAGCGTGCGGAATCGCTAAGAGGAGTGGAGGTCCGATCTTGAACAGTGTTAAAAATTAATTAATGCAGATTTTATGTGAAAACTTAATTGAACAGCGTTAAATGTTAATTCAATTGATATGAAATCGCCATATCCATGTCCCATCACCTTAAACGCCATCGAATGCACCCGCAGCCGGGAGCAGGGCAAGTTTTTATTGAGGACACATGGCAGAAATTGATTGGAGCGGATCTTTGTTTGGGCCGCTCGCGCAGTGGAAATCCGGACCCGTAAAATATTAGGGCGAATTTGATAAGAAATTCGTGTCACAAAATTGGCCGACGTCAGCAGGCTATTTTGGAACGCGAATTTGGTTTGAATTATGGTTTATCGCCGTTTGAATTCCGGCGGGCTCGACTTTTGAACAATTTTCTTATCAAATTTGTGTTGGTTTTCTTTGATAATACACATATTAAAATCCCGCTTAATAAAGAGACAAAATTGTTGTGCTTTCGGAACCTGACCCGAGGATTGGACATGAGTTAACAAACAAAAGGATAGCGGAACCAGACATGCACTCGTGGTCAAGCCCTCTACCAAAACCACGAGCGGAATCACAAAAGCGGGTTGCCCATATCGCACCGCTTTTGCGGAGTAGGCGGTATTTCCTATTCGCGAGCGATTCCATAGGGAATGCGACACGTGGCGAAGTGACCCCGGAAAACAACCTTTTAACCCACGCCATCGCACGTTAAAGCCCAACGTTGGAAGCCGAGCGAAATTGCCAAGAGTCGTTGATTTGGAGAAGGGCCATCGGACGGTGGTCGCACGTTGAACTTGCCCGGAGGTTAACTAAGGTGTGCGGAGGATAGCCAGGTACGATACGAGTGTTTGATTGGTTATTGATATATATAGGTGGGGCCTGAGTATAATGAAATTGTTTAATTAAACGATTGGCGGATAATTAGCATAAGTCTGGAGCGTGATTGTTGTAAGGCTGGGTGGTGAAATATAGAGCCGAAAGTTCATTACAAGTTATTTATTTTAAAAGAAACGTGGAGTATAAATACAAAGTGTTGAAAGTTAAACATTGGTTATAAGGATTGGAGATAATATAAAGTCGGGAATATAAATTAAAGTCCAACCATTGTGGATAGTATTTATTTATCAAATTCTACGAATTTGATAAATAAACTTGAAGAAAGAAGAAGTCAATTAAGACTCAGGCTGGAGGAAAAGAACGGGGTACACCAAGGGAAAATGCTGACAGAGCGATTGTAGACACACCAGCTCTCCTTGGGGGTCCAATTTCAGTTTTGTTGCGTCACACGATGATCTCTCTTCTCTGGCATTTACTTGTATTGAAGATCACTATTCTAGGAATAAGGAGTTATTTTATCCAAAAATAACCCTAGCCAAACATTGACAATGCATCAAGGATATCTTTCTATGCTTCATAAGCACATTTGTTCTACTTCTAAATCATGTCTTTGAAGTGGTTGTTGTGCTGGAAATTATTCACC
This sequence comes from Pinus albicaulis, assembly GCA_034641835.2. NCBI lineage: Eukaryota > Viridiplantae > Streptophyta > Pinopsida > Pinales > Pinaceae > Pinus > Pinus albicaulis. The sequence continues at coordinate 1,841,982,662 of CM076578.1, forward strand.
AGTTGGTTTCATACCAAAGTCTTTTTCACATTTTCAGCATCCAATACATGAAAAAGATAATGGTTTAAAACAACCTAAATATTTGAAATTTTGCAAGAATTGTCTGGCACACTTTGAACATAAATTTTGAAGTCAAGTGCATGATGCTGTATAGGATCAAGTGTCATTTTGAATACCAAATGTTTCACAAAAAACTTCTCAACATGCTACCCTGCAGTAAGGATTAAATGACAGTATTGCATCAACTATTTCCATAATAAAAGTGCACCTCGGCCATAAGACTAAACAACTACAAATGTTGTAGATCTAACAAGACCACACAATCAAATGTATTCCACAAGGCTAATACTGTATGAAAAATGAAAATGAGTTTGCAACCAAAAATACCTTAGGCAACTAATTCAATTAGATACACCAAACCATCAGCAAAAAGGAAAACCAGCCTACTCAAAAGGCAAGCGTTTACCTCCTTTGACAAAATTTTGAGTTCCGAAACAAGGCCTTTATTGTCTTGTCAATGCCCCTAGTAATTTGAACGGGGTTTGCACCTGCTGCAACAACCTAAACAAAAAGGTTTCATTTCAAATTATTTTCCACAAATTTAAGATACAACCATTGTCAGTTTTGTATTTCCTAACAAGCTCATAAATTTTGACAAAAGAACCAAAAATTTTTAATACCCGATAGCAATTTTTTCACTCAAAAACTATCTTAGACTCAATAAGCCCAACCCAAAACTAAAAAACCAAACACCATAAGACCCTACAAAAATGAATAGATGATCTTAATCCAGTACTATCGACAAAAAGTTACCTTTACACCCTCACTTATTAAACCCTGTGCTATTGAATTTTAACTTCAACTGCTGCAGCAGAAGGACGGATGCATCAACAACATTTTTTTTTGGAGGTTGCTTGCACGCCATCCAGAAATTTAATTCAGCATTTAAAATTCCTGCAAGTTTTTTTTGTAGACGGCCGCAGCCATATTTCTGTACAGGATTGTATTTAAACACAACAACCAACATTAACGCAATTCACCAACCAGAAATTAAACAAACAGAAATTTACCCGACAGTTTTGTAAATTCAAAAGGAGGACACGTGGAGAATTAATATTGGATCGCATGAAATTGAAGGGAATCTGAAAACCTGAAAACCAGACCCGAATTTTTTATAGGGCACATTGGATTGAGAATTCGAGTTAAAAATAGGCAGACGTCAGCATCCCATTTTGGAACGCGAATTTGGTTTGAAATTCAATCTATTTAGACTTTTGAAGTCCGACGGAAAGGGTTCTTTAATGTTTTGATAGTCTAATATATACATATGTTATATATATATCATATGCGAAATGAAAGGTGGGCCATAGAATTTAGTTTTAATTTTATTTTTTTAAAAAGAGGGTTTATTATAATATGTTTTATATGTTCCGGCATATAAAAATAAAAAGGTCGAAAAAGCTTGGTAGTTTTTTTTATAGACAGTACGTAAATTTTTTATTACATAGCAATGTGTAAAAAGTGAAAAACTTAGTGTAACTTTTTAAGTGTGTATGCACAGCAGTGCGAAAGGGAAAAACACAGCAGAGTGTCTTAGAGACAGAGTATGTTTGTTTTGAACAGACAGTGAGTTGGTTTTATGCACTGCGTTTTGTAGCAGTCATAATTTTGTAATCCCTCTCACTGAGGAAGTAGTGTAATAGTTTTTTTTTGAGTTATTGAAGGGAATAGAAGTTTGTTTTCAAAGTATTGAAACTCTGTCTCCTGTCAAAGAAATTTTTATTTTCTGTGTGTTAGAGGAAGGGAGATTTATGGGTGGTTCTTATGAATCAACCAACCATTCAGAACATGCTCATAAATCCAAACTATAAGTATTATGTGACAATATTCAAGCAGGCACTGAATCGGATTTCTGAAGCTATGTTAGAGAAACCCTAAACTCTCACTGAAAATAGGTGAAATGTGGCACCACTCAGAGATTGACATGTGCCAATTGGTACAAGTGGTAGACAATTGGCATGCTCAAACAACGAGGTGATGCAAGAATGACATGAGGGAGAAAATATCAGAAAAGCCCCAAATCCGGAGAACTAAAGCTCATCACCAACGTGAGATTGACAACTTTACATGATGTAACCTATGAAATCGTAAATGGAGAAATCATAGTAACAATAAAGTAACCTATGTAACAATAAAGTCGGATTCATCCCGGGAGTGGTAATGGGAGAAATCATAGTGAACAATAGGAAACATGCAAAGTTGCTTACAATCAAATAGATGAAAAAACACATACAAAAAACCTAGATAATAATCATGAACAAGCTTAATATTGAATTATGAACTGTAAAGGAACTTACAAAATGTGACATTACGAACCTGGTCAAGCGCACAAGCAAAATATCCTGGACATGACCCTGGTTGACAAGTTGTATTGCTCATGATGCAAGAGGATTTGTACCTGCACTGCCAATTCAATCAAAATCCATCATTATCTATACAATAAATACAAGTAATTGATGTAGTATTTTTTACTCTAAGATGCATTCTTATGATAATGTTAGAACATATGTTGAAAATGTCAAAACATACCCGAATAAGCTCCTCTTCGTTCCAAGAAAAATTTATTGGAGTCGCATGAACTTGGAACAAGCCTCCCACGATCTGAAAGAGTAGAAACTAAGTCAACAGTGACTTTTTTGTTGCTACGCTGGATCAAGGGAGGTTTGCTCCAAGATTAAATCGCTCCAATAAATTATTCTCTACTAAACAAGGCCAACCACGTGAAGGTGGAAGCTCTTATGGCCCCTCCCCCCCCCTCACATCACTCTCAATTCCCCAATACCCAATCTATATTTCATTTTTTACTTTCATGAGCATAAAAAAATATTCAATAACTAATAAAAAAACAATTCAACAAAAAGTACGCAAGGAAACATTGCAATTAATGCTTGACATAAAAATAGTATGATAAATGAGTTTTTTATATAACGCAAAAAAACGTTCCAAGTATGGTAACGTTTGTCTTATAATAATACAATATTTACATTGTCAAATTTTATTTTTCTTCTTCCTATTTTTAAAGCTCCTAATTACATCATCAATATCATCGTGCTCTGCTCCTGTTTCGTGCCTTTCAACCCGCACTGCTGACCTAGTTGCGTATTCACGATGTCTGGGCTCATCCAGTGACGGGGCATCGCCTACAAAAATAGATAATATTAAATTTTAATTGTCGGTTTTTAAATATCATTGAACTAGTTCGGTAATATTAATAAAAAAAATTGCAATGAGATTATTTACCTGGTGCACCAGTTGTCGCCGCTGACCTAGTTGCATTGTCACGATGTCTGGTCTCATCCAGTGACGGGGCATCGCCTCCAAAACAGATAATATTAAATTTTAATTATCAGTTTTTAAATATCATTGAACTAGTTCGGTAATATTAATAAAAAAAATTGCAATGAGATTATTTACCTGGTGCACCAGTTGTCGCCGTTGGGACTGTTGCCCTGTCTTCCTCTCTGGTGGTAAGATCCTCAAGGGAAACATTCTCTGTCATTTAAACAAAAACGTTATAAGGACAACCATCAAGGTATAATTAGAAAAAATTATAAGTGGAAATTAATTACCGTCACGGCCCTCACTGATAGCAGCATTGTCGGCCTGGTCCCCACTACAATGATCAGGTTGAACGAGAGGATCATCTACATCTGGCTCTAAAACTGGGTTATTTACCTCGTCGGTAGTGTTGCTCCCCTGATTTAAACAAAGTTGTTAGACATTAAATTTATGGACGAAAAAAAAAATATTGAAAGGTTAATGTTTTACCTTATCAGGCATTGTAGATCTTGGGACCTGCCCCAAGCTTCTGCGACGTTCAACTACAGCTTGATAGCCAAAACGGAAAGCAATATTTTTATCTTCCTCTGTAGTTATTGTTCCAAAGTCATCACCCTACATTATATATGATTGTGTATTTTTAATCATGTCTGATAGGATTACAAAAACGTTGGAAGGCGATACAATTAATTATAAGATGTTTAGCTACTTAATTACAATTCTTGCAGTTAATTTCAAGTAGCCACCCTGGCCGAGCTTGTGATGGCCCTTTTTCTCAATCCTAGCTTTGGTTGCCTTTGAGGTGTCAGGAAACCTAGCATCAAAAGATTGAAGTCAGATATGACGTAGCACACTTTTATTTTAAACATAAAGAAAATTAAAGCTATTGAATTAAAGTTGTAATTTACCTTGCGGGTCCAGTTGGCATTTTTCCTTCTTTCTTTGCCCTTTTCTCTTTTCCGTCATGGATGAGTGCTCTCCACTCACTCTCTGAAACTGCGAGAGGACGCTCATATCTAGGGTTAAATTGCACTTGCGTCCTATAGGTGTCCCTGGTATATTTCAAATATTTGCCGGCTACCTGAGCCACCGCTTTTCTGTCAAATGTGCCGACCCCAAAAAGGGCTTCTAGATAATCTAAAAGTTCTTTTTCCAGGTTGGAATTCTGGGAATTCCACCCTGTACGTATGGTTGGGCCAAAAATTACCAACGCATGGCTCTCCAGAATCCTGTAGAACTCATTGTTTCCTACACAGAATAAAACCAAAAGAGAAAGAAGATATTATCATTAATTTAAAAATAAAAATCATGATAAATATGTTTTAGATAAAGTACATGAAATAGTTAAAATATTAAAATTTACCTGGGAGTTGTACATGCTTTATAGGGACACCCTCATCGTTCACCAACAACTTGCCATTAATGGTCCCTGTGGAGCTGACACGTGTAGCTCCAGGAAACGCAATAATGTAGTTGGCCATATCAGCCTCATCATTGCCAACACGTTCAGCAGCTGGCTGGGTGTCAGCTTGGGCAGGGTGTGTTTCTTGGCTAGCACCTAAAGGAGTAGAAGGTGTACGAGAGGGTTGTTGGGCAATCTCTTGCCCTTGTGTCCCACTACCACCAACACCAGGTTCAGCAAATGCCAAAAAACGCTACATACAAAAGAACTTTTTGTTAGTTTAGTCAATGTAAAAATTAAAAATCAAACTATCACAATTCATCTCATGCAGAACAAAAAAAATATCCTTTTGACTTTTTTATTATTACCTGATATCTATTTAGCTGCCTCATAAGATGTTGTATCCTCTCTTCTGTTTCAGGTGTTTGAGGCGCATCTATCAAAGCATTAAATTCCGACCTTGCATCTCGTGCCTTTTTTTTCAACAACAACACTGGAGATAGGGATGAAAAAAGCTCTTCCTCAAAGAGGGAATCATCAGGCGTACCATGGCTAGGTGTCTGCATATTTGAACAAAATTAATATTATTTCAATTATGTAAATAACTAAAATACCTGAAGATAGAGCAATGCTGGCACTTTACATGTTCTTCCGCTGGCCTCTTTCCGTGATCATCCCGTCTCGGGGTTGTTCCTGCACTGCTCTGATCAGTCTACCACATTGCAATAAAATTATAAATGTAAAAACTTGAAAACAATATCTAACTTGAAACACAAAATGAAAACTGAAATAATTTCTAATAAGACACCGGAAGACAGAGTTAGAGTTTCAAATATGCCTTGCATTGAATTCAGTCCTGGAAACATGTCATTGCACATTAAGGCACCCAAACATTCAATCCAAAAATGATATATTTAAGTAGGATTCTCCTATTCTGGGAAAACACCATACCTATAATGCATTCACTTGCATGTATAAAGGGAAAGGAAAACATGTTTTCATACAACGGAGACAAAGGCATCTTGGGGAAAGGTATCTTCACTTTTTATTTATGTTGTTCACCCACACCACTCTCGTGTTTTCACTAATCCTGTTTTGTCATTTTTGGATTAAAATTAAGTTAAGGCCTTAAGTATTTTTTGACCTTTCGGTGTAGTTTTTATAAGTGGCATGTATGGATTTTCCATTAATTCTGCACTTTTTCTCTTCATGCGCATGTTTCCCTGGAAATCAAATGCATGATTTAGTCCCATACATTTAACAAGTTGTTGGATCAACTCCATAGGAAATATCATGTTTCCTATTCAATCAAAATTTATCTCAGTTAGGGTAGGTAGGAAGGTTTTCCCTTTGTATTAATTGGGCACTTCTAGCTTGCATTTTTATTATATCTTTCAAATTTAGTGTCGTTTCAATTAGGGCATGATTTTTTGCAACTTTCAAGGTGAGAATGAACAAAGACAAATTTTTGTGATGGATGACTGTATATGACTCCACGGCCAGAGGAAAAGGCACTAATCTACTTCTTCAAATATCTATAGTTCTCATTCACCTCATACGAAGATGGTCCCCGATTTTGAGCCAAATGTTGCAGCAAAAAGTTCCCCCCCTCCATAATTTGATATTCAATGGAAATTTCTTAAATTGATGATGGGGCAAGATTATGGAACATTGGCACATACATATGTAATGGAATTCCAAGACCATGATATATGTTTGCATATGTTTATGGCAATGTTCCACCAAGTCCCCTGGAGGTGGGAGCGAGGGGACGAGGGAGCGCGGGAGCGGCCTATGCAAAAGCTCCCTACCAATTTTCAGGAAACGTGGGGGGACGTCGGGGTCATAAAAATTATAAAAATTAATATTTAAAATGTAACTATATTTTTGCAAGGAATGTATATACAGTCATCATACACTTGCATCATGAAAGATAAATCATAAATGATAAAATTACAAATCGATGAATGATGAATCATATAATTGAAACAAATTTAAAAGTTAAAAGTTAAAACATACATCATACAATCATGTATGTAAGTTTGTAAGTTTGTAACTATATAATCATTAATGTAACTACTAACAATGTACAATGAAAATAAAGTTTAAGATATCATATGACATATTATATCAAGATTCAAAATAGAGTTTAAACCGAAGTTTACAACTCAAGTCTGAAACATAAAACTTAAACGCAAATAAGTTATGTCTGAAACATAAAACATAAAACATAACATATGAATATCAAATGATATCATCATACTGATAAATGAGCATAAATGCTCAAGTTAATGCCTCACTAGTCTCTGCATCCAACTTCTGCACGAATATATCAAGATCAACCATGTCACCATCTGAATCAGAATCACTTGGATTCTCAAATATGCTAAGTGGCACATCAACTTTTAACACGAAACCATAAACTAAAAGGGGCGGTGAGGGGACGTGATGGGGCGTGAGGGAAACATCCCCTAGAAGTCCCCAAGACCCCGGAGCGCGAGGGGGCGAGGAATCTAGACCCCTAGGTGGGGGGGCGAGACCCCGTGTAACACTGGTTTATGGAGGTGGTGGAGCAAAAAAGAGCTCAAATAGAGCTGAAATTTTTCACATAAAAAGGACTGTGGGCTTGACTAATGGTTCCATTTAAAAATGATATCTAGACAGAGAATAAGTGTAGCATGCAAACATGCATTGAAAATCCATCTGAGTTTGCATTGTATTACTTATGATGGATTCAAATTTGGGTTTCAAATGCCAGGTTATGGCATGATTTTGTCGAGAAACCCTTAGTTGGATTCTCATGTTGGTTTAATTTATATTTTAAGTTTGTTTTGCAATCTTTGGGTGATAGCAACTCATGAAATAGGTTACCAATGTGTAACAATCATATTTCAAGAATAAAGTTGTGATTTTTTTATATTATTATTATTATCTATTAGCTACGAGTATTGACACCTAATGCCTCGAATTTTGACATCTTGATAGCATGGATAATTTCGAAAATGTTTCTAGTAATGTTAACATAATAACTATCATTACGTGTCTTCACTTTTTTCACCATAATAGACCCGTGATATGGACTCATCACACAACTTCATATGCTATGTCCCAACAAGTTCAAACTGGTTGAACCTACCTCATAGTGTGGTTATTAAGGACAAGTTGCTTGATATATAAATCGATAGCATAGACCACGTTGCAGTTCTAAAAAGAATCCTCAAGTGTCAAAAAAACTTCACAATATGTTCTACTATAAAGCCTTTTGGGATACCTGAAATAATATATGTATCATTGATGACTTTTAAAGTATGACAAGATCCATAGGGAAAGGAAATCAATGGAAGAGTGATCCACCAATGAGAACCTAGAATTTAGCATCAGATGAGTTAGAGTCTAGGAAATTGAAACCCTATAATTTTAATTAGTGATGAAGGACATCACATGGGTAATTATATTTTCATGTAGAATAATCTGTTAATTCAAATTTAAACTACATAATATGAAAGGCATACCATAAATTTTTCCACGTAAGTCCAAACAACCTATAAAAATGGAAACCCTTCTTTTTCCATGGGAAATAATTTACCTTTCCTTTTTCAAGGCAATCTAAATCACAAAAAATATGAACTATACTGCACACATTCTTGGATAATGTGAAAGTGGGAAAGGAATACCCTACACAAGTGATGCACACATGTACATTTGAACACTAATATATTTTTTTAGTTGAAATGCAATGCTTGTTTTCATTTAAATGTAGGGTTTTTAAAGCAGGGAGAAATAACGGCTGCCAAATTAATAAGCGTTTCTTTGGGAAAAATTTAAATCTTGTATTGGGTGATGACGATAATAGAGGGTATTGAATCTTGATTCTTGACATCTAGAGAGAACCATACAGCCTAACACAATCCAATAGAATTGACCAAAAAAACCCAAATAGAGTCAACCCTACTATAGGAGGAAGGGCCTGCAGTAAGAACTTACCATTTTGCAAGAGCCGAGGGCGAATGTTGTTCGTTAAAGAGCCGAGGGGCGCAACGGGTGGCGAATGTTGCTCCGCAAGAGCTGAGGGCGAACACCGAGGGCGACGTCGGAGGCAAAAGGCCGTCGCAAGAGCCGTAGGGCTTAATGCATGACGCCGTTCGAAAGAGCTGAGGGCGAATGCTAAGGTCGAATGTTGTTCTGCAAGAGCCTGTGGCACGTCGAGGGCGTAATGTCGTCTTTTCACAAGAGCTCGTGGCGAATGTCATTCAAGAGTTGAGGTCTAATGGCCGAGGGCTTAATGGTGTTCGTAAGAGCGGGAGGGCGCGACTGTGCGCGCGTGATATCAAACGCGCACGAAATACATGTACATTTGAACACTAATAGATTTTTGTAGTTGAAATGCATGCTTGTTTTCATTTAAATGTAGGGTTTTTAAAGCAGGGAGAAATAATGGCTGCCAAATTAATAAGCGTTTCTTTGGGAAAAATTTAAATCTTGTATTGGTGATGAAGATAATAGAGGGTATTGAATCTTGACTCTTGACATCTACAGAGAACCCTACAGCCTAACACAATCCAATGGAATTGACCAAAAAAACCCAAATAGAGTCAACCCTACTATAGGAGGAAGGGCCTGCAGTAAGAACTTACCATTTTGCAAGAGCTGAGGGCGAATGTTGTTCTGCAAGAGCCGAGGGCGAACGCTGAGGGCGAATGCTGAGGGCAAATGCTGTTCTGCAAGAGCTGAGCGCGAATGCTGAGGGCAAATGCTGTTCTGCAAGAACAGAGAGCAAATGCGCGCGTGATATCAAACGTAGCTATTGCGACAAATACGAAACATTTTTATGTAGCGCGCATATAAGTTTCGAATTTTTATGTAGGGCCCATATAAGTTTGGTATTTTTATGTAGCGCGAAAATAACTGTCGCTATACCGAGGCGGAAAAGGCGTCGCTATTAGGACGGTGCCTCCAAACGTCGCAATGGAGACACCTAGACATTGTGTCGCAGTTGCGACGTTTAGAGTCGTCTCAATAGTGACGCTTTGGGCCATGGTGTCGCAATTGCGACGTCTTCCTTTAAACGTCGCAATTGCGACACTTGTTTAAGTGTCGGTATTGCGACACTTTTCTATAGATGTCGGTATAGCGACGGTTTCGGGCGGGATGGAAAAAATTTGGGAAAATTTCCGACATTTGGTCAAAAGCGTCGGAAACAGGTGTCGGAATTTCCGCCAAGTGATATTCCAACACTCCCCCTTAATTTCAACTACTGGGTTTTCTTGCATACCCAGACATTTTCTCAAGTAATTAAAACTTTTCTGCCCCAATGGTTTCGTCAATATATCAGCAAACTGCTCCCCTGTTCTACAATGCTGTAAACAAATTTCTCCATTGTTCACTAATTCTCTGATGTAGTGATACTTGGCATCTATGTGTTTCATTCTCTTATGAAACACTGAATTCTTTGACAATGCTATTGCTGAGCTATTATCACAATAATTTGTTGTGCATTTTACCTGTTCATGACATAAATCTCTAAGAATTCTTCTCATCCATACTACTTGGCATGCTGCTGCTGTTGCTGCCACATATTCTGCCTCTGCTGTTGATAAAGCCACAATTGGCTGTTTCTTGGAAGCCCATGAAACTGCCCCTGATCCCAAATGAAACACATATCCAGATGTGCTCTTCCTGTCATCTACACTTCCAGCCCAATCATTGTCAGTGTAGCCACTCAATTTAAAATTTTCAGATGAGGAGTAGAAAATACCATACCCCTTTGTTCCATTCACATACCTGAGAATTCTCTTGGCTGCTTGCCAATGAGTTTCTTTCGGCCTTTCCATAAATCTGGAGGTTAAACTTACAGCGTGCATAATATCCGGCTTAGTTGCAGTTAAATACATGAGGCCGCCAACTATGCTCTTATACAATTTCGGATTGAAATCCTTGTTGTTGTCTTCTTTGCTTAATTTTAACCCCATGACAGTTGGAGTTACAGCTGCCTTGCTGTTCTGCATGTTGAATATTTTTAAAACTTCTTCAACATATTTTGCTTGGGAAACAAAAATCCCATTTTCACTTTGCTCTACTTCAATTCCAAGAAAATATCTCAAAAAACCCAAATCAGTCATTTCAAATTCACTCTTCATGACTGCTTTAAAATCAACAATGAGAGAAACTTCATTGCTAGTAAAAAATTAAATCATCTACATATAAAACAACAATAAGAATCTTACAATCATTTTCTTTTATGTAGAGTGTGGGTTCTCCATCACATTTCTAAAATCCATTTTCTGTCAAGTAAGCATCTATTCTGCTGTACCATGCTCTCGGTGCTTGCTTCAGCCCATAAAGAGCTTTCTTCAACTTGCATACTTTGTGCTCTTGGCCTTCAATCTCATAGCCTGGAGGTTTTTCAACATATACCTCCTCTTTCAACACTCCATTCAGGAATGCAGATTTAACATCCATTTGATAAACCTTCCATTTATGTTGTGCTGCTATGGACAACACTGTTCTCACTGTTTCCATCCTTGCAACCAGTGTGAAAGTTTCCTCATAATCTCTTCCTTGTTGCTGCTTGTAGCCTTTGACAACAAGTTTGGCCTTGTGCCTTTCAATCTTGCATTCAACATTGCTCTTGGTTTTGTAAACCCATTTTACTCCAATCATTTCTTTACCTTTAGGGAGGTCCACTAACTCCCATGTATTACTCTTTTCTATTGCACCAATTTCTTCATTCATTGCTTCAATCCGTTTTTCTTCTTTTACAGCATCTTCAAAATGGATTGGGTCATCAACATGACAATACAAAGAAAATAAAGAGTTCAGACCGGCATTATCATTTACCTCTCCTTGTTCATAAATCTCACTCAGATTTCTAAATCTTGGTCTTCTTGGAGTTCCACTTGAACTCAATGGAGTTTCAGTTCCCTGTGGTGTGCTTGAAGAAGAAGTTCCTTGATTTCTCAAGGCTGTTATGTTTCCAGCTTGTGGTGTGGTTTGTTGTGCTTTCATGGTGGAGGAGGAGCCACCAAAGAAGGATTATTTGTTGCTGTCCCTTCCTCTTCTTCTTCGTGAGACACACATGTCTTCACATTCACCATTTTCTCTACGCTTCCATCCCAAGCTTCTTCTTCAATAAATTGCACATCTATGCTTATTATTACTTTCTTGGTGGATATATTATAGAGTTTGTATGCCTTGGACTCATCACTGTATCCAACAAAGATATATTTCTCCCCCTTGTTGTCCAATTTATTTCTTATTTTATCCAGGACATGGGCATAAGCCACACTTCCAAAAACTTTCATGTGGGTGACATGCCGCTTTATGCTACTCCACGCTTCTTCCGGAACTCTGTTCATGATAGCTTTAGTTGGGCATCCATTCAAGATATATGTTTCAAAATTTGCAGCTTCAGCCCAATACTCATTTGGAAAATGTTTTTCCTTCAACATACTTATGACCATGTCCATGATGGTCCTATTCTTTCTTTTAGCAACACTGCTTTGCTGAGGTGTGTACCTTGTGGTAAATTGTTTGTGTATGCCATTCTCCCTATAGAAATGTAGGAAATCTTTGGAGATGTATTCTCCACCTCTGTCAGTTCTTAGCACTTTGATGTAGTGCCCACTCTGCTTCTCAACATGAGCTTTGAAGTGGCAGAACTGTTCAAACACTTCACTCTTCTGTTTCAAGAAATACACCCATGTCTTTATGGTGTAATCATCTATGAATGTCAAAACATATTTGTTGCCAGCTAAAGATGGTGTTTGCATTGGTCCACACAAATATGAGTGGACAATTTATAAGGGTGCCTTTGCCCTTATACTCTTCCCAACTGGAAATATTTCTCTATGTTGTTTGCCCAAGATGCAGCCTTCATAAAGGCTGTCTAGTTTCTCAATCAGTGGTAATCCTTTTACCATTCCCTTTCTGTGCAAAAAGTTCAGACCTCCGAAATTGAGATGTCCAAATCTCAAGTGCCATAACCAGTTTTCATTTTTCACTTGCTCTTGAAAGACCTCTTGTGTTACAGCTTCTACATTTCTTCTTTCCTTCAAGTCTGCTCTGCACTTGAGAGGAAATCATTCTATTGATTGTCATCTACACCTCTGCAATGAATTTCTTGCTTGGAGGTATTTCCATGATTGTGCACACATTATCTTTAAAAAATACATTGTAGCCCTTGTCAATGCGTTTTCCAATGCTCAAAAGATTACATTTCAAGCCAGGTACATAATATACATCTGGCACAAGCTTCTGTTCTCCATTTCTTTCCAGAATACTAACTTTGCCTTTTCCCTTGATATAGATCTTACTATCAGTCCCTGTTGTTACTTCAGTTTTAATATTTTCATCTAGATTGGCAAACATTGCTATGTTTCCAGTCACGTGGTTGCTACAACCTGAGTCTAAGAACCATATATCATCTTGTTTATCTTGTGCTACATTACATGTTAACAACACATTACTCTGGTTCTTATTTTCTTTTGCAAAATTAACATTCTGCTTATTATTCATGTCATTTTGCTTTTTCCTACATTCATTGGCATAGTGCCCATATTTCTTGCAATAATGACATTGGATTTGGGATTTATCATACCTTTTTCCATGAGCTTGATGTTGGCTTGAGCCTTCATTCTGGTTATGATTGCTGCTCCTTCCACTCGAACTTGTCAGGCTGTTTCTTCCTCTGTTTTGGCTTTTTCCTCTTCCTTTGTTGTTTTCTCTGCCTTGACCTCCGCTTCGGCCAAAAGAAATTTGAGTCTTGAAAGCTTGTTCCAATGAGGAATCTATTCCTCTGTTCAGTCTGTGTTCATGAGACATCAGGGATGCACTCATCTCATCCACTGTAAATTGTGAGAGATCCTTTGTCTCTTCTATTGCCACTACTATGGAATTAAATCTTGAGGGTAGACTTCTTAAGATTTTCTCCACTATCCTTCTTTCTTAAGTGTCTCTCCATGGGACCTTATCTGGGTAACCAACCCAATAACATGAGTGAAAAATGAGTCTATATTTTCAGACTGTTTCATATGGAGAGTTTCAAAATATCTCCTCAACATTTGCAACTTTGCTGTCTTCACCTTCTCCATGCCCTGATAGGCTGTCTTGAGAATATCCCATGCCTTCTTAGAATTTTTTGCTGCTGCAATCCTTGGGAAAATACTCCCATGTACAGATTGAAAAAGATAGAAGAGGGTTTTGGAGTCTTTCTTCCTATTATCTTTTAACAAATCTCTCTCTACTGCTGTCAAAGCAGCCAGGGCTGCTGCGTCTACTGGTTTTGGGTAGCCATTCTCAACTAGCTCCCATATGTCTTGTGAAGCAAACAAGGCTCTCATAGTGATAGCCCAATATTCATGATTCTTCCCGTTAAATTGTGGAAGTTGGGGATTTGTCAGAATGGTGCCTGCTACTGCCATTCTTGACTGTGAAAACACGACAGTTTCCTTGATTATGTAAAAGAAACAAATAGAAGTTTTCTCTGCTGGAGAAATCCGCTTCAATAAAAAACTTCTTACAGCTTCTGCAGTGAAGAGCAATCTCTGCTTCATTCACTGAGCGCCTAGACTAGCTTCGATACCATGTTGGAATTTCTGAAAAATTCCTTAACACACAGAGGAAATAAAATTCCTCAACTCAACACAGAGATTTAATTAAAAATGCGGACAGATATATGTAGAAAATAAATTTCATTAATAAAAACTGGACTGTTACAAATGATATCTTCAGAACTGCAGCGTTCTGGATTTACAAAAAAAACTTCTACTGCTACAAAACACAACTCTTCAATTTCTGGCATATGCTGCTACACACACAACGTTCTTCTCCTTTGGCATACACTTCTTCCAAACATAGCTTGCTGCTCTCTGTCCTCTTTCTCTCTGTTTCTTTGTTTCTGCCTTTGGGAAAATTACAATACATAGTAACTCTAATACAATGCACTCACGATATATATATATATGAAACATTACAATATTATATATTATAAATATTTCATATTTATAATATATATAACCAAAGTTAAAATAAATGTACCACGGTAAAATAAAATTAACCCAAGTTAAAAATAAAACATATGTGGCAAATAAAAACTAAAATCAAAACATTAAACTTTATCCTAAGGTTTAAAACCTTTTCCATTTATGTTTTCCGGGGGCTGCTTGGAGACCATTCATGTGAGTTATATTCACCTCCCAGAATTACTTGTGGTTGGTAAAGAGGTGGGTCAAGAGGTGAGTGACATTACCTCCTCCGGCAGGTGCCTTTCCCTTTGCTCCTCAAGGTTGGATGTCCCCCCGGAATAGTGTTGGCAGTGCAATAAATGTGGTTGGCAGAGAATTGAATGTTGGTGGTTGCTGCAGATAAGTATGTAGTTGCATGAAGTGCAAATCTAGAGATTTGCTACCACCGTTCTTCAAACTCCCATAAAAAATTTAATTTGCTGTCTTTCGATCCCATCAGACTTTAAAGTCCGTCGTCTTTTTGCTCTGCATGGTAGTTGGAATTAATATTCCAACAACCATTGATTCTAATCTCAATGAATATGATAGATCAACTTTCTACACTCATCATCCCATTTACAAATACACCGATTACCCATTTCACATCAATTCTCCAATCACAAATATAATATCTAATCGGATCTAAATTTTGAAATACGAAACTATAAATTCTCTTCATACACATTTTCTTCTCTTTAGCAGTGGAATCCTCTACAAATTATTGTAAATCACAATTTCCCATGGACTACAAATTTCAAACTATTCTTTGTAGAAAAATAAAGGGAATTTATTGTAGTTTTCACACATCTATGTCGTAGTTTTTTTCAAAGTGATTGTATTAGCGAGGTCAAAATACTTGCAACCATGGTTCCTTACATGAGTGTGCAATGGTCATATATTGTTTATGTATGTTGAGAAGATATGACCGAGAGACAACCATAATATACATAGAGACGAAGTCGAACTGGTACCACAATTGTAGACATACACATATTTCTAGTCTCATCGTAGAATAACAAATTCACAAATTACAATTGACATTTAAATTAAAATTGAGGTTTTCCTATTGCCATTTAAATTACAGTACAACCAACACTCCAAATATCCACAGGCAAGCCATGTCCAGTTTGAAAAATGACTTCAGGCGCCATCCAATATGGTGTCCCCTTCATTGAATTAACCTCAGATATCATTTCCAACATGACAATTTCAATGTGGCATGATAATTTATGGAACAAAATTTTCAATCAACATGATAACTTCAATGTGCATGATAATTTCAATGCGCCATAACTCTGGAAACACTACAATGTGCCATGAAAAATTCAATGTTCACGATAATTTCAATGTGCCATGATAATTTTAATGCTTCCAACCGCCATGATAACCTCAATGTGCACGATAATTTCAATGTTCCATAACTCTGATAATGCTCACAATCCAAATATCGTTAATAATATAACAACATAATATTCACTATGTAACGCTCCTGCACTTGTGTATGCGTGCACTGCTTTTATAATTATCTATTTTGTTCTGCAACTGTTGGAAATATGGAACAAAACAAATAACAAATAGGGATGCTTCCCCCACAACACAGAGAACACACAATTATGCAGAATTAACAGTCAAACATACAGACAGACATCATAAAAACAAGAGCATAAATTCTTTTTTAAATATATTCAACTCTTCTCTGAGATTCAATTCAATCTACTCTCTTCTTCTGAAAACATAATGAAATTACATTCGCTTATATCAAAATGGTCGTAGCCTGAAAACCTAATGCAATTCAATGCAATTCAATTGTTGAACGAACGTTCAACAACCAATCATCCTTTTGGCTGTCAAAAGACCCATTCATTCATTAAACGACGCATAGACCTGCATTTCGGTCTATACACGAAACACGTAAAAACACGTTCAAAACACAAAAGGAGGACCTCAAATATTATGCAATGCAGTTATGAGTCCACATCTCATACACGCAAATTGGAGATATCAAACTTTAACTGACGCACTATCCGTTAAACACTACGAATTGCGATGTGTGATGTGATGTGGCACTTATCGCATCGCATTCAAAATAACATACTTTGCGAAACTTAAACGGAAAACCAAAACATTTTCGATTTCAAAGTGATGTGGAATCATCGCATCGCATATCAAATAACATAGCCTGCGGGCGGTGGAAGATAAATTTATAAAGTTGCAATTGCGATGTGCGATGTGATATCGCATCGCAACATTGCATGGTTCATTGCAGGGCTTAACACGTAAGGGATATACATTGTGAAGTGCGGTTGTTACACAGTAATTTGTCACCGTCCCTACCATTCCCCGTCCCGCACAATGGAGGACCCATTTTGTGACCTGTGAACATTTTCATGCCTTGAAAACATCATCAATGCATTCCTATAAGCATGAGCTTCAATTGCCCTAAAGACATCTCCTTGCAAAAAATCATAAAAACATCTCCTTTTGCATTGGCGCGGGCAGACAGTTCACCACTCGCGCCAATGGGGAAAATCCTACAAAGAGGCCGCGCCAACTGGCGCTCTGTCCCAGAGCAGTAGTCGCGCCAACCAATTTAAGGAGTGTTTTTTAAATAAATATGGCGGAAGTTGTGTTTCAACAAACTCAGAAACCATTGCCTATCTTGAGTTGGGAGGTTTGGCTGCAGAAGTTCTATGGAAGGGAAGTGGTTTGCCACCTCCCATGGAACCTTCCTTGTCGATAGGGCCAATCCCACAATAATAGGGATCCCAACTCCCTCCTTCCCCATCTATAAAAGCCTGCTCAATTCCATGGCAAGCTGGTCTGGAAGTGCCTAAGCTTTGAATCTCCAAATTCCCAAGAGCCTTTGTGCTGTAAGAGCCCTCTTTCTTCCCTTAAGGCCGACTCAAGTAAGGAGACTATCGTCGAGAGACTCAGGAGAGGTTTGCCCTTTCCCTAGCGAGCTTTGCGAGACGTGAACGACTGGAGACCCATCCGAAGGAGACCACGACGTCAGAACTTTGGTTGTAATCTCTTTCGATTGTTATTTAATGAATGATTACGATGATGGTTCCACTCTGTTTCGATTATGTTAATATGAATAGTATCCTTTCTGACTGATATTTAGTTGCGTATGCCGGATTTTATGCTTGTATCTGTTCGTTTCTTGCACGTGCAGGTATCCATCCACGGAGATCGTAGAGGATCGTGATCTGCCGAGGCTGAGGAACGGGAACGCTCTCTTCTTCAGATCGTAGCATTGGATTCCAGGTAGGCCTCCATCTTTGGTCTTTTCATTTCGTAACTAGGAACTTGCGTCGTAACATTTCGTGATTGTTGCTAGACCCTTGCTGGGCTAGTAGGGATCGCCTCTGTCTGCAGAGGGGATTTACCTCCTCAACAATTTGGTGACTCCGCTGGGGATCGTCTAGATTTCACTGTCTCATTTATATTGTCTCGTTTGGATTATTTTATGTTTTTCCTTGCTTGATGAGCCTTCTGGGTTGGGTTCTTTTGCTGTTTTTTACTTCTTGGTTTGCTTAGTATGCATTGATCTGCTTTTGGAGTAGTTCTTTTTTGTTTTTGGCTGAGAAACTCGACTGGCGCGCTTTTTAGCTCGACAGTCGCGCCATTGGCGCATGTTGCTTTTGTTTAGCCCGCGCCAATTGCTTTCTGGCGCCAGTTTCAGCCTTACAGTCGCACCACTCCTGTAAGGTTTTTGAGTTTCCTCAATTTTGAGCTCTCTGGGTTTGGTTAGTGCTTTTCTTCTTGATTTTCCGACTACCTGAGTGTGTTGGAGTCTTGTTTGACTGGGAATTCGCCTTCGTCCTTTGGTTGTTTTCTTTTATCTATCGATTTCACGTTTTGAGCCCTAGGGCATCTAGTGGCTTAGTGTATCGAGCCCTCCTTGGGAGTTTTGGTGTTTCATTTGTCCGGTCGACTTTCTGATTGCTCCTCCGCACCCTCTTAGTAGTTGTTCATTGTTTTGTTGCGATTTTTGGGTGATTGTTCATTCCTTCATTCAAATTTCGTTTGGTCTTGCTTTGGGCCTAGATCACACGATCCATTGGAGCCTTTGAGTCTTTTCTTGGTTTTGAGAGACTTTGGTCGATTTGGGATCTGATTTCTTGTGTTGTTGAGTGAAATTTGTTTGTTTTGCTCTCTCAATATCGTTTCTCAAGTTGTTCCGTTTGTTTTCAGTTTGTTTAGTGCATATTAGCTATCAAACGTTGAAAATTACAAAAAAAAATCTCTTGTGCTTTTGGTTGAATTAGTGCAAATTGTAATCTTTTCGATTTTGCTAGTGATTAGTGATTTGAATGAAAAGTTTTCAATTTCATTAGTTGCATTAGAGATCTCATTGTTTGTCTTCCGATCGTTTCGTTTGTGTAAAAGCTCTCAACTCTTCTGTAACTAGTTTTCATCGAACGAAATGTTGGACTGTGGCATGTAGCTTTGCATTTAGGAGTCTTTTAAGACATTACATACGATAGGGCCTGAAAATTGAAACTTAATTGAAGATCAAATTTAAAATCTATCCAATTAACCTAAGGCAGCATTGAAATCTAACGAAACATATTTAGAGGTCTAGGCTAGAGACGTGTTCCGGCGTCTTTAAACCTAGCAGCTGTCGTTCGCCTTTTGTCTTTAGACAATGCTAGTACAGACTTGTGCTCCCCGTACCGTCGCGTATATAAAGGGAGACCCCTCTAGGTTTTCAATCCTTTATCCACAGGAAGCCGAGTCTGCCACCCTATACTCGTGATACACCGAACACAACATTCGGGGAGATTGCCTGCACGTACGGAAAGTCCTTGGTCGATTTTTGTTTCATTATTGAAACCAAGGTGTATATTGCAGTTCACGGATATTTGGTACACCCTTTGTGCCTAGTTTTTCCTGAGTAGTCATTTGGTCTTTTCTGACTCCCCAAACTTGAAAAGACCGTCAAGCGCTTGTCCTTTCACGCTTGTGTCAACTCTGAAAGAGATAGAGTCATCTTTTTATCGTTTCTCGACTCTTAAAATATGAAACGGTAGAATTTCTTACTTTCCAATGTGGTAAAATTAATCTCCCACGATTACACACCCGTTTAGACATTGCTTGTTGACCGTTTGATCGTGTGTCTTAACTCGTTTTCAGCCCGTGTGTGGTTTTGAGTTTGATGGCAACTTTTTCAGAGTTCACCAACCAAGGAATCCCCTTAGAAGGGAATCCTGGTCATTTTTCTCCTTTTGGAAATGTTGGTGCTCCTTACATGGCGACGTTGTCCCTTCCCGGGTTAACTGTTGGGTTGCCTATTTGGTTGTTCTCAACCTCTGTTGTCCCGAATGTCTCCACTACTGTTCAATCAGTTCCTCCACCTGAACAACCTCATGTTGATTCCAAGGTGGACCTCTCCCCTTCTTCGCCTGATTCTGCGTCCTCCTCTTCTACTTCGCCTGGTGAAAGTCTGGATTCAAGTAACCAGGTGGCTAAGAAGAAGAAGAAGAAGACAAAGAAGAAGAAGTTTGATAAGCGAGAGGCTAAAAGTGCAGCCACTGTTTCTGAAATATCTCCTCCCGATAAACCTTCCAACCCTCCACGGAAAGTCAAGTTCCCTTGCCTGTTGTGCACGGGAGACCATCTTCTTCGAGACTGCCCTGGCATTCCCAAGGTGCTCGAAGTATGGTCCAACGGCCGCCCACCATTGCCTTTGGCTTCCGGGAGTCAGGTTGGGGGCACGTCTTCAGCTGGTGCTGATAAGGCTCCTAAAAAGCAGGGTAAGATCACTAATCCCTGTAAGTTGTGTGAAGGGCACCATGCCATTCACCTTTGTCCTTATTTGGATGAAGCCAAGCAAGTTTTGGACAACCCAACCGGTTCTACACCACGCCTTCCACCTGGTTATAATCGGCTTTCTTTGAGTCCTCCGCCAGCTGATCCTACGATTGGTCAAGAGTCATCTTTGGTCCTTCCCACTCCCTCAGAAATTCGAATTCACGAATCCGTCCCTGACCAACCATTGGTCGTAGGATCGGTTGAACTGGCCCCGTCCGCGGTGCACCAGGTCTTTTCTGTCGAGAGTGGATCTCACACCCCCCATGTCCTTCTGATTTCTTCAGATTCTTCAGACTTGGAGAAAGATTCTCCTGTCCCTGTACTTCAAGAAGCTGCTCCTCCGCCTCCCATGATGGAGGCTCCGGAGGATATCCCCCCCGCCTTCGAGATGGAGGTTATGGAAGATGCTCCTTCTTCTTCCGTAACATCAGGGGAAGACCTTCGCATTTCGATGGTAGCCCCTTCGAGTAGTCTGGTCGCCTCCTTTGATTGGAGTCGATTTGCAAGATTCCGCCTTCCGTCTTACGTGCCTTTCGATATCACAGTACAGGCTCTTGGTCTGGTCGTACCCAGCACCATTATAGACGAAGGTGCGTCTGTGAGTATTCTATCCTCAACTACCTGGCAAGATTTCGGTTCGCCACCGCTTGCGCCTGTTACGCAGAATCTGTTGACTTTTAACAGAAGGACGAGTCAACCGTTGGGGATCCTTCCAAGGTTACCGGTTACTTTGGGAGGTAAAACCGTCCATATGGACGTGATGGTCATTCCAGGCCCCTTGGATTTCAATCTGCTCCTGGGGCGCAATTACACCTATGCCATGGGAGCGCTCATCTCCTCCATTTTTCATGTGGCCTGTTTTCCGCATGAAGGACGGATCGTGACCATTGATCAGCTCTCGTTCTTTGGTCCTAATGTGGCAACTGGTCCACCATCACCCCCTCCTAGTTTTTATTCACCCGTTGTATCTGCTCCACCGCAGGTCAACTATGTGTCTACCTACCCTGTGTCCGCACTCAGTGAAGACGCCATCGTGCATAGTGTACTGGGGGCATTGGGTCCTGACTTCCAGGATGTTTTCCTTCCATCGAGAGTGGAACTCTTGGAAGCACCACCTTCTTGTTCATTTTGATGT
The DNA here is from genome assembly GCA_034641835.2 of Pinus albicaulis. Classification (NCBI taxonomy): domain Eukaryota; kingdom Viridiplantae; phylum Streptophyta; class Pinopsida; order Pinales; family Pinaceae; genus Pinus; species Pinus albicaulis. Next base: position 1,842,004,356 of record CM076578.1, read on the forward strand.
AAGTCGGTTAGAGCACGGTTTCCTCCTTGTGTCAAGCTCTTTAAAAAATGAAACCAGGTTCTCGGAGCATAGTTCCTCCACTTGTGTCGAGCTCCTAAAAACAATGAAACAAGTTGTTTGAGGATAGTTCTTTTAAGCGTGTCAACCTCGTTAAAATAATGAAACACGAGCATGTTCAATTCGCCTTTTTGTTTTGAACCTTCACTCCATTTTCAATGGACTGAAGCTTGGGGGGCATGCACCTCGAATTGAGACACCATGCTGGGGGGCACGCTCGTCTTCTTCATTTCAAGCATAGTTTGCATGTGTGTGTGTCCATGTGTGCTTTTAAGCTTGCATAAAAATGAAATGTGTGAGTAGATACATTGTGTGAATACATTTCGCATTGGGTCGTTTGTTATGTAACTGATACATTAGATTACATTTGTATTAGAAATTTGCATGACATATAGAAAACATCATCACATGTAAAAGATCCATCCAAAATAGTCATATGTATATATATATATGTGTGTGTGTGTGTGTGTGTGTGTGTCGAAATGTCTGCACAGTGTGCATCACGAAAGTCAAAATATACATAATCGTCTTAAGTACATCCGGAGACGATATGTCTCTCAAAAAATAGGAGTGGTATAAATCCTAAGAGCTAATCCGCATGGTGCTCATGGTAGCATGTGACTGCACGCACTAAGCATCTCAGGATCCGGTGGATCCAACTTGGAACTCCCACCGTGTGGCGCTGGTATGCCATCGGTACGTCCGCCAGCCGAGCATAGTCTGGAATCCCTCAGGCAATGCCCTCAAGATTCTGGATCAACTCCTCTCCTCCGGTGCGCTCTCCCTGAGGATCAGGGGCGAGTTGTGTCCTCCGTGAGATTGGAGACATCCCATCTGGTCTCTCAGGTCCCACATCTGCATACATATATAAAATGTGTTAGGACGAATGTGTATTAACAAAAAAACATAAAACATAAAAATAAAAAATATGAGGTCTTACCCAACTCCTCGTCCCAGTCATCTCCTTCTGGCAGTGGGAGATCTGGGTCTCCGGTGAAGTCAGTTCCTGCATAGGGCCAGTCTTCCACGACAATCAGCTGGCGCCGTAATCACCTAAAGAACTCCGGCCTCCAGGACATCTGTTGGCCGCCTCCAGCTCTGGGCATTAATGCTGCCCAGCGAGCCATTCTTGGCTCTCGTGGTATCGGATTTGCTACTGCGGCCCCTTGGCCCTGGAAGATTGGTAAGCGTTCCAGAATGAACGATACCAGGATGGAACCATAACCAAACTGTTTCAGTTTACACTGTTTGCATTTTGTGAGCTGCCTTTTCATATTTATTGTTACTGCTGTTGACAAATTACTGTGTAACAGCGGTATTGCGGGCAGAAAACATTGGTAAGTGCGAAATGAAAAATACAAAGGTTTTGTAGAAATACAAAGGATTTTAACCTTTTTGCAATACAGTTGGGGTGTATGGTAGGTCCCGCCGATATCACGTCGGTGGTAGAATAACTTATGGTGGATGGCTTAAGGGTTAAACAAAAAACATTGTGATTGTGCTCTACAGGCAAGGTAATTTCAATGCGGTGGTTCAAAGAAATAAACACAGAGGATGGCCGAGGTACTCAGTTTGATGTGGTTCCATGAAAACGCCTTTGGCTCTATGGATATGTGCTTGTCCTTCTCTGCTACAAAATTGATGAAGTGTGGGCTGCTGCCACTACTTATTCATGGTGGTGGTTGGGAGTTAATTCCAACACTCCATCTTAATCACAACTATTCCCATCATTCATTCCCAGACATTGCCTGAGATAAACAAAACTTCTCTGTCCTGATGGATTTGTGAGGATATCAACAAATTGCTCCTCTGTCTTGCATGCTGCAAAATAATCTCACCATTGTTAGCCAATTCTATTATAAAATGATATTTGGCATCTATGTGCTTTGTTCTCTTGTAAAAAACAGAATTCTTTGATAATGCAATTGCTGATCTATTATCACAATAAATTGTGGTTCCTTTGTCTTACTCATAACACAAATCTCTCAACATGCTTCTCATCCATACTGCTTGGCATGTTGTTGTTGTTGCTACCACGTATTCAGCTTCTGTTGTTGATAATGCAATTATTGGTTTCTTCTTAGAAGCCCATGAAATGGCTCCCGATCCCAAATGAAACACATACCCAAATGCGCTCTTTCCGTCATCTACACTTCCAGCCCAATCACTGTCAGTGTAACCAATCAACATAAAATTTTCATTTGATGAGTATAGAACACCATACTCCCTTGTTCCATTCACATACCATAAATTTCTCTTGGCTTCTTGCCAATGTGTCTCCTTTGGTGTCTCCATGAATCTGGAAATTAAACTTACAACACACATAATATCAAGCCTAGTTGCATTCAAATACATTAGAGTGCCAACTATGCTCTTATACAATGTCGGATTGACATTCTTGCTGCAATATCCTTTTGCTTATTTTCAACCCCATGACAGTTGGAGTTGCTGCTGCTTTGTTGTTCTGGATGTTAAACCTATTTAAAAATTTTGCAACATATTTTTCTTGAGAAATAAAAATTCCCTTTTCATTTTTCTTTACTTCTATTCCCAAAAAATATCTCAAAAAACCCAAATCAGTCATTTCAAATTCACTCTTCATGATTGCTTTAAAATCAGCAATGAGAGAAACTTCATTGTCTATGAAAATTAAATCATATACACATAAAACAACAATAAAGATTTTACCGTCATTTTCTTTAATGTAGAGTGTGGGTTCACCATCACATTTTTCAAACCCATTATCCATCAGTTAAGCATCAATCCTGCCGTACCATGCTCTTGGTGCTTTCTTTAGCCCATAAAGAGATTTCTTCAACTTGCAGACTTTGTGCTCTTGCCCTTTTATCTCATAGCCAGGAGGTTGTTTAACATATACCTCCTCTTTCAACACTCCATTCAAGAATGCTGAATTTACATCCATTTGATAAACATTCCACTTTTTCTTTGCTGCTATGGACAACACTGTCCTCACAGTCTCCATCCTTGCAATACGTGCAAAGGTTTCTTCATAATCCCTTCCTTGTTGATGCTTCTATCCTTTCAAAACAAGTCTTGCTTTATGACTTTCTATCTTGCCTTCAACATTTCTCTTGGTCTTATAGACCCATTTTACCCCAAAAACTTATTTTCCTTGTGGGAGGTCCACTAACTCCCATGTATCATTCTTTTCTATTGATCCAATCTCTTCATTCATTGATTCAATCCATTTTTCTTCTTTTACTGCGTCTTCAAAATGGATTGGGTCATCAACATGAAAAAACAAATCAAATAAGGAATTTAAACCGGCATTATTATCGATTTCTTCTTGCTCATAAATTTCACTCAAATTTATAAATCTTGGTCTTCTTGGTGTTCTTGGAGTTCCACTTGAACTCGAGGGAGTTTCAGATCCTTGTGGTGTGCTTGGAGAAGCACTTCCTTGATTTCTCAATGGTGTTCTATTGCCTGCTTGTGGTGTGCTTTGCTGAGCTTGTGTAGGTCGAGGAGGAGCCACCGTGGAGGAATTATTTTCTGCAATGAATTCCTCTTGCTTTTCATGAGACATACATGTCTTCACATTTACCGTCTTCTCTAAAATTCCATCCCAAACTTCTTCTTCAATGAATTGAACATCTCTCCTGATTATTACCTTATTGGTTGATGGATTATAGAGCTTATAGCCTTGGATTCATCACTGTATCCAACAAATATACACTTCTGTACCTTTCTGTCCAACTTCTTTCTTAGCTAATCCGGGACATGTGCATATGCCACACATCCAAATACTCTCATGTGAGTGACAAACTGTTTTGTTCCACTCCATGCTTCTTCCGGAACTCTGTTCATAATAGCTTTGGTTGGACGTCTATTTAAAATATAAGCTTCAGAATTTACAACTTCTGCCCAATACTCATTTAGCAAATGCTTTTCCTTCAACATACTTCTGACAATGTCCATGATGGTCCTATTCTTTCTTTTTGCTACACCATTTTTCTGCGGTGTATACCTTGTGGTAAATTTCTTGTGTATTCCATGCTCCCTGCAGAAACGTAGGAAGACTTTGGAGGTATATTCTCCACCTTTGTTAGTTCTAAACACTTTTATGTAGTGTCCACTTTGCTTCTCAACAAGAGCTTTGAAGTGGAAGAACTATTCAAACTTAGGAAGTACACCCATGTCTTCATTGTGTAATCATCTATAAATGCCAAAACATAATGATTGCTAGCTAATGATGGCATTTGCATTGGTCCACATAAGTCTGAGTGGACAATCTCTAAGGGTGCCTTTGCCCTTATACTATTTCCTGCTGGAAAGTATTCTCTGTGTTGTTTTCCCAAGATACAACCTTCACATAGGCGGTCTAGTTTCTCTATGAGTGGTAATCCCTTTACCATCTCTTTTCTATGCAATAGGTTCAAACCTCCGAAATTGAGATGTCCAAATTTAAAATGCCATAAACAGTTTTAATCTTTCACTTCTTCTTAAAATACCTCTTGTGTTATAGCTGCTACAACACCTCCTTCCTTCAAGTCTGTTATGATCTTGAGAGGAAACATCCTATTTCTTCTCATATGCACTTTTGCAATGACCCTTTTACTTGGAGGTATATCCATGATTGTACACACATCATTCTTAAAAAACACATTGTAGCCCTTATTCACGAGTTTTCCAATGCTTAGAAGGTTACATTTCAGGCCAGGTACATAATAGACATCTGGCACAAAATTCTTCTCTCCCTTCCTTGTCAGTATTGAAACTCTTCCTTTCCCCATGACAGAGACTTTACTATCAGTCTGTATTTTCACTTCAGATTTCACACTCTCATCTAGATTGGAAAACATTGTTATGTTTCCATTCATGTGGTTACTACAACTTGAGTCTAAGAACCATAGACCTTCTTGTTTTTCTTTTGCTACATTACAAGTTAAAATCACATTACTCTCGTTCTGATTTTCTCTTGTAAAATTTACATTGGGTCTATTACCCATATCATTTTGTTTCTTTCTACATTCATTGGAATAATGCCCATACTTTTTACAATAATGACATTGGACTTGGGATTTATCATACCTTTTTCCTTGTGCTTGATTGTGGCTTGAGCCTTCACTTTTATTATGGTTGCTGCCCCTTCCACTTGTGCTTGCAGGGCTGCTTCTTCCACCTCTATGTGGGCCTCTTCCTCTTCCCCGGTAGTTTGATCTTCCTCGCCCTCTACCTCGGCCAAAAGACATTTGTGTCTTGAAAGCATGCTCCAATGAGGAGTTCGTTATTTTGTTTAGTTTATGTTCATGAGACACCAGTGAAGCATGAAGCTCATCCACTGAAAATTGTGAGAGATCCTTTGTCTCTTCTATGGCCACTACTATGGAATCAAATCCTGGTAGGCTTCTTAGGATTTTCTCCACTATTATTCTTTCCTCAAGTATCTCTCCATGAGACATTATCTGGGTAACTAATCAAATCACATGTGTGAAGAATGAGTCTATGTTATTAGACTCTTTCATACAAAGAGTTTCAAAATCTCTCCTCAACATTTTTAATTTTGTTGTCTTTACCTTCTCCATGCCTTGATAGGCTGTCTTGAGAATATCCCATGCCTACTTAGAATTTTTTGCTGATGAAATCCTTGGGAAAATACTCTCATGTACTTCTTGAAAGATATAGAAGAGGGCTTTGGAGTCCTTATTCCTATTGTCTTTCACAAGTCTCTTTCTGTTGTTGCCAAAGTAGTAAGCGTTGCTGCATCTGCTGGTTTTGGAAAGCCATTTTCCACTAGCTCCCATATATCTTGTGAAGAAAACAAGGCCCTCATTGTAATGGCTCAATAATCATAGTTTTTACCATTGAACTGTGGTAATTTTTGATTTTTCAGGCTTGTGCTTGCTGCTGCCATTCTGACTGTGTAAACACAAAATTTCTCACTGTTGTAAATGCTTTCTCACTGCTGGAGACTTCTGCTTCTACAAACAAACAATCTTACAATTTCTTTAGTAAAGAGAGCTTGTCCTTTTATTGAGAGCCTAGACATGATTTGATACCATGTTGCAATATGGAACAAAACAAATAACACAGAGGGATGCTTCCCCCATAACACAGAGAACGCACAATTCTGCGGAATTAACAGTCAAACATACAGATAGACAACGTAAAAAAAAGAGCATAAATTCTTTTTTAAATTTATTCAACTCTTCTTTGAGTTTCAATTCATTCTAATATCTTCTTCTGAAAACATAATGAAATTACATTCTCTTATATAAAAATGGTTGTAGCCTGAAAACCTAATGCAATTCAATGCAATTCAATTGTTGAATGGACGTTCAACAACCAGTTGTCCTTTTGGCTGTCAAAAGACCCATTCCTTCATTAAACGACACACATACTTTCATTTCGGTCTATACACGAAACTGTATAAAACACGTTCAAAACACAAAAGGCGGATCTCAAATATTATGCAATGCGGTTCTGAGTCCACATCGTATCCGTGCAAATAAGCGATATAAAAATTTAACTGTCGTGTTATCCGTTAAACATTGCGAACTATGATGTGTGATGTGGTGTGGCACTTATCACATCACATTCAAAATAACACACCTTGCGAAACTTAAACAAAAAACTAAAAAAATTATAATTGCGAAGTGACGTGGCATCATCGCATCACATATCAAATAACATATCCTATGGGTGCTGGAAGGTAAAGTTATAAATTTGCGATTGTGATGTGTGATGCGATATTGCATCACAATATCACATGGTTCGTTGTGGGGCTTAACAGGTAAGGGACATACATTGCGAAGTGCAGTATTGGGGTGGGTAAACATTGGTAAGTGAGAAATGAAAAATACAAAGGTTTTGCGGAAATACAAAAGATTTTCATGGTTCTGCAATGCGGTTGGGGTGTATGGTGGGTCCCGCCGAATATCACATCGGCAGTAGAATAACTTACGGTGGATGGCTTAAGGGTTAAAAAAAAAACATTGCGATTTCACTCTACTGGCAAGGTAATTTAAATGTGGTGGTTCAAAGAAATAAATGCAGAGGATAGTCGCGGTACTTGGTTTGCTGCGGTTGTGTGAAAAGGCCTTCGGCTCTATGGATCTGTGCTTTTCCTTCTCTGCTACAAAATTGATGAAGTGTGGGTTGCTGCCACTACTTATTCATGGCGGTGGTTTGGATTTCATTCCAACACTCCCTCTTAATCAAAACTACCACTATCATTCATTCCCAGACACTCTCTGAGATGAACAAAAGTTCTCTGTCCTAATGGCTTTGTGAGGATATCAACAAACTTTTCCTCTGTCCTACAATGCGGTAAACAATCTCACCATTGTTAACCAATTCTCTTTTAAAATGATATTTGGCATCTATGTGATTTGTTCTCTTGTGAATAACAGAATTCTATGATAATGCAATTGTTGAGCTATCATCACAATAAATTGTGGTTCCTTTGTCTTGCTCATGACACAAATCTCTCGGCATCCTTCTCATCCATACTACTTGGCATGTTGCTGCTATTGTCGCCACATATTTAGTTTCTGCTATTAATAATGAAACTATTGGTTGCTTCTTGGAAGCCCATGAAATGGCTCCTGATCCCAAATGAAACACATACACAGATGTGCTCTTTCTGTCATCTACACTTCTAGCCCAATCACTGTCAGTGTAACCAATCAACTTAAAATTATCAGTTGAGGAGTATAGAACACTATACTCCCTTGTTCCATTCGCATACCTTAAAATTCTGTTGGTTGTTTGTCAATGTGTCTCCTTTTCTGTCTCCATGAATCTGGAAATTAAACTTACAACATACATAATATCAGGCCTAGTTGCAGTCAAATACATTAGATTTCCAACTATGCTCTTATACAATGTCGGATCGACATTCTTGCTGCAATCTTCTTTGCTTAATTTCAACCCCATGATAGTTGGAGTTGATTCTAAATTGTTTTTCTGCATGTTAAACCTATTTAAAACTTCTGCAACATATTTTAATTGAGAAATAAAAATTCCCTTTTCATTTTTATTTACTTCTATTCCCAAAAAAAATCTCAAAAAACCGAAATTAGTCATTTCAAATTCACTCTTCATGACTGCTTTAAAATCAGCAATGAGAGAAACTTCATTTCCTGTGAAAATTAAATCATCTACATATAAAACAACAATAAGGATTTTACCGTCATTTTCTTTAATGTAGAGTGTGGGTTCACCATCACATATATCAAACCCATTATCCATCAGGTAAGCATCAATCCTGCGGTACCATGTTTTTGGTGCTTGCTTGAGCCCATAAAGAGCTTTCTTCAACTTGCATACCTTGTGCTCTTTCCCTTCTATCTCATAGCCAGGAGGTTGTTCAACATATACCTCTTATTTCAACACTCCATTCAAGAATGATGACTTTACATCCATTTGATAATATTTCCACTTTTGCTGTGCTACTATGGACAACATTGTCCTCACTGTCTCCATCCTTGCAACAAGTGCAAAGGTTTCTTCATAATTTCTTCCATGTTGCTTCTTGTAGCCTTTCACAACAAGTCTTGCTTTATGCCTTTCTATCTTGCCTTCCGCATTTATCTTGGTCTTATAGACCCATTTTACTCCAATAACTTCTTTTCCTTGTGGGAGGTCCAGTAATTCCCATGTATCATTCTTTCCTATTGCTCCAATCTCTTCATTCATTGCTTCAATCCATTTTTCTTCTTTTACTGTATCTTCAAAATGGATTGGGTCATCAACATGAAAAAACAAAGAAAATAAAGAATTTAGACCAACATTATTATCAGCTTCTTCTTTCTCATAAATTTCACTCAAATTTCTAAATCTTGGTCTTCTTGGTGTGCTTGGAGTTCCACTTGAACTCGAGGGAGTTTCAGATCCCCGTGGTGTGCTTGGAGAAGCACTTCCTTGAATTCTCAAGGCTGTTCTATTGCCTACTTGTGGCGTGCTCTGCTGAGCTTGCGTAGGTGGAGGAGGAGCCACCATGGAGGAATTATTTTTTGCAATCAATTCCTCTTGTTATTCATGAGACATACATGTCTTAAAATGTATTGTCTTCTCTAAAATTCCATCCCAAGCTTCTTCTTCAATTAATTGAACATATCTATTGATTATTACCTTCTTGGTTGATGGATTATAGAGCTTGTAGGCCTTTGATTCACCACTGTATCCAAAAAATATACACTTCTCCCCCTTGTTGTCCAACTTCTTTCTTAGTTGATCCAAGACATGTGCATATGCCACACATCCAAATACTCTCATGTGAGTGACAAACTACTTTTTTCCACTCCATGCTTCTTTCAGAGCTTTGTTCATAACAAATTTGGTTGGACATCTATTAAAATATAAGCTGCACAATTTACAGCTTCTGCCCAATACTCATTTGGCAAATGATTTTCTTTCAACATACTTCTGACCATGTCCATGATGGTCCTATTCTCTCTTTCTTCTACACCATTTTGTTGTGGTGTATACCTTGTGGTAAATTACTTGTGTATTCCATTCTCCCTGTAGAAATGTGGGAAGTCTTTGGAGATATATTCTCCACCTCTGTCAGTTCTCAACACTTTTATGTAGTGACCACTTTACTTCTCAATAAGAGCTTTGAAGTGGTAGAACTGTTCAAACACTTCACTTTTCAGTTTTAGGAAGTACACCCATGTATTCCTTGTGTAATCATCTATAAATGTCAAAACATAATGACTGCTAGCTAATGATGGCATTTGCATTGGTCCACATAAATCTAAGTGGACAATCTCTAAGGATTCTCTGTGATGTTTTCCCAAGATGCAACCTTCACATAGGCTGTCTGGTTTCTCTATGAGTGGTAATCCCTTTACCATCCATTTTATATGCAATAGGTTCAAACCTCCAAAATTGAGATGTCCAAATCTCAAATGCCATAGCCAGTTTTCATCTTTCACTTCTTGTTGAAAGACCTCTTGTGTTATAGATACTACAACACCTCCTTCCTTCAAGTCTGTTATGATCTTGAGAGGAAACATCCTATTGCTTGTCACATGCACTGACCCTTTTACTTGGAGGTATATCCATGATTGTACACACATCATTCTTAAAAAAAAAATTGTAGCCCTTATTCACGAGCTGTCAAATTCTTAGAAGGTTACATTTTAGGCTAGGTACATAATAGACATCTAGCACAAACTTCTTCTCTCCCTTCCTTGTTATTATTGAAACTATTCATTTCCCCATGACAAAGACTTTACTATCAGTCCCTGTTGTCACTTCAGATTTCACACTCTCATCTAGATTGGAAAAAATTGCTATGTTTCCAGTCATGTGGTTACTACAACCCAAGTCCAAGAACCATACATATTCTTGTTTTTCTTGTGCTACATTACGAGTTAAAATCACATTACTCTCGTTTTGATTTTCTCTTGTAAAATTTACACTGGGTCTATTACCCATATCATTTTATTTCTTTCTACATCTATTGGCATAATGGCCATACTTTTTATAATAATGACATTGGACTTGGGATTTATCATACCTTTGTCCTTGTGCTTGACTATGGCTTGAGCCTTCGGTTTGATTCTAGTTGTTGCCCCTTCCACTTATGCTTGCAGGGCTGCTTCTTCCACCTCTATGTGGGCTTCTTCTTCTTCCTCGATGTTTGATCTTCCTCGAACTATACCTCGGCCAAAAGACATTTGTGCCTTGAAAACATGCTCCAATGAGGAGTTCATTGTTCTATTTAGTATATGTTCATGAGACACTAGTGATGAATGAAGCTCATCCACTGAAAATTGTGAGAGATCCTTAACTCTTCTATGGCCATTACTATGACATCAAATCTTGCGAGTAGGCTTATTAGGATTTTCTCCACTATTCTTCTTTTCTCACGAGTCTCTCCATGAGACCTTATCTGGGTAACCAAACCAATCACATGTGTGAATAATGAGTCTATGTTATTAGACTCTTTCATACAGAGAGTTTCAAAATCTTTCCTCAACATTTGTATTCTTGTCATCTTTACCTTCTCCATGCTTTGATAGGCTGTCTTGAGAATATCCCATGCCTCCTTAGACTTTGTTGTTGCTGCAATCCTTGGGAAAATACTCTCATGTACTGCTTGAAAGATATAGAAGAGGGCTTTGGATTCCTTCTTCCTATTGTCTTTCAGCAAGTCTCTTTCTGTTGTTGTCAAAGCAGTAAGCGTTGCTACATCTGTTGATTCTGGAAAACCATTTTCCACCAGCTCCCATATTTCTTATGAAGAAAAAAGGACCCTCATTGTAATGGTACAATAATAATAATTCTACCATTGAACTGTGGTAATTTTGGATTTGTCAGGCTTGTACCTACTACTGCCATTCTGACTATTTAAACACAAAATTTCTCACTGATGTATAAGATTTCTCACTGCTGGAGACTGTTGCTTCTATAAACAAACTATCTTACATCTTCTTCAGTAAAGAGAGCTTGCTCTTTTACTGAGATCCTAGACTTGCTCTGATACCATGTTGAAAATATGAAACAAAACAAATAACACATAAGGATGCTCCCCCGACAACACAGAGAACACACAATTATGCGGAATTAACAGTGAAACATACAAACATACAACGTAAAAATAGGAGTATAACTTTTTTTTTAAATTTATTCAACTCTTCTTTGAGTTTCAATTCATTCTACTCTCTTCTTCTGAAAACATAATGAAATTACATTCACTTATATCAAAATGGTCGTAGCCTGAAAACCTAATGAAATTCAATGCAATTCAATTGTTGAATGAACGTTCAACAACCAATTGTCCTTTTGGCTGTCAAAAGATAGATTCCTTCATTAAAAAATGCATAGACTTGCATTTCGGTCTATACACGAAACACATACAAAACACATTCAAAACAAAAAAGGCAGATCTCAAATATTATGCAATGCAGTTCTGAGACCACATCACATCCGCGCAAATCGGTGATACCAAAATTTAACGATCGCGCTATCCGTTAAACATGGCATGGCACTTATCGCATCGTATTCAAAATACCATACCTTGCGAAACTTAAACGGAAAACCAAAACATTTGTGATTGCAAAGTGATGTGGCATCATCGCATCACATATCAAATAACAAATCCTGCGGGTGGTGGAAGGTAAAGTTATAAAGTTGTGATTGCGATGTGCGATGTGATATCGCATCGCAACATTGCATGGTTTGTTGCAGGGCTTAACAGGTAAGGAATATACATTGTGAAGTGCGGTATTGCAAGTGGTAAACATTGGTAAGTGCGAAATTCAAAATTCAAAGGTTTTGTGGAAATATAAAGGATTTTCATGGTTTTGCAATGCGGTTGGGGTGTACGGTGGGTCCCGTCAATATCACATCGGTGGTAGAATAACTTACGGTGGATGTCTTAAGGGTTAAACAAAAAAAATTGTGATTGGGCTCTGTGGGAAAGGTAATTTAAATGAGGTGGTTCAAAGAATAAATGTAGAGGATGGTCGCGGTACTTGGTTTACTGTGGTTGCATGAAAACGCCTTCAACTCTATGGATCTGTGCTTGTCCTTCTCTGCTACAAAATTGAGGAAGTGTGGGCTACTGCTACTGCTTATTCATGGTGGTGATTGGGAGTTAATTCCAACAACAACGTCCAGTGCACTGTCGTTATTTATATGAATACTAATCATCATTATGTAGCTTCATTTTCCAACACATCTCTTGAACCTCTTGGCATTAATATCTGGCACAAGATGATGAAGATAAGTAAACACATAACGGATATGAAACAAATCCAAATTTATTTTCTAGTCGTCGTCTTTTTAACGTTCGTTGGCATATCTTCAATGATTATGTAATGTTATCTATTTTTTCACGCACTGTGTAACAAATTGAGAAGATTATCATTGGAATTCAAGAATTCTCCATTCAACCACCCCACATTTCACCACAATTCCTTTGAAGAAGAGATTATATTTGTTGTGTGGATCTCCTCCGATTTGCAATGAGTGACCCATCTGGTAGCTAGTGTTCCCTTCTACTTTCACAATCCAGAAAAACCAGTTCTATGTTGAACACACTTATTGAATGACTGTACTCCGTGTTTCAACCTTCTACGATTGTTATTTTAGAAGATTTTATTAGGAATGGATATATGATCATATATTTTCTAAAAATTATATCGGATTGAGCAGGCTTTGACCTCTTCCCAACCCAATTCTCTTGAAAATAATTGTTATCTTAATAAAAATTCCAAGGTTAATCCCAAGCGTGTTTTCTTGTTGACCCTATTAAGCACCAATGACACTTGATAATGGATATTTTTAATCTTATATCCTTTTCATGTAAACCCCTATAGTTGTATTATTTTCTATAAGGGAGATGCCAAACTACCTTCATTAGTGACCTTGTGGCCTGTTGTCTGTTGAGTCCTCTGATGCTTACCATCCTTGCGAGATTCATATAAAAATGTGAGGAGTGTTGTGTATTTGGCATGTGACGCTTTCCTTTATGGTCTGCCCATGCCATTTGCAAGAGTGTCTCTATCTCCCTCTCTATTATTCATCTAAGATGCTTCAAAACTTTCAAGTGAATTTTTTTCCCAATATCTTCTTCCATTTCCAAACTTCCTCTTAAGACCTCAGATGTTTAGTTGGCTACTAATAAATGTGGGCTTGCATTAACTATAACTTTATGTTGTTCTTCTTATGAATTTTCAAGAAAATTTATATTTACTTGATTGGTCTTCATTAGTGCTGAAGGATTCTATAGAAATCTTGGTGATGCAATGAGATGTAGTAGTGGTCTTTATAACTTCTGATCACAAAACCATTTGTATTGATTTCTTCAATAACAATATATTGCAAGTAATATGGTTAAGATGTAGATCTCACGATTCTTCATGATGAAAACTTCTATGGACCAAACATATAAATGTATAGAATTTTCCCCTTCGCTTGATGGAAATATTTTTTCTTTTGCTTGCATGTACATGTATTTGAATATATCTCAGTTTTTGTTTTATTTTTATAGATGAAATATCAGCCGAATCTATGAGTTATACATTGATGCATTGTATATGCATATTTAAATTCAATAGAAGCTAAAGAATTTTTAAGGAAATTTTGATTATGCCAATATACAATGATGTAGACTCATGTTTTAACGTGATTCAACTCGATATGTGAACATCTAACTAGACTATATAGGTTTGAGAATTTTTATTTGCATGCTTATACACATAATAAACATATATATGTACAATTTCTAAAACAAATCTTGAATCAAGAATGATCCTCTGAATGAAGAACCTGCTTAATGTTGCTAGTTTATAAGAAACATGTCTTCATCAATTTGATGATGGTCCTTTGCTCTTGCTGCTTCTTGACTGCTTCAAATTCTACACACAATCATATTCTTATTGTTCCTATAATATCCCCATTAGTTAGTGCACTCAATCCCATAATATCTATGATGTTTTAGGTTCTCCTTTTGAAGTCATATTAGTGACAATAATTTTCAAGAATTATCCCTATTTTGTTTCTCAGATATTCAAAAGGTTCTCTAGCAAGAGGCTTTGTAAATATATATGTTATTTGTTCTTTTGTAGGTATGTATTCCATATTCACTGTTTTCTCAACCACTTGTTCTCTGAGGAAGTGGTACTTTATGGGGATATGTTTGGTCTTTGAATACAGTGCAATATTTTTCGAAATTATTATTGCACTTGTATTGTCGCACTTGATAGATAAGGTTCACTGAAATTTAATTTCATATCTGGTAGAGTTTGTTTCATCCACAATAATTGTGTGCAACAAGAAAAAAATACTATGTATTCGACTTCTGTTGTAGAAATAGAAATTAATGATTGTTTCTTTCTTAACCATGAAACTAGAGATTCTCCTATATAGAATGAACAACCACTTATCCTTTTTCTGTCATACACACAATTGGCCGAGTTTGCATTTGTGTATGTTTTGATTTTAAATTTACTACCATTTGGGTACCATAGTCCATAGTTCGTAGTCCCTTTCAAGTATTTGAATATCCTCTTTGTTGCTAATAGATGAATTTGTTTAGGTATTGATTGATATCTTGCAACTAATCTGACTGCCAACATTATATCTGTTCTAGAAGCTGTTAGGTATAGAAAGTTTCCTATCATAGATCTATAAAGCTTTTGATCAACATCAGGTGATTAATCATCTGCACATAGATTGCATCCAGTTCCATGGGGGTTGAGACAGGTTTACAATCTTCCATTTGGAACTTTTTCAACATATAAATAAGTTCTCCAATCATTGACATCTTAAACTTAGATTTCATATCTTCATAAAACCATTTCACTAGATGATATTTATTGTTTCCAAACATAATATCATCCACATACACAACCACAATTAGTAATTCATATCCATCAACCTTTATGTATAAATTACTATCAACTCCTCCTCTCGTGAAACTCTATTTTTTGAAGGCACGTGTCCAGTCTAGATTACCATGCTCATGGTGCTTTCTTAAGACCATACACTGCCTTCTTTAACCTTAAAACATAGTTAGGATTATCTGATAATCAAAACCATTTATTTTTTTTCCATATATACCTCTTCCCCAAGTTCTCTGTTTAGAAAAGAAGACTTTACGTCCATTTGGTATAATTTTAAATCCTTGTAGCAAGAAAAATCTAGAAACATCCTAATTGCCTCCAATCTTGGAACTGACGCAAATTTTTCTTCATAGAAAAGACCTTCCACTTGTGAGTACCCCTTGCAAACTAGTTTGCCTTTGTTTCTAACAATTTTACCCTATTCATTCATATTGTTTTTGAATACCCATTTTGTGCCAATGAAGTTCTTTTTGACTGGTCTTGGTGTTAGTTCCCAAGTCTTATTATTTTTGATTTGGTCTAACTCCTCATTCATAGCATCTATCCTATTTTTTTCTTTACTTGCTTCCTTGTTTTCATCACTTCATTTTTATCTCCAATGATTTCAATTTCGCGATGATATGATTTTGTGCGTGTCTTGAGGGGCCTTTTGAATGAGTGTCTGTAATTTCTAATTCTTCATCTCATACGTCATTCTCTTTACTATTATGATGATGATGATTGGGATGATTGATAAAACTTGTGTTGTTGTTCTTATCAGGTTGCTCTTCGTCAAAATTTACATCTACAAATTCCACAATCTTATGCAGTCTTTATTATAACATATGTATCCTTACCTTTTTATGAATATCCCAAAAATATTCCCTCATATGATTGAGCATCAAATTTTCCTAGCTCTTCATCATTATTTTTGATATAGAACTTACTCCCAAATACTTTCAAATGTTTGATTGAATTTGGATTACTGTGCCACATTTCATAAGGTTTCTTATCATAGTTTGGTCTGAGATGTTCCTTATTGAGAATATGTACTGTTTTATGTACTGTTTTTTTCCAATAGGTTTGAGGAATGTTTCTTCCTTGCATCATGGATCTGGCCATTTGCTAAACATATTTGTTTTGTCTCTCTGCAACTCCATTTTGTTGAGGCGTTTCTACAATAGTATACTTTTGTTTTATGCCAAGTTCATCACACAGGTCTGTGAACTCATTTGAATTAAATTCACCTCCTTTGTTTAACCTTATGCACTTTATCTTGCACCCTGTTTTGTTTTCTTCTAGTGTCTTCAATATTTTGAAATTATCAAATGATTCTGACTTATTTTTGAGAAATTCCACCCATGTTAACCTCGAATAGTCGTTAATTATCAACATGAAATATTTTTCTCCTCCTGGTGCTTTTGTTATGGAAG
This sequence comes from Pinus albicaulis, assembly GCA_034641835.2. Classification (NCBI taxonomy): domain Eukaryota; kingdom Viridiplantae; phylum Streptophyta; class Pinopsida; order Pinales; family Pinaceae; genus Pinus; species Pinus albicaulis. Next base: position 1,842,021,148 of record CM076578.1, read on the forward strand.
GCCTACACAAATTGATATGAACTATTTGTGAAGGCTTACTACTTGAGTTTTTATCTTTGAATTTGAATGATATCTGTGTTTTCTTTCACATTTGACATGACTTGAAAGTAGTGCTTTGAGGCTTATTTATTGTTTGTATATCTATTAATTCTCTCTTCTTAATAATTTTGATTATATTATCAAAATTAAGATTCTATAACGAGCACAATTCGCATACGTAGCGAAAATATTTAAAATACTTCGTAGACAAAGACATCCATTGTAGGATAGTTATTGTATATTGTATAAAATAATTGATGTAGGATGATTACAAATGAGAATGAGGGGCTACTTATATACCCTAGGTAGGGCCCCTTCCATGAATGGTCATGTCTCTAAGACATGCATCTTCATTACTAACTAACTAACCATTATTATTATATTTATATTTATATTTATTATTTATTTTTATATGAATTACATTCATAAAATTTACTCTCTCTTCAAGAAGCTTTGTCCTCAAATCTTACTGAGAACATCTTCTCATCTCTAAACTTTCATCTTCGTTGATACAAGACGATATGATACTCTGAGTGATAGTAAAAAATCCCGTACTGAGAATGGATCAAACCATCCTAGATTGATCTTTTGTGGAATCAAATTTTGTGATGAATAGATATCATGGGACTGGATTATGAAAACTTCAATATTATTTGGAACATAAAATTTTCATTTACTTTTTGAGTGATACTGAAACGTAGATTGATTGAAATTTTTTCTCTTGTGATTCAGATGTCGATACATAGTTCTTTTGGTTGGAATTCCCCTTATCATGTTATTGGTTGTTTCCTAATTTTCTTCAAGCGTTGTTGCTGTTGAGTTGGTGACTAAATCATCATTTGGAATGTCTATCGTTTGAACTGTAATTTATGCATGTGCCTTCACTTAAATAGGATTTGGATTTCCTCGAACAATGAGATTGGTGGAATTAGTGTTTGTTTCTTCTTTCCCAACTTGGACTATTACATCTAGTGATTTTGATGCTTCCTTTGCAACAATTTCTTCAATCCTATTCGTCAATGATTTATTATCATCCTTAAGTTTTGTAATTTGTTTAATAAAATTTTGGTTATGATTTTCAAGACATAAGCATTCCTCATTTCCCGAGTCAACTTTATTTTGGCCTTCAACCTTGTTGGGTGCATGAATTACACTTAAGAAAACTCCTCAACACTTAATTTGTCAACCCGGGGGATTCGTAAACTTAGAGACGAAGAACAGGAAATGCCAGAGATGGTATGAATCTTCCTAATATAAATCCCTACTTTCTTTAAAGGAAATATTGCAAAATAAAATCAAAAGAGAAAAAGGGCAACTTGAACCATCAAAATAATCTAAGACCGAAACGAGGAAGTATGCATTTGAAAGAGATAATTAAAGATAAAAGGAAATCACTCCCACTAATGGTTTTTTAATCTACTGAGTGTGTGTTTTCCTTTAGCAGAGACACTTTAGCAGTCACGTTAGATGGGCCCTTAAACCTGCTTCTTTAGAGATTTCCTTCTTGCATTAATCTATCCTGCACTAGTGTAGGATCAGAGATTTATGTAGAAGGTATAAATAGTGTCTTTATTGAAGGCTTTTTACTTCATGCAAGGGCTCGAACTTTTAAAGATTTAGAGCACTCAGATCTTGTGGCAAGAAATTGGTTCTTGCACCGGATCAGAGCTTCCTGCACTTAGCATTTAATCCTTAAAGTGAGTGTTCAATTATTGCAAGTGTTGTTGTACTGTTAAATTGAATTACACACATAAAAAGTGAATGTTTCTGATCTTAAAAGAGTGCAGGAATAAAGAAAAAATCAATATACATTTATCTTGTCATAAGCATTAAAGAAAGAAAGAAGATTGCGGAAATTAGATTAAGAAAGCTTGTTGCATCACACCAACGTGCACTAGTGCAGGTTCATTTCTGCTGCTTGGACTAGGTGGAAAAACCAATTAAACAGAATTGCAGGAAAATGAAATGTCACACCAACGTGCACTAGTGTAGGTTTGTTTCTCCTGCTTGTACCAGGCGGATGAAAACCAATCTGAAATCAAGTGTAGGAAAGTAAATTGGAAGGAAAGAAAATGTATCTACTTCACACAACGGATCCATTTTCACTCAGAGAGGAATACATGTGTTGAAAGTTAAATCAAACTTTGACAATACAAACACAAATTACAAGAAAAAAAGGAAATGGGCTAAACGCGCTGGTACAAACACAAATTACAAGAAAAAAAGGAAATGGGGTAAATGTGTTGGGTTGGTTGGGCCTAGCCAACCAGTGTGTTTCCCTTTTAAATAAAAACGATGCTCAGTAACTTGATCAATTCATCAGCTTAAAGATAGAAACAAAATTTTTGAAACATGAGGCAGGGCTCCCTTTTATTAATTCATTGAGGCAAATACATGCGTGAATACATTGTCCAGCCTAGATTCGGGCGATAACAAAATAACCTGTTACTGCCTCTCTGTTCTCTTTTTGCTATCAAAATTTTCTTAAAAAAATCTTCTTAGTCCTATTTACATTTTACATTATAGAGATCTCTAGCCAAAGGCCAAAATAGATTGTTCAATCGATTCATAACAAAATGCAGAATTTAGTTTCGGCCTTCAAAATAAGACGATTTTGCAAAACTGGTCGTAGCTAACTAGCTTTCGCCCTTCATAGATTGGTCTCAGCTACCTTTGAATCATTTTTCCATCGTGGCTCAAGCAGCTCAAGACGAGGTGGTGATCGAGGAGGTTCGGATCTGCTGCAAAGATTCGATGTATTGGCAGTGGTGCAAGATCTGATCCTGCACTAGGATCAACGGTCACAGTAAGTGCTCTAACTACCAAACAAACATAGGAGATATCTGTAAGCTACAAATAGTGATTATAAGTAAGAAACCATGTAATAAATGATTAATAAATGCTAAGTTGATTTAAAAATATGAAAAATGAAGTTTATACGAAATATGTCACCGTGCTTGGACTGGTGCAAGATGAGGGTGCATAAAAGAGGTGCAACAGAGGTAAATGGTTATGATTTAGGAAGGGGAAAATTGTAAAAAGAGAGAAAATTAGGGGGCTAACATCCTCCCATCCCTAAGCTATTGTGTGTCCTCATACAACTCTTTACCTTTGCAAAAAACCTTCAAAACTTCGAGCATTGCAGCTCAATCCTGCTATGTCATACTATCATCAGTCTGCAATGTTTTAGACATCTTATTTCTGATTTTCTTCAGTTTCTTTGTCACCTTTCTAAGTCATTTGAAACATTGCGCAGCTCGGTATTTATACACTTTGACTTCTCCTTTCTTTTTCTGGATCTCCGCCGTGAATTCTTCTTTATTCTGTTCTTTTTCCTCCTGTGCTTTAGCTCCAAGCTGCTCTAAGTTCTGCACTTGAAGCTCTAGTTCAGCTATCCGAGCAGCATGAGTTACCAAATATTCCTCTTTTTCTATCTCAACAGGGGCTATGTTTTCCTCAGGGACCTTAGTATCCCTCATGACTTCGGCAAACTCTTCTTCTTCTTCTTATTATTATTCTTGCTCTTCTGGTTCTTCTTCTTCTGGCTCTTCTTCTTCTTGCACTTCTTCTTCTTGTACTGGTGCAAGAGGGGATTCAATGTTCTTTGGGGACTATGGTTCTGCACCAGGTTCTTCATTCTTTTTCTGGGCCGTTTAATGAAATCGGCCAATAGAGTGTCATCCTCGACCTCTACAGATTTTGCTGTGTCCGCAAGGACTGACAGTAAATCGTCTTCTTCAGGGGTTTGTTCATGTACTAGTGGCGTCGGAAGAGTTTCTTCAACAGGTGTATTGGTTGTCTTCTTTTTCTTTGGAGATGGGCCCTTTTCTTTTGTTGATTTCTCGGGTCATTTCCTTTTTGTACTAGTGCAAGAAGGACTTCCCTTTACACTCGGACCCTTGCTTGTGCTGGCGGGGGTCTCTGTCTTCTTTCTGCTAGCTATCTTCTTATGCAGCTGACTTAACAGTGCCTCCCAGGTCATGCCTTTAATTTCCAACTACTTCTGAACCAAAATCTTTATCAGGTCGTGGTGATATAGCTTCTTATCGGCCTGGTCTGCCCATGCGCCCTGCACACTCTTGGCCATTTTTTCCAATCTCTTAAGCAAAAATAAGTGAAATCCATCCTCCACCGGATATGCCAGCCGGGTTCGAAATGTTGCAACATCCTGAAATGATACACAAAAGTGAGGGACTATCTCCCTTCACAAGTTACGAATCTCTATAGGATGAAAAGGAGGTCCCGCCACTGTCTCAGTAGGGCACTACGCGGAATTCCTTTCGTCCAATCTACCTTCATGTCCTTGTCAACGACAAAATGCTGCCATCGCTTCCTTTCTAGTCTCTGATTTTTAAAATACTACACACTAGTATTTTGCAAGCTCGTCGCTGCTGCTATAAATTCTTCCGTGACCTTAAATTTTAGGGGCCCAATTTTTACACGACCGTTTTTAAACTCTTTGCAAACTGTAGGGCCACTTCATTGTTGTGCCCATCAAATTTCTGTAAAAACTGAAGAAAGCCTGAGTCTTGCAATAGTGCAAGACTATTGCGAAACTCAGCGGTCTAATCTACCTCACTGAGAGATGAAGGTTCACATCGAACAGGCGGCATCGCTACTTAACAGTTATGAATAGTCCAAAAGTTGCATGCAATATCAGAAAATTTGGCTCTTTATAGATAGGGATCGAACTATCCACCATCCCTTCTGTCTTATTACCGATCCATTCCACCAAAATAGCCGTGGATGCAAGGCATGTTTGAAATCGTGTGGGATTGGTTCCTGTAGCAGCGTTTTAACAGCTATGTGAGGTAATCATTATAAGTGAAGGACGTTTAGGATCATGGCGGAAAGGGTAATTATATCCAAGCAACGGTTAAACATTTCCGCACTCCTTCATAATTCAAAAAATAACTTTAGCATTAATTAAAAAATGATCATGATTCTTAACTTAAAAACACCTTGTACTTTAAATAATTTTCTCCTAGTTAATATGATAGCACAAGTACTCATCAAATAAGTGAAAAAGGTTGCTTGTAAAATTTTATGATGACCACTTTCCTATGACATATGCTTATGAAAAGAACAAATTGTACTATGTCTCTGACAGGGTACATTCTTGCACTGATCTGTTTACACCGCTTAAACTATGATGTTCTGCTGGTACCATTCTTCTTGCATTATTATATAGGAAAATATGCTTGCACTAGTGCAAGCATATTTTCTGAAAAAACAAAACAGGGAATTTAAGTAAAATGTAGGCTGGAACTTCTAACATGGCTTCCTCAATTGATACTGGAAATTTTCTTCGCCCTTTCTTGATGGTTCATAGCATCTTTTTGCTCGTTGTGTATGAGATCCTGTAATGAATTCATGAGGGAACAAAGAAGTGGGAAAGGAGAAAATTTTAGAATGGGAAGGAATTTTGTTACAAGGATTCCAGGAATAGTACCACAAGAGGGGATAAACAGAAGTAGGATAGGGAAAAAAATTCAAGGGTAAAGTGGGATTTTTACGAAGCGGGTAGGGTAAATTCAGAAGAATGTGGGAAGGTTAATCATTCTAGGATTTAAAGAAGAAAACTGAGGGAATATTACAAAATGGGATATGAAGAAAGGCAAAAAATGTTCTGGAAGGTCTGCCTGCACTAGTGCAAGAAAAATAACTGTAGTGAGAATTAAGTGTTACTTGAATAAAAATATCCATGCTAATTACCCCTGTATAAAGGTTGGTCATGTTGAACCTGCTTTTACTTGGTGGTTGCTAGCATATCTAAAGATCAAGCAAAATTTTATTTTTATTAGAAATTTTTGATCTTCCTGCCAGCGAGCTGGTTTTCAGGTTGGCCCTTCTGCAATCATGTCAGTGAACCGATTTTCACAATTACAGGAAAATATTTTTTTTCTTTACTTTTTTATTATTTTTTTTTTGTATTTTAAAATTTTTTTTCAAGAGAAAGAAGGATTCATGCCTTCAAAAGGTTGGTATTACCATTCACCACTACCGTCCTGAATTGCTGTTGGACTTGCTGTGTAAAATATTTCTTGGCAAGTGGTTGAAAATACTTCTTTAATCTATGTCCATTTACCAAGAATAATAATTTTTTTCCATCAATAGTTTTAACTTATACTGCTCCATTATCGAATACTCAGATCACTTCATAAGGTCCCATCCAACGTGTATGGAACTTCCCTTTAAATTTTTTAAATTTAGAATCCTAAAGGAGTACCCAATCACCTGTTTGGAATTGATTTTTCTGAATAGACTTGTCATGCCACCTTTTGTGTTGCTGCTGAATTAGTATGTTCTGTTGAACAACATCTCTACGAAATTCATCTAATTCATTTAATTGGAGAAGACGTTGTTGTTGTGCCTCAGAGAGATCTAGTCCTAACTGAACTGTAGTTTTGAAAGTTTTGATTTGGAACTCAATTGGTAACAGAACCTATTTGCCATATACTAGCTCATATGGTGTATGTCCCGTGCTATTTCTCCAAGTGGTTCTGTATGCCCACAAAGCTTCTGGTAATCTTTTAGCCCAGTCTTTCCGATGTGTATCGACTGTCTTTGTAAGAATGGACTCGATCACTTTGTTTGTAGATTCCACCTAGCCATTTGCTTGCAGATGATATGGCATGGATTTCCTACGCCGGATCTTGTATTGCTCCATCACACCCTGTACCAGATTAGAAATAAACTGCGGACCATTGTCAAAAACAATTTCTCTAGGCACACCAAATCTAGTAAAGGTTTCAGTAAAAATAAAATCAACAACAACTTTTTCTGTAGCAAAAGAAACAGCTTTAGCTTCTACCCATTTTGTAACAAAATCTGTACAAACCAAAATATGCTTTTTACTTAATAATGTTGGATTTATTGGCCCTATAAAATCAATAGCCCATTTTTCAAATGGCTCAATCATAACTTGGGGGCATAAAGGAATTTCATTGGTTTGATTAGGCTGGCCCTTTCATTTACAGCTATCACATTGCTTGACATACTGTTTGGCATCTTTAAATAAGGAGGACCAAAAGAAACCAGCACGCAGTACTTTATATGCAATCCGCTTATTAGCGAAGTGGCCTCCACAAGGTTCATCAAGAGTAGATTTCAATATGTCAAACACTTCCTCCTCTCTTACACATCTACGGATAATCAGATCTGGACCAGTGTAAAAGAGATCTCCTTGAATCCAGGAGTATGCAACACTTTTCTGAATAAAATCTTGCTTTTCACGAGTAGACAAGTGGGGTGGTGTTTTTCCAGTGACAAAATAATTAGCAATGTCAGTAAAACATGGATAATATGTAGACATAGCAAAAAGATGTTCATCCAGAAAATCATCATTAACAGGAGTTGCTTCACCAGGATTATCTAATATGGAAAGAAGGTCTGCTACAACATTAGATTTTCCTTGTCTATCAATAATAGTAACATTAAACTCCTGCAACAATAGCAACCACCTAGTCGCTCTACCGCTAGTCAATGGTTTTTTCATCAAATATTTAATCGTGGAATGATCAGTATGTACAAATACTTCATATCCTGTAATATAGTGCTTGAACTTACTAATTGCAAAAATTACAGCTAAAAACTCTTTTTCTGTAACTGTATAATTCAATCAATGGAAGACAAATTCTTAATAATATAATAAATAACATAGGATTGCTTATTTTCCTCTTTTCCTAAAGCTGTGCCAATAGCCAAATCTGAAGCATCAGAGGAAATGTGAAAAGGCAGGGACCAGTTTGGACCTCTCAAAACTGGTGCCTGTACCAAATTTTCCTTTAATGTTTCAAAAGACTGTTGGCAAGCCGTGGACCAAGAAAATTCACTATCCTTAGCTAGAAGTCAGAAAATAGGGGCAGCTATCTTAGAAAATTTTTCAATGAATCTTCTATAATAACCATCATGTCCTAAAAAACCTCTTACTTCCCTTTGAGTTTTGGGTGCAGGAAGATGCAGAATGATTTCAATCTTTGTCGGATCAACCTGGATACCTTTATCAGAAATCAAATGGCCAAGTACCACTCCCGCTTTACACATTAATCTACATTTCTTGTCACTCAAAGCGAGATGGGCTTCTTGAAAATGAATAAGTACTTTCTCTAGATTTTTGAGAGCTTCCTGAAAAGAATTACCAAACACAGAGAAGTCATCCATATAAATTTCTACAAATTCCAGATCAGCAAAAATGGCCAGGACTACCCTTTGAAAGGTAGCCGGGGCACTACATAAACCAAAGGGGAGCACTTTATAAGCAAAGGTACCCCATGGACATGTAAAATTAGTTTTATCCTGATCTTCGGGTGCAATTTGTATCTGGTTATAACGACTGAAGCCATCCAAAAAGGAAAAATATTTCTTTCCTGCAAGGGTATCAAGCACCTGATCAATAAAAGGGAGAGGGAAGTAATATTTAAGAGCGGCTTTATTCAATTCTCGATAATCAATACAAATACGCCATCTTCCATCTTTCTTAGGTAAAAGCACTAATGGAGAGACCCACTGACTGTCGGAAATAGGATAGATAAAACCAGCATCCAAGAGTTTCTGCACTTCTTCCTTCACAATATCTCTTAGAGCTAGATTCATTTGCCTTTGGGGTTGTCAGACAGGTTGGGTTCCTTCCTAAACATAAATATGATGTGTACAAGTTTCAGGAGGGATACCCTCCATATCTTCATAGCCCCAAGCAAAGGCACTAAGATGGTTTTGCAAAAAATTCACAAGCTGCTCCTATTGAGATGAGTCCAAATCTAAACTAATATGCAAGGATTTACCAGGGCTAATCTCAACAAGAGTGGTGTCAGGCTCGGGAGTACCCAAGAGTGTGGTCAAATGCAGCGGTACAGAAAAATGAGAATCATGATTATCTTGAAAATCTAGGCTGAAAATCTGGCTCAATGGCTCATAATTAGGCATAGTGTCTAAATTATTTAGGAAATCTTGAATCTCATCTTCTGGTGAAGGCCTATTATAATGCTAGATAAGAGAAATGGACTGAGTCTCCTCATCACTACTTTGATCCAACCATAAAGTATCTCGAAGGTCCTGAATGGATCTGGAAAGGGGGTATAAGGTAACTTTCTTCCTTAGAATATCCATGTGAAATATACATATCACCGGAACAGCATCCAATGTATGCATCAGTCGTTGTAAGCCATGGTCGACCCAAGATCAAGGGATGTCCTCCTACTGGGTTCTTTGGCTGAAGCACAATGAAATCAACAGGATATTTCCAAGAATCTAATGAGATGATCACATCGTCCAATACTCCTTCTGGCTTAATTTTAGATCTATTTGCTAATTCAAGCACAGTGGGAGTAGGGTGAAGATGAGATAACCGAAGTTGATCCATGGTTTTCTTAGTCATAACATTAATGACTGCCCCCAGGTCTATAAGAACATTAGAGACAAGGACATTACCAATCTGAACTGAGACAACAGGGTTTCCAGGATCAGCATATTTTTCCACAAACACACATCTCGTCATTAACTCTATTGCCCTACCAACAAATTGAATGGTTTTGGGTTCCAATCTCTTCCTCCCGGGTTTCTTGAGATAGAGTTCCTTAATAATATTTTTACAAATGGGGATCTATTTAATGGCTTGAAGGAAAGGTATCTTAATGAAAAGATTCCGAAGCTCAGATGCCAAACTAGTCTCAAAAATAGGCTCACTTATTTCCATTACTAACCTCTTTGGGAAGGGAAGCTGGTTGGAAGAAGATGGCAAGGATTCAGAGGGTAAGGGCCGCTTAGTAACAACTTTTGGAGAGTGGTTAAGAGTTTCCTCTTCTCCTTTCTCTTCAATGATCACCGTAGGTTGCTTCTATTTTTCTGATGTTACAGTCCTTCCCGATCTTAATTGAATATCATGAACCCCAACTGGAATAGACTGGTATTCGAATGATAAAGGTGGGTTTGTTACATGGATCATTTGCACTGCTTTGTTATTATTAGGATTGGGCATAGGTTGAGAAGGAAACTGAGGAGGTCGAAAGGGTGGAGGTAAAGGCAATGGTGGAATGGACTGACTCAGAAGTTGACGCATTGAATAAGGTGTATGCGTAGATGGATATGACTGCATAGGTGGCTGGTAGGAATATGAAGAATAAGTTGTCCCTCTCCAACCTTTTTTCCATGGTTGAGAAGGTTTCCCATGTTGATATTGATTCCCATACTGCCACTGCTGATGAGAGTTAGGATAAGAATATGCATGTGAATTATAACTAAAATAGTGTGAAGAAAATTCAGGAGCCATACCTATACCTACATGAGGCCAGTTCCTTCTTGCTCCCATAGCATGCAAGTATTTAGCTTTAGGATGTCCCCCTGTAAATACAGCTTTAAGTCCTAGTATAGAGGGACATTTTTCTGTGATATGGTCTTTTGCACAAATAACACACTTATTAGTTTCTTTCAAATTAAGAGGACACTCTTTAGGAGGGTGCTTGTCTCTACATTTAGGACAGAAAATACATAATGACTCTTGTTCCTTCATAAGTTTCTGCTAAAATTTTAAAAAGTCTAATTGTTTGGTAACAATGTTCCTTATATCAATTTTCATGTTTTCCATTTTATTTTCTAGTCCAATAATCATAGCATCAGTAGATTCAGTTTTTCTTTTTCTATTTCGAGTTCCTCTACCTGATCTATATTGGTTTCTTGAAAATTTCCTGCATAATTCACAAATTTGATCAAAATTTTGCTGAGAAATATCACCTTGTCCTAACAGATTCAAATTATTTCTAGCATTATCAGTAAGTCCTCTTAAGAACAAGGTTCTAATAGTGTTGGTGTTGGGGTTCCTATGTTTTGGTAGATTTGGAAATACCAAAAGATAAGACAACATCAAACCACTTTGGGACCTCAGGATCTAGCCCTCCTGGGTCCAGAGAGGGATCTCTCTAATAAAACAAAGAATGATATATCTTTGAAGCTCAAAATGAGGTATTAGGCTATCTATGAAGCACAAAGGGGGGTTTTAAATGATTTGGTTGGTGAGTTGCTGGGTTGGTCATGAGATCATAGAATGAGAAAGTAATGGGAGAAAAGGAACAAAACAACAGGATGTTTCAACGAAGAGAATGGGTCAAGAGAGTGCCATCCATTGGGCTATAGAGTCATGAAAGGGAATTACTTGCAACATCTAGCCAAGGATTTAAGAGGGCAAGTCATCTAATACTAAAGGATCTTTTTAGATTAGATGGTGGGATGGAACATTAAGGATGGAAAGTGAAAGAAGGAAAACAACCTGATTTTCTGTCTATAGATCAGGTCAGAGGTCATTTAAGTCCAGACCTGCTTGGACCTACTGAAAGGGCAGCTCTCAAGGAGGAACAAAGGGGCAGCTTATAGATCGGACCAGAGGTCATTTAACTCTAGGTCAGCTTTAGCATGCTCCAGGAAAACAGAGATAAGCTTAACAAGAGATCTTAGAAAGGCCAACTGGTCGCACAAGGATCCTAGTGGACAGGGCTAACTCTAATCCCTAGTGTTCGCAAATCTTCCAGCTTAAACCCAACAAGAACATCTAAGAACAGATTCATTTAATCCATACATCAGCTAGCAGGAAATGACATCCACTACACTGGTTAAATTAACTGGAATCAATCCTTAGATAACATATTTAGCAGAAAACATTGAAGGCCAGGAGAGCAGAGACATAGGGTACCTAACAAGGGTAAATCCTATGCCATATTTATGATGCAAGCCCAGAAGAAAATGAAACAGTATGGAAATGTAATAAACAGAGTAAGAAAGACATCACCAATAGTAATAGACCAGGATCTTGTGAAATGCGCTTTGATTAATTGATGCAAAACTAGTCACATACACTAAGCTCAACGATTATTACAATCCAAACCTCTCCTCCCAGCCTACTACATAACAACTACTCTGCTAATCCCTCCCAAGACTGTTCTGACAGTCAGAATGAATCCCTCTAACAGCAACGACAACAGTCGAATAACAACCTTTACAATGAGTTCTACAGGGTTCTTATAGGAGAAAGAATAACAATGGTAGGTGATATTCATTAAATGAATTTCATTAAGACAGAGGAGAGGTGGGTCGAATGCCCATTCTGAAAAATGGCCCTTCATTAACTGGGTGTACTCTGGAGCATGGTCCAGAAGTCTCGTTAATAACTTCAAGTGTGTTCTTCCGAAGAAATCCGACTGATGGTACTCTGTGGTAGCCTTCTGAAATAAGTGACGTGGGCAGAAAGGTCTGTAGGTATCTCCATACCTCATAACTATGGTCCTAACAGTAACAAAGACTTCTGTCAGTGTACTTAGCTTTCTTGAGGGCTCGAGGGCACATGGAGAACGCGAAAAGGCAGTCTTTCTGGAGAAAAGTACTCTGTTGATATAGAACACAGATATAGCTTTGTTTCACGCTTAGTCTTCATACTGTGCCTCTTCCTTCGAATGCGGGATTAAGCGTAAATTATATCAACAATAAGCATTAATCCCCTCGAATCCTTTATGCTGATACGCTGGGCCGCTATAATGGTCTCTCTGTGATCCCTGTACAATGAAACAAACTTGTTATGAAATCTCAGGGGTGATGGAAGAATGCTTTGAAAACTGAAGGAATGGTGGCGGAACTATAGAAACGACGGTCGTGGAGGAAACAGGTGGAAATGCAGTGAAACAATGGTGGATGGGGGAAAAACAAAACACACACGTGGAAAAATGACGTGGCGGGAGCGGTCAATGGCGGGTCAAGCAATCAAATCTGGACCATCCGATCTCCGGTGGAGATCGATGGTGGAAAACACGTCGGAGGGAAACGGACAGTGGGCAAGGGGTACAGATGCCTCTGATTAACCCGCACGCAGCTTCGTGGAGCGACAACCGTTAAATGGGTGATCGCAGATCGGACGGCTGATATGCATATCGCTCCGTGTTCTGTACCGAACGATAACGCGCGATGAGTGGGCGATTTTCCAGCCGTACTGGTGCTACGCATCAAATGCTGTATGGAATCGCTAGCCCATCGGTAAATACCGCCCACCCCTCAAAGGTAGTGCGATAGATACTGGTGGTTTTGAACAGTGTGTGGGGACCATTGGGTGGGTAAAATATGGTCCGTTGATTTGGCGGGTAAATGAATGGTGGAGATGCGACGAACAACGGTGAAAGGGTAAGGTAAAGGACGTTGCGGGGATTGCGACGACCGTCCGATCTGTATATATCAACGGCTCAAAATGCTCCCGATATTCAAATGCGGTAAGCACCTTCCGCCTTGGCACCTGGTTCTAGCACCGCGGTCGCGTGGGGAGAAAGATTAAGGGGGCTAGGCCGAAAGGGGCTAGGCCGTAATATAAGGTAGAAAGTGGGTTTTTGGCCAATTTTAATGCTTTTGAGGCCAAAGATGGGTAACGGTAGAGGGAAAAAGGGAATTTAAACCAAACAAAGTGTATTTGGAAGGTTTAAAGGGGATTTGAGATGGTTTAGAGGGTTAATAGGGGAAATAGAGAGGAGTAAAAGGGGATGAAACATGGGTTTGGAAGGGATGATATAAAGGGAAAAAGGAGGCCTTTTGGGCATTTCTTCACAACATAGAAGCTTTATAACATGAGAAGCTTTATAACTGGAAACAGCAGAGGGGATTCCATCAAAGGACAAAGGCACAAGGATGCTTCAAGGATGATGTGTTTTTGGCGGAAATGCATTCCTTGAAGGCTCAAAAACATTTTAGCCCCCTGTTTGCTTGTCAAAAAATTTATAGGGGGCTAATAGTGGCTCCACATGGGGATGGCTTCTTCTTGAAGGAGTCAAGAATTCAGAGGATAAATATTTGGTGTAGGCCAGATGCCTGGTACTTGACCCATCCATTTTCTTTCTTGGATCAGCTGCCAAAAATCATGAAGACATCAAATCAGCAGTAAACATTCTCCTAAACAACTACCTACCCACACTATAGTCCTAATTTTTTTTTCTTCTGGGTGCATTTGGACTTGTAGACCCTTTACATCATCAATTTTTACAAGTAGGAAAATGACCTATTCTAATTCTACCCTTATTACTCCATGAGACCAGATTAAACTGTTGGCCTCATAGTTTCTCTACCCAAACTATATCTGCTAGGATTAAACTGTCTAGCAGATTTCTTCTCTATATTCTAAGACATAAATTGAAAAAAATTCAAGCCACGATTAGATTGTCTGACTTGCTGGAATTTGTAGAAATTAAAAAAAAACTAACTACATGCTCACACACTGAGCTTTATTGATTTTTTCTACCTACCCTACTCTACTTGGAAATCTTTGATGCTCTAGGTGATACAATAATGCGAATGCAACCAGTCAAGCAGTAGCGCTTCTTCCACTGCATCCTCAAAGTGGCTCTTGAAAGCCCATTCATCTTCTTCTTTCACATCAAAAAGCAGTGGAATTTCTTCTTTTTTAGGAGGAGGGAGACTTTCCAAAAATGCTCTGGGGTCTCTGAACTGGTATGATTTCTCTTGTGAGTTTAGAAGTTCAATCTCAACTTCATACCTTTCCACCACCATTTCTAAGAATATTTTCCCGAGCATGGGTCTAAATTTTGAGCTGAGAGGAATAACGCTTGGAAGGTCCTCTGCCTTATATTCTGCCAAGTCACTAGAAATTGTATCACGACACACTGTTATGAAATTTGGAAACCTTTCTGCAAACCGTTCAAGGTCTTACATTAGTGAAGTGACTTGGTCTTTGACATGGATGATGTTGTACTACGACATGGTCTCCCATTGGAGTCTTATGAACACACAGATAATCAACCGACTACTGATCATTAGTGGAGTCCTTTAATCATTCAGGAATTGTGGAGTCGCCAGGTGGATGATTTACAATTTTACTATCCACCACAGTGATTTACCAAATCAGGCTTTTGGTCTTGTCCCCAGTGGAGTCGCCATTATGTTGGTGAAGACAATCGGACACAGACCAATGTTAGCAGCATAGGCACTCAGATGTTTCCCCAGCAGAGTCACCATTATGTTGGGGTTCCTATGTTTTGGTAGATTTGGCAATACCAAAAGATAATACAACATCAAACCACTTTGGGACCTCAGGATCTAGCCCTCCTGGGTACAGAGAGGGATCTCTCTAATAAAACAAAGAATGATATATCTTTGAAGCTCAAAATGAGGTATTAGGCTAGATATGAAGCACAAAGGGGGGTTTTAAATGATTTGGTTGGTGAGTTGCTGGGTTGGTCATGAGATCATAGACTGAGAAAGTAATGGGAGAAAAGGAACAAAACAGTAGGATGTTTCAGCGAAGAGAATGGGTCAAGAGAGTGTCATCCATTGGGCTATGGAGTCATGAAATGGAATTACTTGCAACATCTGAAATGTAGGTTACATGCATGGCTCTCTGCGTAACCACTTTCTGCATTATGTATCCACACCCCTACTCCAGCAGTTCTCTTGGTGCATGACCCATCGAAATTCATCTCCCACAAGGGTTCATTTCTCGTTTTATCGTCACTTCCTTCCCTCCAGCTGGGCTCGCCATTATGTTGCATTATAGGAGCTGCACTAGGCTGTGGGTTGTTTTGTTTTTCATCATGTGTGTGGAAATCAGAGGGGTGACTAGTTGGCTGATTGCATTTTTTTTCTGGTTCACTTTGGGCTTTTGTTACAGTGCTATGTTCAAATTTCTCTACGTCTTCCTCCTCTGAGTCTAGAGTAGCCATTATGTTAAAGTCCATGGGCTCTGTTTCCCTGTTGGTATCTCTGTTTTGGGACTCTGACCTTTCTGAGGATTCATCATTACAGAGGATGAAGGAGTCAAGGTCTGTATGTACAAAGTATAAAGGTGAGTTTTCAGGCTTCTCGGGGCTACTGACCAGAAATTTCATTTGTGACTCTCTGTACAGTCTTCTAAATTGGCCAAAGATTGGGATTGTGGCATAGGCCCCATCCATCTACATTGTTCCTTGCAGCTTGGCTCCCTATGATCTTGATAATAACATGCCATACTTGGGTGGCACATCTGCCACAACAACATCCATGACCATGCATTTTGCTGGAATCTGGGTAAGGCTCACACATAAATCTTTGATCAGGCCAAGACACTTTACTCTACTAGATTCAAATGAATATAGGTCTTTATAGGGACAGGTTATCTCTAGAACTAATCTTTCCATTACCACTTTAGGCATCAGGTTGTGTGATGCCCCAAAATCATGCATTGCATTGTGGAGGCTCTTATCATGGATATTAAGACTGATATAAAAAGGGGGCACTACCCCTTCCTAAAAATTTCCTTCTATATTTGGACCAAACAGAAGGGCAGGTTGATCACCACTCAGATTTACAGTGTCACTGCTCTCACCTAAATTTAATGCTTTCAAAATTTGGCCTTTATATACATCCTGAGTGGCCAGCTCAGAGAGTGGGACAGAGATTTTAATTTTTGCAATCTCACTCTCCAAATTGAAAGTGGAATGACTCTTTGGAATGTTCAACTCTGTTTTGTTAGTCACCACCTTAGTGGCTAAATCAGTGTGCTGATTCTCACTATGTACAATGTTAGAAACTGTTTATAGGGAGTACTAAGCTATAGGTGTTAGTCTTGCTTGTTAGTTGACCTTGTGTATCGGTTGACCTTGTGTATTAGTGTTTTGGTTGTCTTTTTCTTTGTTCTTTCCAGAACTCTCAACTACTGATTTGTTACTTTCAGCAGTTGCTTTAGAAGTTTTTTCAGGTCTTTTCTTGATGGTGACCTCAGAAGCTTTTGGTTTGGCAGATTCTTGGCTCTTTTTTCTTCTAATTTCATATTGTTCTCTCACCTGCATCATGGCATTTTCAAATCCTAACCTGTAATCTTCAGATTCTAACCATTCCTCATCCCAATATGAGGGTGAGGAGTGATCTTCTTCTGAGTAACAGTTATGGATTGAATTTTCTGTTTCAAACATGTTTATTGTGTTCCCCTCAGACTCTTCTATGATTCCCTCATATTCATCAAGAAAGTTCTCTTGGAATGGGGGAATAACTTGTTGATCTGATTCTCTTTGTCTGTTGGGAGTAGCTTTGTTTCTTCTAAATTTTTGGTTCTGGTTATGGTTTTGATTTTTGTTTTGGTTACTAACTGTGACAACCATTTTTTCCATCATTTGGTATAGCTTTTCCATGTTTTTGGACATGCGGTCATAATTTGGGTCAGACGTGGAAGCTATATTGTCATCTCTATATGTTACCCTTTTCTTGGCCCTCAATCTTGCTCTTTTCTCAATCAGATTAGCCTCTACACTCACTGCTCCTTTTTGCATGTCTTCCAACGTGTTGTAATCTCTCTCCCTAAGCTGGTAGGCCATGTTGGCATCAAAGCCTTCGGGGTATTTCGCTAGAACCATACCTTGGGGAGGTTTCATGTGTGGAGGAAGAGCATTGTAAATGCTGTTAAATCTCATTGTGTAATCATGTACACTCTCTCCTACGTTTCTCTTAAGGCTCATATATTATTCTAGGAGTTGGCGAGGGTTGGCCTTAACCTCCCATTTGTTTATGAAAGTCTGATATAGAGATGGAAGATCATTAATGCTACCCGGAGGTAGGCCCTTGAACCATTTCTTCACATCACCTCCTAAGATCTGGGCAAAGATTCTCATTTTGACTGTATCATCATCTATCTCCATGTAGTCAAAAGAATCTTCCATCCTATCTACATTGTGTTGGGCTGTGGTAGACTCTTTTGTAGTGAAGTGTGGGATCTTTGATTGATAGTCATTGGGTAAAGGCACTAGAGGCTGGGGTAAAACCAGAGGTGCATACCAGGCTGCCATGATGATGTTTTGATGAGGTATAGGGTTGAATTGGGCAGCTGGTATATGGATGACAGGGATATTATGACCAGCAGAAGACTATGAGCAGATTTAGGGTGACTGAGCCCCAAGTTCTGAATGAAGTGTATATTAAGGGGTGTAGATGGAGGGGTTTGTCTATTCCCAAGGTGCTTACCACTTTGAGATGGTGAAACGGGAAACTCAATGTCTGGATGGTCTAGAACACTAAATGACCTAGTTCTTGGTAAACTGTTTTGAGTGCCTAGGTCAAAAAATGGATCTGATAGAGCTGTAAAGTCTTCTGGTGTAGAGTTAGCTCTATGTATGTGGCTAGAAATAGTCAGTTATTTATGTGTAGGAGATCCCTTGAGGATGCTCTCAGGATTGTCGACTATTTCAGGTGGGTCTGGGTTAGGGTAAGCTCTTGTGTGAATGGTTCTGAAAGCCAGAGTGTTGTTCCTAACCAAGCAACTTAACCCTACTTGTTCCTTATAATGTGGTTGATGTTGTAATGGGCTTCTGGTCTCCCAGTGGAGTCTTATGTGAAACCAAGATAATCAGCATGCCTACTGATCACCAGTGGAGTATTTAAATCATTTAGGAATTATGGATTCGCTAGGTGGAAGGTTTAGGATGTTTTCTGGAGGGTACACTGTCCACCATAGTGCTTATGAGATGTCCCTTTTCAAGGATACCTTGAAAACACAACAAAATCTAACTAGAGATTGACTGGGAGGGAATTTACCAGATATGTCACCTCTGAAAGAGTGTGAGATCTAGAGGCTACCTGGCCCTTTCCAGAATTTGTCCAAGAGTATGGGGGAAACAAATGGTATAGAGGTTGATGTGTGAATATGAGTGTTTTACTGCCAACCTAACTAGAGTTTCTAGGTTTCTGAGGCTCTTATGATGTAGTGAGGTGAGAAATACTCAGTCCCCAGCGGAGTTGCCATTATGTTGGGGTTCCTATGTTTTGGCAGATTTGGAAATACCAAAAGATAAGACAAAATCAAACCACTTTGGGACCTCAGGATCTAGCCCTCATGGGTCCAGAGAGGGATATCTCTAATAAAAAAAAGAATGATATATCTTTGAAGCTCAAAATGAGGTATTAGGCTAGCTATGAAGCACAAAGGGGGGTTTTAAATGATTTGGTTGGTGAGTTGCTGGGTTGGTCATGAGATCATAGACTGAGAAAGTAATGGGAGAAAAGGAACAAAACAACAGGATGTTTTAGCGAAGAGAATGGGTCAAGAGAGTGCCATCCATTGGGCTATGGAGTCATGAAAGGGAATTACTTGCAACATCTAGCCAAGGCTTTCAGAGGGCAAGTCATCTAATACTAAAGGATCTTTTTAGATTAGATGGTGGGATGGAACATTAAGGATGGAAAGTGAAAGAAGGAAAACAACTTGATTTTCTGTCTATAGATCAGGTCAGAGGTCATTTAACTCCAGACCTGCTTGGACCTATTCAAAGGGCAGCTCTCAAGGAGGAACAAAGGGGCAGCTTATAGATCGGACCAAAGGTCATTTAACTCCAGTTCAGCTTTAGCATGCTCTGGGAAAACATAGATAAGTTTAACAAGAGATCTTAGAAAGGCCAGCTGGTCGCACAAGGATCCTAGTGGACAGGGCTAACTCTAATCCCCAGTGTTCCCAAATCTTCCAGCTTAAACCCAACAAGAACATCTAAGAACAGATTCATTTAATCCATACATCAGCTAGCAGGCAATGACATCCACTACACTGGTTAAATTAACTAGAATCAATCCTTAGATAACAGATTTAGCAGAAAACATTGAAGGCCAGGAGAGCAGAGACATAGGGTACCTAACAAGGGTAAATCCTATGCCATATTTCTGATGTAAGCCTAGAAGAAAATGAAACAATATGGAAATGTAATAAACAGAGTAAGAAAGACATCACCAATATTAATAGGCCAGGATCCTGTGAAATGTGCTTTGATTAATTGATGCAAAACCAATCACATACACTGAGCTCAATGGCTGTTACAATCCAAACCTCTCCTCCCAGCCTACTACATAAAAAATACTCTACTAATCCCTCCCAAGACTGTTCTGACAGTCAGAATGAATCCCTCTAACAGCAACGGCAGCAGTCGAACAACAACCTTTACAATGTGTTCTACAAGGTTCTTATAGGAGAAAGAATAACAATGGTAGGTGATATTCATTAAATGAATTTCATTAAGACAGAGGAGAGGTAGGTTGAATGCCCATTGATGGCCCTTCATTAACTGTGTGTACTTTGGAGCATGGTCTAGAAGTCTCGTTAATAACTTCAAGTGTGTTCTTCCGAAGAAATCCGACTGATGGTACTCTGTGGTAGCCTTCTGAAATAAGTGACGTAGGAAGAAAGGTCTGTAGGTATTTCCATACCTCATAACTATGGTCCTGACAGTAACAGAGACTTCTGTCAGTGTACTTAGCTTTCTTGAGGGCTCGAGGGGGCATGGAGAACGCCGAAAGGCAGTCTTTCTGGAGAAAAGTACTCTGCTGATATAGAACACATATATAGCTTTGTTTCATGCTTATTCTTCATACTGCGCCTCTTCCTTTGAATGCGGGATTAAGCATAAATTATATCAACAATAAGCATTAATCCCCTTGAATCCTTTCTGCTGATACGCTGGGCCACTATAATGGTCTCTCTGTGATCCCTGTACAATGAAACAAACTTGTTATGAAATATCAGGGGTGATGGAAGAATGCTTTGAAAACCGGAGGAATGGTGGCGAAACTATAGAAACGACGGTCATAGAGGAAACAGGTGGAAATACAGTGAAACAATGGTGGACGGGCGAAAAACGACGAACACGCGTGGAAAAATGATGTGGCAGGAGCGGTCAACGGCAGGTCAAGTAATCAAATCTGGACCATCCGATCTTCGGTGGAGGTCAACAGTGGAAAACACGTTGGAGAGCGATGAACAGTGGGCCAGGGGTACAGATGCCTCTGATTAACCCGCGCGCAGCTTCGTGGAGCTACAACCGTTAGATGGGTGATCGCAGATCGGATGGCTGATATGCATATCGCTCCGTGTCCTGTACCGAACGATAACGCACGATGAGTGGGCGGTTTTCTAGTTGTACTGGTGCCACGTGTCGGATGCTGTATGGAATCGCTAGCCCATCGGAAAATACCGCCCACCCGTCAAAGGCGGTGTGATAAATACCGGTGGTTTTGAACAGTGTGTGGGGACCACCGAGCATGTAAAATACGGATCGTTGATTTGGAGGGTAAATGAACGGTGGAGATGCGATGAACGACGGTGAAAGGGTAAGGTAAAGGACGCTGCGGGGATCGCGACGGCCGTCCGATCTGTATAGATCGATGGCTCAAAACGCTCCTGATATTCAAATGCGGTAAGCGCCTTCCGCCTTGGCGCCTGGTTCTAGCGCCGCGGTCGCGTGGGGAGAAAGATTAAGGGGGGCTAGGTCGAAAGGGGCTAGGCCGTAATATAAGGTAGAAAGTGGGTTTTTGGCCAATTTTAATGCTTTTGAGGCCAAAGATGGGTAACGGTAGAGGGAAAAAGGGAATTTAAACCAAACAAAGTGTATTTGGAAGGTTTAAAGGGGATTTGAGATGGTTTAGAGGGTTAATAGGGGAAATAGAGAGGAGTAAAAGGGGATGAAACAGGGGTTTGTAAGGGATGATATAAAGGGAAAAAGGAGGCCTTTTGGGCATTTCTTCACAACAGAGAAGCTTTATAACATGAGAAGCTTTATAACTGGAAACAACATAGGGGATTCCATCAAAGGACAAAGGCACAAGGAGGCTTCAAGAATGATGTGTTTTTAGGGGAAATGCATTCCTTGAAGGCTCAAAAACATTTTAGCCCCTTGTTTACTTTTCAAAAAATTTATAGGGGGCTAACAGTTGTGATCAAGCTTAAGTTTTGACCTTTGTAAAATATACATAAATCTTTCCAGATTATCTTCAAGAATTTCATCGTCATCTTGTATGATTGTAAAAATTTCATCCTGCATGTCTCGAGTTTTGCAATATTCTTGATATTTAGACAAAAAACACTCTCTTCATCTGATCCCAAGAGGTTATAGTGTTTCCTCCTAACCCATAAACCAGCGTAGAATTTAGTCCTTGAGAGTAACATGAAATAGTCTTAACTTCTGAGCATCAGTTGCATAATCATAGCTTCTGCACATAATATGAAATTCGAATAGAAAAGAGTCAGGATCTTCATGAACTTTAACAGGGAAATGAGGGAGAGCTGATGGTGGAATATTCTTCATTTGCACCACAGTATCAGGATCCACAACTGGAAACAAAAAAGTGGATTGTTCTTCACTTACCTGGTTGTCACCAGTCCCTTCCAAATGATCTTCTTGGTCCACCATTGTTCCCCTTTTACTTGTATCGCTCTCAACACGCTGATCCACACCTGAGTTGTCATCACCAGAATCCAGGTGGACTGTTCCTGCGTGATGGGTTTGAATTGGATTGGGCTTCCTGATTACAGAAGGAGACCCAATATGAAAATTGTTTTCATAATTATTTTAGCCCTTAGTGGGCTTCGAAACCTTACCTTTTCTAGGCATTCATTTCAAAGGAAAAAAAGAAAGAAAAAATAATAAACAATTTCTAAAAAATGCTGTCAGAAATCAATTAACACCAATAAAATTCCTTCAAAGAATCTCTTCCAAACAATACTACTAAAAATAAAGGAAAACTACCTCTATTTGTATAATCAGAAAATTCTTACCAAATCAAATCACCTCCCCAGCAACGACGCCAAAATGTTTGGTGCAGGAATTACACTGAAGCAAACTCCTCAACACTTAATTTGTCAAACCAGCGGATTCGTAATATTAGAGACAAAGAATAGGCAATGCCAGCGATGGTATGAATCTTCCTAATATAAATCCCTACTTTCTTTAAAGGAAATATTGCAAAATCAAATCAAAAGAGAAAAATGGCGACTTGAACCATCAAAATAATCTAAGACTGGAATGAGGAAGTATGCATTTGCAAGAGATAATTAAAGATAAAAGGCAGCCACTCCCACTAATGGTTGTTTAATCTACTAATTGTGTGTTTTCCTTTAGCAGAGACACTTTAGAAGTCTCATTAGATGGGCCCTCAAACCTACTTCTTTAGAGATTTCCTTCTTGCATTAATCTATCCTGCACTAGTGCAAGATCAGAGATTTATGGAGAAGGTATAAATAGTGTCTTTACTGAAGGCGTTTTACTTCATGAAAGGTCACGAACTTCTAAAGGTTCAGAGCACTCAGATCTTGTGGCAAGAAACTGGTTCTTGCACCGGTTCAGAGCTTCCTGCACTTAGCATTTAATCCTTAAAGTGAGTGTTCAATTATTGCAAGTGTTGTTGTGCTATTAAATTGAATTGCAGACATAAAAAGTGAATGTTTTTGATCTTAACAGAGTGCAGGAATAAAGAAACAATCAATATACATTTATTCTATCATAAGCATTAAAGAAAGAAAGAAGATTGCAGAAAGTAGACTAAGAAAGCTTGCTACATCACACCAATGTGCACTGGTGTAGGTTCATTTCTCCTACTTGACCATGCGGAAAAACCAATTAAACAGAATTGCAAGAAAATGAGATGTCACACCAACGTGCACCGGTGTAGGTTTGTTTCTCCTGCTTGTACCAGGTGAATGAAAACCAATCTGAAATCAAGTGCAGGAAAGTAAATTGCAAGGAAAGAAAATGTATATACTTCACACAATGGATCTGTTTTCACTCAAACAGGAATACATGTGCTGAAATTTAAATCACACTTTGACAATACAAACACAAATTACAAGAAAAATAGGAAATGGGGTAAATGTGTTGGGTTGGTTGGGCCCTAGCCAACCAGCGCGTTTCCCTTTTAAATAAAAATGCTGCTCAGTAACTTGATCGATTCATCAGCTTAAAGAGAGAAACACAATTTCAGAATCATGAGGCGGAGCTCCCTTTTATTAATTCATTGAGGAAAATACATGCGTGAATACATTGTCCAGCCCAGATTCAGGCGATAATAAAATAACCTGTTATCGCCTCTTTGTTCTCTTTCTACTATCAAAATTTTCTTAAAAACATCTCCTTCTTAGTCCTATTCACATTTTACATTATAGAGATCTCTGGCCAAAGGCCAAAATAGAT
This sequence comes from Pinus albicaulis, assembly GCA_034641835.2. Taxonomy (NCBI): domain Eukaryota; kingdom Viridiplantae; phylum Streptophyta; class Pinopsida; order Pinales; family Pinaceae; genus Pinus; species Pinus albicaulis. The sequence goes on from CM076578.1 coordinate 1,842,045,132, forward strand.
CGTTCAATAGATTCATAACAAAATGCAGAATTTAGTTTCGGCCTTCAAAATAAGACAGTTTTGCAAAACTAGTCGTAGCTAACCAGCTTTCGCCTTTCACGGATTGGTTTCGGCTGCCTTTGAATCATTCTGCCGTCATGGCTGAAGCGGTTCAATACGAGGTGGTGATAGAGGAGGTTCGGATCTGCTGCAAAGATTCGTTGTGCTGGCAGTGGTGCAAGATCCGATCCTGCACTAGGATCAATGGTCACGGTAAGTGCTCTAACTACCAAACAGACATAGGAGATATCCGTAAGTTAAAAATAGTGATTAAAAATAAGAAACCATGTAATAAATGATTAATAAATGATAAGTTGAATTAAAAATATGAAAAATGAAGTTTATACGAAATATGTCACCGTGCTTGGACTGGTGCAAGATGAGGGTGCATAAAAGAGGTGAAATCGAGGTAAATGGTTATGATTTAGGAAGGGGAAAATGGTAAAAAGAGAGCAAATTAGGGGGCTAACAAACCCTATCGTATTTTAAACACTTGATTTTTTCTACTAATTTTTGGTTAAGGTATTTTAAACATAAATTTTCCTCTTCTTTCTCAGATAGAATTTTTTTGAATTTTTTATCAAAACATTCTTTTTCTTGTTCTAACTTGTGCTTCTTAATTTTACACTTTTTGACTTGTGCAAGTAGTTTCTCGATATGATCTTTTAAACTAGAATTTTCTTCTTTTTTATTAGATATGGCCTCCTGAAGCTCTTTTTACTTCTCTGATATTGAGTTTTGATTCCTTTGAGGTATTAATTTTGTAATATCTTTAAAGCCTTTATAATGAGGACATTATCGATTTTGACTCCATTGTCATGTCTCAAAATGTGATCATCTTTCCCTTATAATAAAAAATAAAAATAAAAATCTCTTTGTTCAACATGAACGCATCCAATTCTCAAAACCAAGGTTGACCAAATATTATGTCAACCTCCATGTCATACATTTTTACAACACCAAATTGGGATATGTACTCATAATGATCTATTATTATTTGAAATCATTAATTTCGTATTTCTTTCCAAAATTATTTGTTGTTTCGCCTACATTGGCATCTGAAATTAGCAATCGATTCGCCAGATTAATATTTATGTATTTTTCGTCATTGCTTATACTAATAGCGATATTAATTTTTTTTTCCTTGGATAGTCCCTCTTAATGTGATTACTTTGCGATGCATGACTCAAATACCGTTATGGGAAAATATTCCTTCCTTCATCATTTTCGAATTAGGATCCATTTTATGCCTTTGTTAATAATTTTGTCGATTGATATATGAAACCACTTCCTTCTTGACTTATTGTCGACTTTTTGAAATAACTTTACTTGTAATTTAAATATATATATATATATATATATATATATATATATATATATATATATATATATATATATAGAATGATATTATTATTATTATAATTATTATTTAATTTTTAATAATAATAATAATAATAATAATAATAATAATAATAATTTATTTAAATAATTTAATTAATATATATAAAAATATATAATATAGTATACATTATATATGTCAAAATTTATATCAAAATTTTTGTTATGCTTTTTTTCTTTAAATCATGATTTAAAGGGGTATGATTTTTTTCAATGGGAACGAGTCACTATTTAACAGCACAAGGTATCGATGGTCATGGAAGGAGCTAGGGTGTGGGAGGGATGAACAATAGGTCATTTTTTGGGTTTTCAAAAGGGTGATGGCATAAGGGCACAGACCCACATGACTGCAGATACGAGGTGGAGATGTCATGGAGTTGGCGTAGCTCGATGGAATTAGGAAATCAATAAGGATTGGCGCATTGGGAAGTCGTAGTAACAAAAATAAAGAACAATGTTTCGGGTGTTGTCGGGATGTAGTAGATTGGTGGAAAACTCGGTGCGGCGAACAATGTACAGGGGAGGAGGAGAGGCAAAGCAAGAATAGCTTGGGTGACATACAACAATTATGATTCCACTTTTTTCCAAGGTGGCATGGGTTAAGGTGATGGTTGCACATGGGTTAAGAATTCCCCAAATAAATTCTTCTATAATAAGCTCTCCAATTTATGGCTTATGTCCAAAACTTTGAAAATAGTAAAAATATCCTTAGAAAAAATATGTGTACTTGGTAGTGGATGTCGTTTAAGAATATAACCTTCTTGACATTTGATAATCCTTTCTCCTGAAGAAGTATGGTCTCTGATAATTTTTTATTTGATTGGCCATTCCTTTTGTCTTGTGTAATTTTCTCGTAGTATTTCTTTGTAGTTGCTCATTTGATGTTGAGGTAATGCTCAAATTTTTGTTCTTATATTGATGTGAACTATCATTGTCTCCCCTGATAGCTGTGACAAAAGTGATTTTCCTTTTATCCCATGCCTTGAATTCACTGGATTCTCCTTCATAGCCTAACCTAGTCTTTATGAGTGGATACCTCTGACCATTTAATATCACGTCCATTTTTTCAGACCCTTTTATCTATTGAATATTCATGTTTAATTCAGTTTATGCCTTATCTAGCCTCTTATTCAGACTTACCACCTCTTCATCCAATATTTCAGATTCCTGAATTTTCTCCTTTATTTGTTGCATCAAAATGTCTTCCACCTTATTTTCTTCTTCAAGTTCAGCTTTTAAACTGATAATTTCTTCTGAATTTGATTCTTCTTTTACATATTTAAATAGGATATCTTTATGATTTTTATTATTTTTTTCAAGATTTTCTATTTCATCTAGTGCATTGATCCACTCCCCCTCAAGATCTACCCCTCCTTCCTCTTCTTCAGCGATTTTGGATCTTTGTGATTTCGGATCCCCAAGATATTAAATTCAATATTGTCATATCCCTATGAATATCCTTTCCAATGCCACAAGTTAGACTCAATTTGGATTCTTCAAAGCAAAGTTATGCCCAATCTCCCACAATGACATAATTATGGACTAGTTCAGTAGAACAAACTTTTATAGTGTGCCACATGTCCCTGTTTTTACCTTCAGCTATGAAATTGACATAAAAAATACTACATCCAGTGTACTTTCATTCAATTTTTACAGAATTATAATCCAATGTATAAAATTAAAGTTATGGTTATTTTCCCTCGGCCACCTATTTGAGATGAAATTATGGATCCTGCACAAATCCTAACTTCCACAAATCATATCTCCGCAAATATTTCGAACCAAGCTCTGAAATGTTTACATGTCGTTCCTCGGGATTTCGGCTAAAATGGGTTTTTTTTTTAAAGCTTTTGAACCTTCGTAGAAACAACTTTATATCGAAAATTCCATGATGTTCCATTTGAAGAAGCGAAACCCTAAAATCCAAAGCTTTGATACCAAATGTTAGGAAACTAGCTCACAAAGTAGAAGAAAATATAGATAAAAATCTTGTAAATCACCCTCTTCGAGGGGAAAACCTCCTTTACATTACATAAATGAATAATTCTTGGATGATACGAATGAAAAAACCTCCTTTCTATATATAGGAATCCAATGGGTCACAATATGATCCTAGCCGACATAACAATAACAATGTAAGGAAACAACAATATTGATAGTGGGCTTATATGGGGCACAATAATAAAAATATGGGAACTACATGGGCACAACAATAACAATAATGGAGCTATACTAACAATAAAAATAAGGGGATGCACTAGTATTATAGGGACCTAATAGTTTCTCCTAGATCCATCATGACATTTATGACTTCAACAAATCTTAAAAATAATTTAGCTATATCTACATCTTCATTCATTTTAAAAGTCTCTAACTACATTCTATATACTTCTAAATGGCTAGTAAAGAGGGACGCTCAACAAATAAAGTCCCTCTATTTACTGGTACAAACTATACCTTCTAAAAAGTGAAATGAATATATAATTAATGTCTCTTGAAGTAGAAGTTTGGGCTGTTGTGATGATAGGGTATGAAGAACCAAAGGAAACGACTAGTGTCAAAAGGCCATGCAGACATGATATCCTTCACCATTGAATCCAGAGCTTCCTCTCAAATTCACCATTGATGGCAAGCTCAATGAATATGATAGATCCAATTTCACTGGATTCTCCTTCATAGCCTAACCTAGTCTTTATGAGTGGATACCTCTGACCATTTAATATCACGTCCATTTTTTCAGACCCTTTTATCTATTGAATATTCATGTTTAATTCAGTTTATGCCTTATCTAGCCTCTTATTCAGACTTACCACCTCTTCATCCAATATTTCAGATTCCTGAATTTTCTCCTTTATTTGTTGCATCAAAATGTCTTCCACCTTATTTTCTTCTTCAAGTTCAACTTTCAAACTGATAATTTCTTCTGAATTTGATTCTTCTTTTACATATTTAAATATGATATCTTTATGATTTCTATTATTTTGTTCAATATTTTCTATTTCATCTAGTGCATTGATCCACTCCCCCTCAAGATCTAACCCTCCTTCCTCTTCTTCATTTTCACAATATTTTTCAAGTTATTCCAAGGACCTCAACATGAATTCACTGGTTCCATATTCACTAGAGGATTCATTGGAACTCTTAGATACACTGTTATCTTCTTGAGCATAGTATAATTTCCTTTTAAAATTTTTCTCTTTCTGTTAGACTTGTTATTTTCTTTCAATTTAAGCTGATTTTCTTATTTCTTATATGGACATTTTGAGGCATAATATCCCACTCTTCCATAATTAAAACACTTAAATGGAAGTTTTCCTTTGTACTTACCTGTACCTTTCTTCAACCTAATAAAAAATATTTCTTCTTCTTCATCAGAAACTTGAGCATGAATATTCCTTTTCTTATATGGACTTGTCTACCTTGAAAGTTGCCTCTCTAGTAACTGGCTTCAATCTTGGAATTCTCTCTTCGTATGCTGTTAAGGAACCAGGTATTTGATCCTTGTTCAAAGTCTCAAAGTTTATTGTCTCTTATATAGCTGAAACCTTAGGATTGAACTTAGACGGTAATGAACTCAATATTTTTTGAACTATTAAACTTTCTTTGATTATTTATGTTATGAAACCAACTCACAAAATAGAAGAAAATATAGATCAATGACTTATAAATCAACCTCTTCAAGGGGGAAACCTCCTTTACATTACATAAATGAAAAATTCTTGGATGATACAAATGACAAAACCTCCTTTCTATATATAGGAGTCCAATGGGTCATAATATAAACCTAGCCGACATAATAATAATAATGTAAGGGCACAAAAATAACAATAGTAGGATTCTATGGGGCACAATAATAACAATATGGGGACTACATGGTCACAACAAGAACAATAAGGGGGCTATAATAACAATAAAAATAATGGGATACACTAGTATTATAGGGACCTAACATGCCCCTCTCCTTCAAACAAGTGTTGTCCTCAATGCTTGATTAATTCTGGATGCTTATGTATAAAATTTTCATCCTCCCATGTGGAATCTTCGGTGGGTAAGTTCTTCCACTTGCTGAGATACTCTCAAATAGATCAATTTCATAGTTATCGAGTTCTTGTTTCTGTGACTGCTTAAGGTTTCAATATGATTTTTCCTTTCTCGTCAAGTTTTGGACATATTGTTTGAATTGGGATTTTGTCACCTATAACCTTCTTTAAGCATGAAACATGGAAAACTGGGTGCACTCGAGAAGATGCAGGCAGCTCCAATTTGTATTCCATAGTGCCAATTTTTTGCAGCACTTTGTAAGGACCATAGTGCTTTAGCGATAATTTATTGTATTTCTTAGCTTGCTTGAGGGACATTGGTTTGTATGGTTATAGCCATAAAAATACCCAATCACCTACATCAAAACTTCTTTTGTTGTGATGTTGATCTACCTGTTGTTTCATTCAATTATGTAACAAGGTTAGGTTATCCTTTAAGAGTTGTAGAACTTGTTGTTGATGCTCGATGTGATCTTCCATTGCTTGTTAATCCATATTAGCTTTCATGTCATCATTCAAACAATCCACCTTAGCCTCCATTTCTACTTTTAAACCATCTATGTCATCTTTAGTTTCTATTTGTGAGATCGAAATTCGTTGCACTTGGTATCGTAATTTTGATATATCATACTGCAACTTTTCCTCTTCATGGATCATATTAGAGTTTTTTGATGGCTTCAAGGGTGTATGATTATTTTTTGTAGGCATTATAGAACCCAATATTGATAAAAATGCTTCAATATGCCCTTGGAATCACTTCAAACTGTTTTTTTAAAAGAAAGGTTATGCAATTGTTTTTAAAAAACACACACTTTTTTTTTCTTTTTTTTCTTTTGAGGAGCTCATTTTTGTACCTTGGCCGCTTGCCAAAATAGCTGAACAGTCAATCTCAGTTCTCTGTTTCGGCGCCTGTCCGTTTTATTTTAAAAATAGAGCCTCTGTACATAAAAACAGAGCATTGAACAGGAAACAGACTTTACATTGAAAAGCAGAGTTTCATTTTGATTTGATTTTAAGTGAAGACCAGTGGTCCCCACAAAGTGTCTTGTTGATGTTGGAGGTTCCGATGCGTTCATCGCAATCGGAAGTCATATACGTTACCACAGCCATTTGATATATCGCCGATGGAAATGTTCCGATGTGATGAGTTCATCGCAATCGCAATATATATTAAATCGCCCTCCGCTTTAAAGCCAAGGTCCATAGGTGATGTGGTCCCACAAGACCACACGACATTTTTATATTCAATCGCAAGTCTTTTGTGTTATGGCCCGAGTGTAATATGTGAATGGCGGACCCGATGAATGTTTGTGCGATGGAGTTTATAACTCATCGTGGGTCCGATACAATCGGAATCAGAGATTTACGATGGTCCATTTGTATGGTTGATGTTCCAGACCTAATCCATTTTATATGGCGGATTTTATAAAAGGTTTTCGCGTTACATTCTCCACTTGCGTCAGCAACCTTCTGGCGGACGCGATATGGAATTATGAACTCGATTGAATATTCGATCGCGCGTCCAAAACCTTGTGTGACATCATGTCATTTTTTTACACGAAAAGGCTCGATGCAATTTGGTTGAATTGTGTTTTGAAGTCCGGCGGTAAATTCGTTTCATAAGTTTTGATTTAGTGTTTTGATTATCGGGCGATGGCATTTGTGACTAAGTTTTGTTATAAAACTTATATCATATTGTTTTAATGTTGTTTCATATTGCGCGATGAACGATTTAAAAGTTTTGTAATATGTATGTTTAACATATATATTATATGCACATGCGCATTGTAAGGTGGGCCCAAAAGGGAAATAAAAAGCCATAGGTTTTAAGCCTAGGTTTTATTTTTAACATAGTTTTCATTTTATGTTATTTGCGGCATATATAAAGTGAAAAGCCCGCGAGGCAAATATGTAATGTAGTTTTTGTGTTACACAGCAGTGTAAATGAAAAGTGAATGTTTTTATTGTAAGCACAACAGTGCGTTTTTTTACAGATACAGAGTGTTTGTTTTTACAGTGACACAGAGTGAAGTTTTTCCAGCATTTTGTTTGTAACAGTCATTTTGTAAGCCCTCTGTGTGAGGAAGAATTTTGTAATACTTTTTACAATTAATGAATAGAAGTTTTAAAGTGTGAATCTCTGTCCTGTGAAGATTTTTTTTTAAATTTCTCTTTGTTAAGGTGGAGAGCATTATTCTCTCTATTGGTTGTTCTAGAATTCTCAGCAATTCCAACAACCATAATATACACCAAGATGAAGTCAAACCGGTGCCATAATTTTCAACATACACATATTTATAGTCTCATGGTAGAATAACAAATTGACAAATTACAATTGTCATTTAAATTGAAATTGAAGTTTTCCCGTTGGCATTTAAATTACAGTATAACGAACACTCCAAATATATGCAAACAATCCATGTCCAGTTTGACAAATGGCTTCAGGTGCCATACAATATCGTGTCCCCTTCATTGACTTTGCCTCAGAAATTGTTGCCAGCATGATAATTTCAATGTTGCGTGATAATAAATGGCACGATATTTTCAATCACCATGATAACTTTAATGTGCATGATAATTTCAATGTTCCATAACTCTGATAAAGCTGACAATGTTCCATGACAATTTCAAAGTGCAACATAATTTCAATGCGCCATGATAATTTGAATGCTTCCAATCACCCACGATAATTTCAATCATCATCATCACGTCAATGTGCACAATAATTTCAATGTGCCATAACAATAAAAAAACTCACAATCCCAGTCTTTTTAATAATCTAACAACATACTATTAACTATGTAACACTCATGCAGTTACGCATGCATGTAATTCTTTTATAATTATCTATTTGGTATGCAATGTCCAATGCACTATCATTCTCCATATGAATACAAATCATAATTATGTAACTTTCGTGTCCAACACATATCCTGCACCTCCTCGAATTTATATTTTACACAAGATGATGAAGATAAGTAAACACATAACGGATATGAAACACTTCCAAAATCTATTTGCTCAGCCACCAGTCTTTATAGTGTGCGTTTGCATCTCTTCAATGATTATGTAATTCTATCTATGTGTTCATTGACATCTCTTCAATGATTATGTAACACTATCTATTTGTTTTTTGGTTGTGTAACAAACTGAAAAGAGCATCGTGTGCTTTCAAGCGGTTTCCATTCAACCACCCCAAACTTCACCACAATGCCTTTGAAAAAGACATCATATTTTCTTCCTCGATCTCCTTTGATTCACAATGAGTGACCCATATGGTAGCTAATGTTCCCTTCTACATTCGCAATGCATAAAAAATACTTATTTTCTGCACATACAGATTGGATTACTGTACTCAATGTTTAAACCTTCTATGACTGTTATTCTAGAGGGTTTTGTTGGGGATGGATCTGTGATCATAGATTTTATGATCATTATATCGCATTTAGTACGCTTCGATCTCTTCCGAAGCCAATTCTCCTAAAAAGAACTATTGTCTTAATACAGTTTCTAAGATTCATCCCAAGCATGTTTTCTTGTTGACCTTGTTAAGCACCATCTACACTTGAAAATGGATTGATTTAATCTTATCGCCTCGTCGTGTATACCCCTATAGTTGTATTTTTGTCTACAAGGAATATGCCAATTTGCGTTCTTTAGTGACCTTGTGATCTCTTGTCTGTTGAGTGCTCAGATGATTACCATCCTTATGACATTCGCATAAACATGTAAGGAGTGTCATGTATTTGGCATCTGACGTTTTTCTTCTAGGTTTGTCAATGACATTTGTAGAAGTGTTTGCATCTCAGATTCTTCAAAAATTTCAAGTGAATTTTTTATTTTTCCAATATATTCTTCCATTTCCAAACTTCCTCTTAAGACCTAAGATGTACAATTGGCTACTAGTAAATGTGGGCTTGTGCTAACAATAAATTTCTGTTGTTTTAGTGGTCTTCATTAGTGTTGAAGGATTCTAGAGAAATACTCGTGATGCAATGACATGTAGTAGTGGTATTTATAACTTTTGAGAATCATTTGTATTGACTTCTTCAATAACAAGATATTGCAAGTAATATGGTTCAAATGTAGATCTCATGATTCTTCATGATGAACATGCTATGGAACAAACATACAAATGTATAGTATCTCTCCTTTCTCTTGATGGAAATAATTTTTTTTTTTTTTGCATGTACATGTATTTGACTAGATATCAATTTTTTTTTTCAATAGATCAAATTCTAGCTGAATCTAAGAGTTCTACATCGATGCATTGTATATACATATTTAAATTTAATAGAATATGAAATTTTTTTAAGGAAATTTTGATGATGCCAATATACAATGAGGTAGACTGATCCCTTAACATGATTCTACTTGATTTGAAAACATTTAATTGAACTATATAGATTTTGAGAATGTTTATTTGCATGCTTACATACATAATACATATATATGTATGATTTTGAAAAAAATATTGAATCAAGAATGAACCTCTAAATGAAGAACTTGATTAATATTGCTAGTTTATAAGAAAGATGTCTTGATCAATTTGATGACGGTCCTTTGCTCTTGTTCATTCTTGACTCCTCATTCTGCACACAATCATATGCTTCTTGTTCCTATAGTCTCCCCCTTAGATAGTGCACTCAATCCCATCATCTCTATAATGTTTTAGGTTCTCCTTTTGAGGTCATATTAGTGAGAAGAATCTACAAGAATTATCCCCTTTTTTCTTATCATATATTTAAAAGGTTCTCTAGCAAGACGCTTTTTTAATATATTTGCTATTTGTTCTTTTGTGGGTATATATTCCATATTCACTATTTCTCAACCACTTGTTCTTTGAGGAAGTGGTTATTTATGGGGGTAAGTTTGGTATTTGAATGCAGCAAAGGATTTTTTCAAATGATTATTTCACTTGTATTGTTGCAATTAATAGATACAGGTTCACTGAAATTGCTTTCATATCTTGAAGTGTTTGTTTCATCCATAGTAAGTAAATATGTGCAACAAGCAACGGCTTCTATATATTCAGCTTATGCTGTAGATAGAAAAATTGATGATTGTTTCTTTCTTAACGATGCAACTAGATACTGTCTAAAGTAGAATGCACCACCAACTGTACTTTTTTTGGCCTAATCTGGATTTGTGTTTGTTGTCAATGTAAAGTTCTTACCTTTTGTGTACCATAGTCCATAGTTCGTAGTCACTTTCAAGTATCTAAATATCCTCTTTATTGCTAATAGATGAATTTTTGTAGGTGTTGATTGATATCTTGCCACTAATCTGACCGCCAACATTATATCTAGTCTAGAATTTGTGGGGTATAGCAAGCACATACCATAGATTTGTAAATCTGGTGATAAACATCAAAGGATTCATCATCTACACATAGCTTGCATCCAGTTTCCATGGGTGTTGAGATAGGCTTACAATCTTTCATTTGGATCTTTTTCAACATATCTCTTAGGTATTTCTATAGAGAAATGAATATGCCTCCAGAATTTTGTAGGATTTGCAACCCAAGGTAAAAAGTATGTTCTCCAATCATTGACATCTCAAACTCATACTTCATCTCTTCAACAAACCATTTCACTGAATGATATTTATTGTTTCCAAACATAATATCATCCACATACAAAACCACAATTAGCAATTCATCTCCATCAACCTTTATGTATAGATTACTATAAGCTCCTTCTCTCCTGAAACCTTGTTTTTGAAGGTACTTGTCTAGTCTAGAGTACCATGCCTTTCGTGGTTGTTTAATACCAGATAATGCATTCTTTAACGTGCAAACATACATAGGCTTATCTGATAATAAACACCGTTCAGGTTGTTCCATATATAACTCTTCCTTCAATTACTCCATTTATAAAAGAAGAATTTATGCCCATTTGGTATAATTTGAAATACTTGTAGCAAGAAAAATCCAAAAAAATCCTAATTTCCTGCAATATCACAACTGCCACAAAGGTTTCTTCACAGTCAATAGCTCCTACTTGTGACTACCCATTGCGAACTAGTTTGGTTTTTTTCTAACAATTTGACCCTATTCATTCATCATTTTGAATACCCATTTTTTTCCAATGCCATTATTTTCGATTGATCTTGGTGTTAGTTCCCAAGCCTTATTTTTATTGATTTGGTCTAACTCCTCATTCATAGTATCTATCTAGTTTTTGTCTTTACTTCAACAAAATTCTTTGGTTCAATTTGTGACATCATAGCAATATGAATCTTGTTTGTTTTTTCTACAAGTTTCTTCCTTGTTTGCAAGCCTTCACTTTTATCTCCAATGATTTGAATTTCAGGATGATTCTTTTGTTTGTTTCTTGAGGGACCTTTTGAATGACTCTATTTATTTTCTAGTTCGTCATCTTGTACTTCATTTTATTTACCGTCATGATGATGATGGTTTGTAGGATTGGTAAAACATCTTCTCTTGTTTTGATAAGGTAGATCTTCTTCAAACTTTACATCTGTGCATTCCACAATCTTATGAATTATTTTATTATAAAATTTTTATCCCTTACGTTTTTATTAATATCCCAAAAATATTCCCTCATTTGATCGGGAATAAAACTTTCCTAGCTTTTCATCATTATTTTTGATATAGCACTTACTCCCAAATACTTTAAAATGTTTGATTGAAGGTGGCTTACCGTGCGACAATTCATAAGGTTTCTTATCACAGTTTGGTATGAGATGTGACTTATTGAGAATATGTATGTTGTATGTACAACTTATGCCCAATAGACTTGAGGAGTGTTTCTTTCTTGCATCATGGCTTTGTCCATTTGCTAAACATATCAGTTTTGTCTCTCTACAGTTCCATTTTTTTGAGGTGTGTCTCTAATAGTTTATTGTCATTTTATGCCAAGTTCATCACATAGGTTTGAAAACTCCTCTGAAGTAACTTCACCTCCTCTATATGACCTTATGCACTTTATCTTGCACCATATTTTGTTTTCTTCCAGTGCCTTGAATATTTTGAACTTCTCAAATGCTTCTGACTTATTTATGAGAAATTCTACCCATGTCAATCTCGAATAGTCTTGAATTATTAGCATGAAATGTTTTTCTCCTCTTGGTGCTTATGTTTTGGAAGGCCCACATAATTTATCTTTGACTTTGAATGATTTCCATGTTTTCTTTCCCATTTGGCATGACCTGCAAGTAGTGTTTTGAGGCTTATTTATTGTTGGTATATCTCTGACTAATCTCTCCTTATTAATTTTGATTATATGATCAAAATTAAGATTCCCCAATCTCCTATGCCATAGCCAATATTCATCTTGTTTGTTGATGTATCATTCTTCATTCTCTTCCTTCAAGATTTATACATTATTCTTTGTTCGAACTCCTCTAGCCAGAACCTTCCCAGTAGTTGTTGAGCTGATTTCACTGTATTGAGACCTGAAGAGAACATAACAACCTTTGTCACACATTCGACATACACTCAAAAAATTATTTTTTAGACCATCTTTAAATAGTACATCATGAGCCTTTCCTCTTCCATTATTCAGACTAATTGTTCCCTTTCCTCTATTTCTTCATACTTCTCCATTTCCAAATGTGACATTTTGAGTTTTATTTTCATCTACGGATACAAAATTTATTTAATCTCCTATCATATGTCTATATAAAACATTGTCCACATACCATTTATTGTTTTGGTCTTTGGAATATTGAACTGTCACACTTATCAACTTTATTTTCTTCCCTATTCTTTCTCCATTGCATGCATTCAATTGTTCTATAGTTTTTCTAAGATGATAATATATTGTCTTTAAGCTAACATTCATATGACTTGTGCCCAAATTTGTGACAATAGAAACATTCAATGATATGAAGGAGAGGAGGAAATGCATTTTTGTCTAGATTCATGTTTGTTTTAATATTTTTGAATCCATTATTAGCCTTACTTATCTTAGAATTCCCAAAATCAATCATTCTAACATAAGCTTTATAATCTATGGCTTTATGTCCAAAATTTTTACAGCAGTAACAATATCTATAAAAAAATATTTGTACTTGGAAGTGGATGGCATTTAAGAATATAACCATCTTGACATTTGATAATATTTTCTCCTAAAGAAGTATGGTCTTGATAGTTTCTTGTTTGATTGTCCATTCCTTTTTCCTTATGCCATTTTCTGTCACTGTTTCTTTGCAATTTCTCATTTGATGTTTAATTATTGCTCAAATTTTTGTTCTCAGATTGATGTGAAATATCATTGTTTCCCCTCATAACTTTTACAAAAGTGATTTTCCTTTTATGCTATGCCTTGGATTCATTGGATTCTCCTTCATATCCTAAGCTACTCTTTATGAGTGGAGAACTTTGAGCATTTAATATCACATCTAGGTTTTTAGACCCTTTTATATGTTGAATATTCATGTTTAATTAAGTTTTTACCTTCTATAGCCTCTTCTTCACACTTACCACCTCTTCTTCCAATATTTTACTCTCCCGAGTTTCCCCCTTTATTTGCTGCATCAAAATGTCTTCCACCTTCTTTGATTCTTAAAGTTCAACTTTCAACTTGATAATTTATTTTGAATTTTACTCTTCTTTTACATATTTCAATAGGATCACTTTGTACTTTATATTCTTTAATTGTTTAAGCCTTTCTATTTCAACCAGTGCACTGATCAACTCCCACTCAAGATATCTCTCTCCTTCCTCTTCTTCTTCATATTCACAATATTTTTCAAGTTCTTCTAAGTCCATCAATATGAATTCATTGGTTCCATCTTCACTAGAGCATTGTTAATTTCAGATAAACTTCTATCTTCTTAATCATATAATCTTTTCCTTTTAAACTTTTTCTCTTTCTACAATTTGTTAGACGTGTTCTTTTCTTTCCCTTTGGGCTGATTTTCTTCTGTCATATATGGAGATTTTGAGGCATAATGTCCCACTCTTCCATAATTAAAAAACTTAAATTGAAGTTATCCTTTGTACTTACTTGTACATTTCTTCAACCTTCGGACATATTTTCCTTCTTCTTCATCAGAACCTGAGCATGAACATTCCTTTTCTTCTATGAAATTTTCTACCTTGAGAGCTGCCTCTTTAGTGATTGGCTTCCCTCTTGGAATTATCTTCTAATATGTTTTTCAGGAACCAAGTAGTTTATCCTTATTCAAAGTCTCAAAGTTTGGTGTCTCTTCTATAGCTGAAACCTTAGGATTGAACTTAGATGGTAATGACCTCAATAGTTTTTGAACTATTACACTTTATTTGATTGTTTCTCCTAGAGCCATCATGACATTTACGACTTCATCAACTCTTAAAAATAATTTATCTATATCTTCATCTTCATTCATTTTTAAATTATCAAGCTGCATTCTAGAAACTTGTAATTTGGTCATCTTTACCTTTTTATCTCCTTCATGAATATTTTCTAATTTGACTCAAATATCTTTGGTTGTCTGACAATGCATTACTTTAATAAATTCTGACTCACGCAGTTCATTCAGAAGTGCATTCATAGCTTTTGAATTAGCAATAAAATCCAATTTGATATATTTTTCACTAGTCGCTTCCTTTGGTTATTCATACCCTACCATCACAACAACCTGGACTTTTATTCCAAGACACATTAAATATATCTTCATTCTCACTTTCCAAAAGACATAGTTTGTACTAGTAAATAGAGGGGATTTATTTGTTGAGAATCCTTCTTGAATAGCCATTTTATTGACTTAGGACCTCCTACCAGTTATTAGACTGAAGGAACTTAGCTATGATACCAATTGATATTTGTGTTTAGAAATTACCGAGGGGGGGTGAACTAGTCATTAAGGGAGTTTTGAGGTCTAAAATGGGCCTCCTAAGAAAAATGTACAACAAAAGTAAACTTTATAAGAACCAATAGGATTCAAGATGGTGATGTCAACCATGGGGGATGATTCACCTTTTTTAATGTAAAAGGGTAAAAAGATTAAAAAATAATAAAATAATAAAACTATTTTTTCACTTCGTATTTTCAACTTATCTCCCAATTTTTTTACTAAAATTTTGAGCGGGAGTACTCGTTGGATGCAAAATTTAATTCCTCATCCAAGGAGTACCCATGTTGCATACTTTCGATGGACGTTGCTACACGAAAAATGAGAAATACATAAAAAAACGTGATTGCAATCACATTTTTTATGTATTTCTTATTTTCCGTGTAGAAAGACCCATTGAAAGTATGCAATATGGGTACTCCTTGCGTGAGGAATTAATTTTTTCATCAAACGAGTACTCCCGCTCGAAATTTAAGTAAACACTTTGGGAGATAAATTGAAAATATGAGTTGAAAAAGTAGTTTTTTTCTTTTTTTCCCTCTAAAATTTGATGATGTAATCAAATATTGTTTTATTATTTCCACTATTATTTTAAAATTTCCTTTGGAGGCCCATTTTAGACTTCAAAATTCCCCTAATGAATTTTAAAAGCTTAATTTTTTCTCAACTTAACTTTCTTCTTATGCAACTCATGATTTATGTATATAATCAATTATTAATGGTTTCCTTTTGCAGTTACCAGAGAGATACATTTGTAGATATACTCATTCATAATTCAAGAGAATTCACATAATATTCAAGAAAAAACACATGAAGACACCATATATAAGTGGAAATCCATAAGGGTGAAAAACACAAATTTTTGGTGGAAAGTGATGTGAAGGAAAGATCCTATTTCCTCATTACACCCGATTTTATTTGTAGGCTCCAACCTAAAAGAGGCTCATACCTAAAAGGAAGCTCCAACTCCCAAAAATTTTTGTAGGCTACAACCCACAAGAAGCTGCTACCTCAACATGATACAACCTGGTTTTTTTTTCAAGCTAGAAATAAAAAAGAGTCAACAATCCCTCAATTAAAATACCAAGTCAAGAGTTCAGGTTGCTTGATATATATTTATGTTGGCAAGTTTAATGGACATCTTCTCAGCTTCTCCTCTTCAGTTTTGTTCCTCTTTTGCTACTCACATACAAACCTCTTAACATCAAAAGTTCTCTTTCCATTCAACAATGTATATTTTATCAGCATGGCTTCTTAGCTATTTATATTCTTTATAATAATATGAAATTAGAATTTTTCTCTTGGTCTTCCAACACTGTTCATAGTCTGTCTCTTCATTTTCAATGTTTAAAATCATAATTTCATAATATGAAATAAATCTGCAATAAAATGGACCATCAAAAATGATTATATAAGACAAATATTAAAACTTCTTACTTTGTATTGGTTAAATTTTTTATATTTGTACCAACTACTTGTTAAATATTAATATAAATATACATTTTCCAAACAAATATGTCATGAGCCAATTCCCAATTCAACCAACAAATGTATCACTTTCAACCTTTGCATTTCACATCACTTTCAACATTTTTCAGTTCAACCAACTAGCATTCAACATAAATCAGCCTTTGTGCAATATCATCGCCAAATGCAGTTGACAACGATGGCAACATTACCAACATTCTCTCAAATACTCCTTTGTTGTTGCTGCTTTGATGTGCCTTGATGCTGTTCCTTTTCCATCAATGAAAAAAACACCATCACAGGTGACCACATGAGGGATGCCACTTCACCCTGAATATGCAAGCCACCACTTTCTCACCAAAGGCATCAAAAGCACCAAACTTCCACACATCTCAAGGACCTCATTTCATTTATTTTCAAACTATGTCCCATATCCTCAAAACAACCAAACCGTGAGCCTAATTTTCCCATTTTCAAATTGGACTCACTATTACCAATCTATGCTCGTAAACTGAATCAAAAACCTACAACACAATCACCAATCTGGATGCAAAACTATGAAACATAATCTCATCCAAAATTTTCTCAACAAATCCAAACACTGAAAAACACATAATGACAATCTAAACTATACACTTAGCCATAAAAAACTAATGTAGACATAAAATATTCATATAGTGAAACCACAACAAAATTCTCTCCAATAAAACCCCTGCAACAAAAATGCATTAGCAAAATAAACTCTGATCTAAAACTGCAACAACTACAACAATAACTCTTCACTCCATATTAGCAACAACTGGGAGCCACAATCTACGACACAAATAGATTAAACATGTAAATATATTTTAACTCCATCATCCTACAAAATTTTCTCCAAGAATAAGCTCTGATATGTTCTATAACTTTGCAAGCTTTTAGCATACACTCTCTCTCAATCCAACATGTTCTCTTCACACTTTGGGATTTTATAATTGATGGAGGGTGAAATCAATATCCATCACTAAGTCTCCTCATATTTGATTTAATCACCTTCTAGATAATGGCTAACCTTTCCTACCATTTTTATCAAAAATATCAAACAAAACAATGGGAAAAATCAATAAAAGCTCTTGATGTTTGGATAATCAAGAGAAAATCACCTACAGACATAACTGTTAGGATGAATACTAGCTCCCAAAGACTACATCTTCTCCCTTCCATTGGCCTCCCAGCGGCTGAGAGCCCATATTCACTCTATGCATGTATAAATCCTAGGGGTTGTAACTTAATTTAGGAAAAGCGTTGTCCTCTTAGTCCAGAACATTCATACACACTTCCTCACCCTCTGCGGCATCTGTTAAACCTCATGAAACTCCTCCATACCTTATTAAACCTCTAGAAACACCAATGTATCTTCAAGGACATCATTATAAGTACCAAACAACTCTACGTCAAGACACAGACATGGATGCCTAGTTGGAAAAATACCTCTGCATGGATCACCACCTCTACACCAGTGTAATATCCCCAAATGGAAATCATCAGATTTTTCCATCGCTGAATAAATCCTTTGTCAAAAATATGAACAAGGCTATGTCAGAGATGGAATGAGAGGGATTTTACCAGTTATGTCACCTCTAAAGAGAGGATGAGAACCGGAGGCTATCTGGCCTTTTCTCAGACTCTGCCTATAGCTATGTAAATACTTCTTCCTCAGAAGATCTTTTCTCAAAGGAATGAGCTACAACAATATGCAAAACATAAGCATGAAGAGTAACTTGCATAAACTTTAGAAAATTCCGGAGAACTCATAGCCATATTATTATAATAATAGCAGCTGCATATGTATACAAAATATTTTGGGAAATGATGCTCAATATGAACAATGCCAATCCTCAAGGAAAAAATACAAGAATCATGAGATAAACAAAGCTACACAAGTGAACCTAGCTATGATTGCGCAGTAACATGGAGACACTACAACATGTAAAATGGTAATAGAATGATATTACAATAATAGCTCAAAAAATGAGGGGGAGCAAGCTCTCAACCCTTGAAAATAACTAATCTAACAATCCTTAGAAGGATTGGTTGGAATAGATGTACAAAATATGAATATACAATAATGCTGGAGTTGCTGGGTAGCAGCAGCAACTCAAATATACAATAGAAGGAGGAGAATGAATATGGCCTGCAAACTTAAACAACCTTCTCCAATGGATTCCTTAAGTGTAAGGCTGATCCCGACACAAGAAATATCTTCCTCCAAAATGATGGAGCAAACCCCCACTGCAGACAAACTATGAGATAACGCAGTCTATGGAAGGGATTGTGATGATGAAGGTGGGAGAAGCTTGGCACTCTGCCAAAATATGCAAATCAGCTCTAGAAACCCTCCTTGCTGATCCTCCCAAAGAATAGGAACTCCTTTCTATGAGAAATGATACAAGGAATGGTGTTGTGGAATCTCCTCCATAGCAACACCTGCAACACAACCTAGTGACTACGCTGTAGATGAAGAAGTGGCTATGGCCAAATGCCTAAATATGGAGAAATGAAGAGAAATACTCCTTGAGCTACTCAAGGGAGGAGAGGAACTCCTAAACATGAATCCCTCGTGCCAAAGGCATTACAACTCAGCTGAAGAGCTGGAGACTGCAAATAGACTCGAAGTCCAAATATTCAATAATGATCTCTATGGTTACCTCATCCTCCTTATATTCAAAATGATGTCTCCATGCCATGGACCCCACCCAATTAGGGTTTCTCCAACAAGGAATCTTCCTCCCTCTCTAACTGCGCTGTCTTCCCAAGCAAGCTACACCCTCTTGGGCTGCGTTGTTAACTTGGTCAACATGGCCTCATCCTCATGTGTTTGGCCCCTTTTCATACTAGGAGGTGCAACAATGGCTACTCCATGGATCCCTTCTCACTTCATGTGGAATTTTATTTATGCAAATGGGTCTCGTTACCCATTTTATTTATCTCCTAGATAATATGAGCAAGAATTAATGTTCCAATTTATTTGCAAAAATTTGGAACATTACAATCACCCCCTCCCAAATATTTCTTGCCCTCAAGCAAGTGAAAGGATAGACTGTGTCTTCTTCTCCTCTGCCTGTAGCATCCCTGTATGATGATCTCCTCCAAGCGCATTGATGCTATCTCATCAATTCAATCCTCCACAATGCTCCTCCTTAGCATGCAAGTAGCTGTAAAGCCATCATCATGTAAGGTATAATGCTCAAGAGGATAGCAAGTGGTGTCTAGAGGTTCCCCCTTGAGGAATGGAGTCTAAGATCTAATGGGAATTGTCTTCCCCATATGGTCCATCCATCCCCAAGCTATGTGCCATGCAAATTGAGTCACCTCCCAACTAGGGAACTCAAGAAAACTGTCATCCACCTTTGGCTCCGAAAAAGAAGGTGGGCTGGTAATCTACACATGGTAGACCACATAGTCTACCCCACGCTATCCATCTCTCCACTTAAGATAAGTGAAGAGTGCCTGCTAATCCTGGGCTACAATAAGGTTGCCATCAAGTGGCAAGAAGAAGGCTGGACCTCCCAATGTCTCTCCCCCAACGCTGCAAGACATGCTGGCCCAAACATCCCCATATGTGATGAGTCAGGAATCATCCTCATATGGTCTCATACCCATCATATGGCTCACTCCATAATAAAACATTGTTGCTACTGTAGTGGCCATATAATTTCTCATGTTCCCATTAGAACATGCAATGCAAAAGATGTGAGGGACTCCTCCCTCAGTGGACACATCCATCCTATGTGTCTCCTCCTCAATCCTGCTCCTCATAAAGGCATGAACAATAGAATCATAGGGAGAAAATAGGAGCATCATGCTTGCTGCCATGTGTAACAAATGAGAAGGAAAATGGTCCCTCAAGTGCAACCAACGTAGCTTAGTGCTCCACTACCATAGAGACTGATAAAAATTGTGGCTGCTCAAACACCGATGTGTTGTATCAATCTCCTCACAAGCTTGGGAAAGGTAAATGATATCTTCTAAAAATTGAGCATGTCCTTCATGATCTCTATCCTCCCCAAGTCCTCCAAGATAATGGCCATTAGCCATGCTTATGGCCCCCACTAAACCATGAGGTATAGCAAAATGTATGCTCCTCCTTGGAGAATTCTCCTACATGTGTATGGTTAAGGGATGCATACATATATCATACAAATGATCATGTGAAAAAAATGTACACCCTTACCATGTTCGCCGCTCATATCAATTGAGGTACTCATAGATAAATCTCCTCTCATCCATACAGGAAAAAGGGGTGGCTGTGCTGATTCCCCCATCTCCATATGGCTGGTGCATCTCCTCCTATGCTAATCATCAGATGTCCTGCAGGTGAAATAATCATTGGAATATCCCACCAATAGCCGGGAGTTCCAATACAGATCTATCCTCCATAATGACAGCGCAGGTAGTTCCTCATGAAGAACATCTGTCATATGGTTGTCCTCCTCCTTGACATCTCCTATGCCCAAGTCACAAATTGGAAGGTTGCTATCCTTCCTATGCTGCTTCTGCCACAGCGCAAAATCTGTAATGAGAGTACGAGTAGATGAGGTTGAGGAAATGCATCCCTCCATCACGAGTCTATCCAAAACTCCCACTTCCATCTCAAGCTCTCCCAAGGTTCCCACCTCTATAGAATCGATGAGTGGTGCCTCCAAGTGTGAAGCAACCATCCTCCTCTACTGAACTAGTGGCCTCTTGGGTGAAATTCCTCCATGTGGTGAGACATCTCCATCAAGAGAAGACTGAACATATGGATGAACACTTATTTCCATGCCCTGACCGTGCAATCCAGCCTCCCTCCTTGGTGCAACAACCTCAAAAAAAGGATATGGGTGAGTACTCCTCAACTCATGCTGCTGGTTCTTCTCCCCATCTCCTCCTTGTGACTCCATGGTTTCACACCTCTCCAATAATGGCACATGAATTGTGCCTTGATCTCCACACATTAGATCTTGGGGGATCTTCCTGCAAAGTTGCAAGGGTCCCTCTCTTTGGAGCATGAGCTCCTCTCCTCTCTGCCTGAGATTCCAGATATGCTCTAGAAATGATAGCGCTGCTGCCCCCAACCTTCTCCATATGAATGGGCAACCTCCCAAAAATTGGATCCTCTTTAAACAAAGAGACCCCCATGCTTCCTTGCTCCAATATGTGAGATGAAAGTTCCTTCTCCAGCAAATTTTGGTTCATATTTTGGGCCTCCTCCACTATTTTCTGAAGAGGCATTACGTTTTCATGCAAGGGTTTTGTTTGGTTTTCTTTGTGCAAACCCATCATGTGTGTCTAATGAATCCTCCCATCAAATCTCTTCACTAATGCCTTAGTGAAATTTGCATAAGATGTAATGTCATTATTCTTCAAAGGAAAGGATTCAAAGATCCACCAATCATAGGCCTTACCTCTCATATGCAGCGTTGCAACTATGATAGATTGATTCTCCGGAATTTGGTGCTGCTACAAAAAGGTGCCTAATTCCTCCACCCAAGCTTTGGCTAAACCGACAAGTGAACCATCAAAATGTGATAGATAGGATCTACCATGCTGCCTTTTCTCCTCGGTCACTCCTTCTTCTTCTTCCACCTCCCTTATGGGACTGCTGGGAATATGAATACGCTGACCCTCATAGTGTGTGGCTGAATTCTCACACCAACTATGTACAAATCTAGAGTCTGCTTTAGGATCAACCCCTCTTGGGGATTCTTCATATGTTTCCCTCCTAATCTCCCTGAGATCTTCATGAATGTTCTGTGCAGATTTAGGAAGAAGCATTGTAATCTTATCCCCTTTTCCTCCATCAGAAAATGGAGTCTTCTTCCTGCTCAAAATTTTGTCTCTTTCTTGATGAGAATAAGAAGTGCAGGGTCCTTCCTCCTCTCTCTCTTATTTCTCCTCAACCCCCTTGGAGAGGTTCTTTTCGGATCTAAAAACGGATGAGAACAAGCTCATCCTCTTCATCATCTTGATTTCTTCTTTCGTGGGCTTGAAGGCCACAGGCTGAGCCAAGAAAGATGCTCTGATACCACTGTAATATCCCAAAATGGAAATCAACAGCTTTTTCCACCGCTGAAGAACTCCTTTGTCAGAAATATGAACAAGGCTATGTCAGAGATGTATTGAGAGGGCTTTTACCAATTATTTCACCTCTAAGGAGAGGATGAGAACAGGAGGACATCTGGACTTTTCTCAGACTCTGCCTATAGCTATGTAAATACTTCTTCCTCAGAAGATCTTTGCTCAAAGGAATGAGCTACAACTATATGCAAAACATAAGCATGAAGAGTAACTTGCATAAACTTCAGAAAATTCCAGAGAACTCATAGCCATCTTATTATAATAATAGCAGCTGCATATGTATACAAAATCTTGAGGGAAATGATGCTCAAGATGAACAATGCCAATCCTCAAGGTAGAAATACAAGAATCATGAGATAAACACAGCTACACAAGTGAACCCTAGCTGTGACTGTGCAGTAACATGGAGACACTGCAACATGTAAAATGGTAATAGAATGATATTACAATAATAGCTCAAAAAATGAGGGGGAGAAAGCTCTCAACCCTTGAAAATAACTAATCTAACAATCCTTAGAAGGATTGGATGCAATAGATGTACAAAATAACAATATAAAATAATGCCGAAATTGCTGGGTAGCAGCAGCAACTCAAATATACAATAGAAGGAGGAGAATGAATATGGCCTGCAAACTGAAACAACCTCCTCCAATGGATTACTTAAGTGCAAGGCTGGTCCCGGCACAAGAAATCTCTTCCTCCAAAATGATGGAGAAAACCCCCACTACAGACAAACTCTGAGATAACGCAGTCTATGGAAGGGACCGCGCTGATGAAGATGGGAGAAGCTTGGCCTTTTGCCAAAATATGAAAATCATCTCTAGAAAACCTCCTTGCTAATCCTCCCAAAGAATAGGAACTCCTTTCTATGAGAAATGATACAAGGAATGGTGTTGTGGAATCTCCTCCACAGCAACACCTGCAACACAACCTAGTGACTGCGCTGTAGATGAAGAAGTGGCTATGGCCAAATGTCTGAATATGGAGAAATGAAGAGCAATCCTCCTTGAGCTACTCAAGGGAGGAGAGGAACTCCTAAACATGAATCCCTCGTGCCAAAGGCACTGCAACTTAGCTGAACAACTGGAGACTGCAAATAGACTCGAAGTCCAAATGTTCAATAATTCTCTCTATCGCTACCTCATCCTCCTTATATGCAAAATGATGTCTCCATGCCATGGACCCCACCCAATTATGGTTTCTCCCACAAGGAATCTTCCTCCCTTTCTAACTACGTTGTCTTCCCAAGCAAGCTACGCCCTCTTGGGTTGCGCTGTTGACTTGGTCAACATGGCCTCATCCTCATGTGTTTGCCCCATTTTCATACTATGAGGTGCAAAAATGGCTACTCCATGGATCCCTTCTCACTTCATGTGGAATTTTATTTATGCAAATGGGTCTCCTTACCCATTTTATTTATCTACTAGATAATATGAGCAAGAATTAATGATCCAATTTATTTGCAAAAATTTGGAACATTACAACCAAAACAAGATTACTACATCAACCCAATGAAAATTCATCACAAATCATGAGGGATTATTGCAATATGTTGACATCAATGATAGGATAGACTATCAATCATGAGGGTTTCCTCCATCATTTTGACATAAATGATATGATAGATAGTACTAAGACCCTGTTGACATCAATGCCAACACTACAATGTCAACATACACCACTAAATTTAGAAATATGGCCATAATTTTTGGTATCTCCCCAGAGAACCTATATGTACTCCTTAGTATTTAGGGGTTATAGACAACCATATATAGATGTAAGTGATGTTTTTCAAGCCCAAATCAATGTATGAGGCTTTTGTAGATGCACAATACTTGGAGAACATAGGCTAGAATAAAGGGAAATAAAATGCATCAAAGCAGAAGGAATGCTAGGATGCTTCTAAGAAGGGGAAGAAGAAGTGCAAAGCGAGAGAAGATAAAATGATGGAAAATATAGCACTTTAGTGAAATGATCATAGAAACCTCTAAAACCATTATAAAATTGATGTTCATACAAAGGAGATGTGCTAGAAGTTGCAAAAAGAGCTTAACCTAAAGAAAAAGAAAAAAAACATAATAAGAAGAAGAATCTCATGGCCATTGATTTGAGAAACCAAGTTGAAAGAAACTTGGAAATGATGAAAATATTGGCGTGAATTAGTGTATAAGGAGCTTAATCTGAGTATCCTTGAGTAACAAAAAGAGAACAAAAATATCAAACTCTTAAATATAAAGATACAGGTTAAAAAAACAATATTGATGTTGAGTTTGAATCAAGATCATAGGAAAACATCGTTGAAAAATATTTGGCCAAAAAATTGGGATTGGAAGTTCATGATATTCCAAGCCCATATAAGTTGAGATGGGTAAATAAAAATAGGAAAACAAAGGTAACAAAATAGTTCAAAATAATATTTTCTATCATTGTTGATTTTATTAATGAAGTAGAACAGATTTATCTCTCCTTTATGTATGTGAATTGGTGTTTGGAAGGCCTTATATGTACATGTGGGATATAATATTCATGTTGTCTTAAGGGGTCTTGACCCATGTTTGGAGTTATCAAGCAACCGACAAACCCTCCAACTACTGGCCCTTTCGACAATGATCTGCATGCGCAGATCAAAGTCTCACCCGAAGCAGTATGGGGAGGTGTTGGAACCAGGTTTCTGCACCCTGAGGAAGTTTTTGATGTAGTGGCCCTAATCAGAATTAGTGTAGGTAATATAACAGATGCGCACATGCACAATCAACAAGCATAACCCTTCACATATTATCATAGAATACTCCAATATATCTTGTGCATAGTAATTAAATATACTTCAATCATATCTATTCATGTAATTTCGACTGATATTCGCACACATATGTAACTAACCAATCACAGAAGTAAATACGTAACATAAAACATATTTAGATTTTAAATAAAATAATAGATAATCACTAGAGAAAAATTATATAAGAATCCAGGTTAGCCGAAAATTCCTTATTTATTAAGTGATCTTCAATTCAGTACATTCAATCCTTCTATGCACATAGCCAGCAGGAGCCTTTTTACCCAGACAAACCCAGAATTAGATTAAAACATTAACCAAAACATCACATGATAAGATATCCTTTCTTGACTCAATCCTTACATATTTATACTATCTAGACGTGCACATACCATGGTATCAAACCATGGTTTGATACTCATGGATTTTCACTTTAAACCCATTACAATGATTAAGGGACTTTGACCAGCCCCAAAGCCCATTTGACTACTTGCGCACAACGCGTATAACAAAATATAGACAAAATTGACCCAAAAATTCACCCCAGGGGACGCCGCTCCAACAAGACCCCAACACAATCTCATGACTCGTCCCGCTTCATTGCAGGGTGGTCACCTTCATTTCATCTTCAATTCTTCAATAGAGCTCTGGAGTGGAAAGATAACTTCAATGCTCTGCACGGCAGCACTCTGCGCTTCATCAACCAATTTTGCTGTTGTCGGCCCCTCAAGTACCAATTGATGCTTCACTGTGTTTTTTGGAGGCTTTTGAGGGCGCCATCAATATTTTGTGACAACTGCAGGGCTTCCTCAGCCCAAGGTTGCATCCTTGTTTCCAATAGCTACTCTCGGCGGTGCAGGTCTTCAGTCTCGGTATGAATTGCCTTGCCTTCATGAAGTCTGGCAAGTCTCTACGATGTTACTAATGTGGGCATTTCCATCCTTATTTCGATAAATTGTCATTCCTTGATGAAAATATCATTTCACAACTACTGGACCATCGGCTGATTCCGAACAGCTGTCTGAATGCCCATGGCTTCATCTAATAACATTCCACATTTTTTCATTGTGGTTGCTACATTGTTTGTGGAAGAATTTCCCTCCGTTGTGTGTTGCGCTCTGACCTTCGGTAGTTTCTTAGGGTGGATCTTCATCTGGAGCTCAACGATCTGTTGCTCGAACTCAGCCTGGATGGTCTATATTTTTGTGCGCGACACCTTTAGTGCAATGGCCAAGCTTTCTAGATTTGTTGTCGTCATGGCTGATGCAAGGAAAGTGACTATTGGCAGGTCACACACAGTTGATAAATCACATCTTCTAATGCAACACAGAGATCCTTAGCTGCACTGTGCCCCTCTTACGTTGTTTTCTTCTTCTGCTACAATACTGCTACTTGTTGTTGAGACTCATTGGCCACGTGGAAGGCACATGCCTCCCTGTACTGCTATTCATCCATGATCATGCTATGGATTGTGTTATCACCCAAAATTAAAAAAAAAAACATCATTGTGTTATGTTTGCTTTTGTTCATGGTTAAAATTAGGTTTAGAAGTCAATTTAGGGTTTGGTTAAGGGTAGGTTAGATTTTTATAGGTTTAATGTTCATCATCTGAATTCAAATAAGGTCTTTAGAGTTCCATTCCATGGTCAAATATTCACATTTTTCATTTAAGGGTCATTCAATTAAGTTTCGGGCTAAATTTATGCAATTAGCCAGGAATCCACCATTTTGTAGCACCACTAGTTCAAAAAAGAGGAAATGCGCTACGAAAGCACTGCTACTTTCGTAGCGCAAACTGCGAAAGTGATGAAACAAAAACTCTGTTTTCTGCTTTTGAGTAGTCAACTTCCAAGGAGGTTTTTGAGCAACTAAAAATGGATTTAGGAAAAGTGAAAGAGGTTTTTATGCCCAACAGACATAACTACAAAAACCGCTCTCTGTTTCCGCAAATTAATTAAGAGGTGGTATAAACTGATAAATTAAAATGCGCTACGAAACTGTTGTTACAAAATTTCCTGTACTTTACTGTTTAGCAGTCAACTTCAAGTTCAGTTTCTGGCCAAATGAAAAAGCCTTTTGGAATTATGAAGGTGGTTTGTCTTTACCACAGCCCCAAATACAATAACCTCTCTCATGTTTCTCATATGTGTTATCAGTGGGGAGATACAAGGCTTTCTTTGAAGCCCTATTTTCAGAAACAGAGTTTTCCTGTTTTACACATTTTTTTCAAAGGAAGTTTCTGAACAGCAGGAGATATGGTTAAAAAAACCAAGAGATTTATTTATTCAAGACATAATTTCCTACAAAAACCTCCTTCAGTTTCTCAAAATACATCATGGAGTAAGATATATAGGCTCTGTCCCAAAACCTATTTTTCAGGAAAAAAACAGAAAAAACCAACAGGCCAACCTATTGCAAATGAAGAAGGGGCCTCAAGAAGGCTGGAATGACTATGTTTTTCAAGTGATATAATGAAATAAAGTATATTTTAAGTTTTTGGCACATTCACACTTTGAATTTTGGAAAAATTTGGAATAATCTGCATACTCAGCAGTTTCGTAGCGCATTCAGTGTAAAAACGTAGAAAAGTGCTACGAAATTGCTGTAGCTGCTTTTCTTGGTCATTTTGGTCAATTTTTGAGAGGTTGAATAGTGAGTCAAGAGATGAAACTGATATGGGAGATGTATTAAGTGGTAATTGAAGTTATGCAAGTGGAAAGGATTCAGTTTTTGAAGAATTAGGACTTGAAATGACAGTTTTTCAAAGGCGCTACGAAACTGCTGTGTTTTCGTAGCGCAGTTTATTACATCTTTCTTAAGCAGTTTTTGGAAGTGGTTTTGACATGCTGGAGGCTAGGGATAGGTGACGATACATGTTAATATAATCTCCAACATCTAAGGACCACGAAATCAAGCATAATTGATTGTCAAATTGTTCAAAGAATGCAAAGGATGTGATGCCTAAAAACAGGGTATGGTTTCCTGTTTTTGTGGAAGTCAAACATAGTGGACATGAAGAGCTGAAGCCCATTATCAAAATTTGAATATGTGTTTTTACAATTAGAAAATGATGTAAATTTAGGTGGATAAGGTTTTTTTAGATAACAACAAGCAGTTTGAGTCCTTTTTGGATTAGAACTGTTAAGTAGATTAAGTGTCTTTATGTAATAAATTCCATATCTTACAGTTATGCAAGGTGTCAGTTAGTGTCAGTAGTTGGAAATTTGATGTATCTAGCCTAGAGGCAGATCATCACATGTTGTAATATGTCTATTAAATACCAAGGGATCAAATTAGCAAAGGGTTGAACATTTTTAGCAAAAAGACTGTGTTTACTGTAAGTGACTGTTTTCAGCTTTAATACAAAGAAGTTTACATAGCCAACTTGAGATTCATACAGAGTTTTAGTGTGTGTTTGTTCTATTGCATCCAATTACTATCTATTGTAGTGGTATTTGTTTATGTTTACTCATAATTCATCCTCGATGCTCTGACTTCCTATGTAGGCAAATTGATTGTGTTTCTACAATTTCACATGTGTATCCTTTGGCTAAAACTCTAACATGCCTCAACTTCCATGCTAAGTAGATTGATTGGTTTTACTGAAGCTATCATGACTCCATAAGCCCAATGTAGTCTTGATAATGTGATTTACAACCAAATCTAATTATTTATCTATTTATGATCACACATAGAGTTAGCCATCTTCAATTTTATTCAAAATCAGTAACCCTTGAGAGAGCCCTCTCAGGTTGGTGCATCTGCCGGGAGACCAAAGGTGTAAATTTTCCTGGGAAGAATGACAAAGTTTCAGTTCTAAGGTCTGAGAGAAGCAGATACTTATTGAATTTCTTCTTTGGCGACTCCACACATCAAATAATCAATTGGAAGGTGACTCCACTGCTTGAAGTTTCATAATGAATTCCATTGCAAGAAAAAATGAAAGATATGGCCCTATGAATCGGTCTCATATTCCTGGTTTTCCAAATCCTATGCCAAAGGTTGAATGGTTAAATGATCTTCCTATATTCAAATATGAAAAGAAAGACAATGCTGCTCTTCATTTGGTTAGATTCCATATGCATGTACATAGTCTTAAGGTTCAGTTCCCTGAGGATTGTCTCATGAAGATATTTATGGCCACTTTGGAAGGAAAATCACAACCTTGGTATGAAAGCTTGTCAAATGGTTCATTATATTCTCTTGCTGATATCCATGTTGCATTTTATGAGATATATGAAGAGTGTCATCCCTCGTTATTTCTGGTCAAAGACTATTGTAAACACTGTGTGAGTTTTATTGAATATTTGGAGAATTGTTATGAAGATGATGAGTTCATGAATGAGGAAATTTTATAAGCTCTTCATGAAAATCCATTTCATCACCAAGAAGAAAGTATATCCTCTCTCTTGGATGAAAATGAAACCCAACAGGAACTTATTTATGAAAATCATGTTACATTCTCTAAGTTTGATGAAAGGTTGCAGCAGAATTGTCAATCTTTTGATCATCAGGAGTATGAGAATCAATTCAAACAACAAGAGGAAATATTGGAAGATGATTGCTACAAACCTCAGGTACAGGAAAAGGTTGATTCTTCATGTCATTTCTTGCATCAGCCTACATCAAATAATGATCACACTAATGAAAAAATGGGTTAAAATTTCTCTTTATCCTTGTCTTCTAATTTGAAATATTTTGAGTGCAAATCAGAATATAAGATTCAGTTTGTGGATGAAGTTGCAGAGAATATTGAAAAGGAAATTCAAGTTTCAAAAGATAAAATTCAATCTCATAGTATTCATAATCAAGATCAGTCATTTCAAATGTTGTTAATGCCAGAAAACAAAGAGAGAGTGTTTCTACCTTTCTCCTTTGAGATTGAGGAAGAATACACTGTTTTCGAAAATCAGTTTGAAAAGCAGTTTGAGAGCACTCAAATGAAGTTTTATGTGGTTGATAAAAGCATGTATGAGTTGTCCAAAGCTGCAGAATGTCATGAAAAGCATCAAACAAATCATGTCTTCTTTGATCTTATAGTTGATTACATGGAAAAGATTTACAATTCAGATTTCCATTTATATTTTCATTTTGAAGATCAGTTACATCTCATGTTGCCTTGGTCATTTCAGTATCATGTTTACTTTGGGTTCAAGCACAGTCAAGAGATTCAAGTGTCAGATCAGATCAATGACTATCTTCATTGGAAGTTTCATGTTCCTTGAGTTACAAATGGAGATTGCAGCTGATAGGGTAGGTAGGAGTGTGTGAATAAGCTCAAAGTTGACTGAGCATATTTTTCAGTAGGTACAGATCTGGTTCTTCTACACTGATCATCAAGCTTGAGCCCGAGGTGATGGCTATAAGAGTTTGAAGAAAACTTGGTAAAATTTCAAAGTTTTTATTCCAAGAAAATGGATAGCAGCACTAGAACTATTGGTTCTTAGTGTACCACAGGGGCACACTATCCCAAGTGGAGCCTCTGTTATCACCCAAAAATTATTAAAAAAAAACATCATTGTGTTATGTTTTTTTTTGTCATGGTTCAAATTAGGTTTAGAAGTCAATTTAGGGTTTGGTAAGGGTAGGTTAGAGTTTTATAGGTTTAATGTTCATCATCTGAATTCAAATATTCACATTTTTCATTTAAGGGTCATTCAATTAAGTTTGGAGCTAAATTTCTGCAATTAGTTAGGAATCCACCATTTCGTAGCACTGCTAGTTCAAAAAAGAGGAAATGCGCTATGAAAGCGCTGCTACTTTCGTAGCGCAAACTGCGAAAGTGATGAAACAAAAACTCTATTTTGTGGTTTTGAGTAGTCAACTTCCAAGGAGGTTTTTGAGCAAATGAAAAAGGATTTAGGAAAAATGAAAGATTTTTTTTTCCTAAAAAACCTAACTAGAAAAACCTCTCTCATTTTCCTCAAATTCATTAGGAGGTGGGAGAAATTGATAAATTAAAAGGCACTAAGAAATTGTTGTTACAAAATGTCCTGTACATGACTGTTTAGCAGTCAAATTCAAGTTCAGTTTCTGGCCAAATTAAAAAGCCTTTTGGAATTATGAAAGAGGTTTATCTTTATCACAACCCAAAATAAAATAACCTCTCTCAAGTTTCTCATATGTATTATTAGTGGGGAGATATAAGGCTTTCTTTGAAGCCATATTTTCAGAAAAAAAAGTTTTCCTGTTTTACACATTGTTTTCACAGGAAGTTTCTGGACAGTAGGAGATATGGTTCAAAAAACCAAGAGAGGTTTTTATTCAAGGCATAATGGCCTACAAAATTTTCCTTCAATTTTTCAAAATACATAATGGAGTAAGAGATATAGGCTCTGTCCCAAAACCTATTTTCAGGAAAAAAACAGAAAAAACCAACAGGGAAACTTATTGCAAATGAAGAAGGGACCTCAAGAAGGCTGGAATGACTATGTTTTTCAAGTGATATGATGAAATCAGGTCTATTTTAAGTTTTTGGCACATTAACACTTTAAATTTTTGAAAAATTTGGAATAATCTGCATACTCAGCAGTTTCGTAGCGCATTTAGTGTAAAAAAGCAAAAAAGAGCTACGAAATTGCTGTAGCTGCTTTTTTTGCTCATTTTGGTCAATTTTTGAGAGGTTGAAGAGTGATTAAAGAGATGAAACTGATATGGGAGATGTATTAAGTGGTAATTGAAGTGATGCAAGCGGAAAGGATTTATTTTCTGAAGAATTAAGATTCGAAATGACAGTTTTTCAAAGGCGCTACGAAACTGCTGTGTTTTCATAGTGCAGTTTATTAGAACTTTCTTAAACAGTTTTTGGAAGTGGTTTTGACATGCTGGAGGCTAGGGATAGGTGAGAAGACATGTTAATATAATCTCCGAAATCTAAGGACCACGAAATCAAGCTTAATTGATGATCAAAATGTTCAAAGAATGCAAAGGATGTGATGCCTAAAAAATAGTGTATGGTTTCCTATTTTTGTGGAGGTCAAACAAAGTGGACATGAAGAGCAGAAGCCCATCATCCAAATTCGACTATGTGTTGTTACAATTGGAAAATGATGTAAATTTAGGTGGATAAGGTTGTTTTAGATAACAAAAATCACTTTGAGTCCTTTTTGGATTAGGACTGTTAAGTAGATTGGGTGTCTTTATGTAATAAATTCCATATGTTACAGTTATGCAAGGTGTCAGTAAGTGTCACTATTTGGAAATTAGATGTATCTAGCCTAGAGGAAGATCATCACATGTTGCAATATGTCTATTAAATACCAAGGGGTCGAATTAGCAAAAGGTTGAACATTTTTAGCAAAAAGACTGTGTTTACTGTAAGTGACTGTTTTCAGCTTTAATACAGAGAAGTTTACTTAGCCAACTTGAGATTCATACAGAGTTTTAGTGTGTGTTTGTTCTATTGCATCCTTTTAATATCTATTGTAGTGGTATTTGCTTATGTTTACTCATAATTCATCCTTGATGCTCTGACTTCCTATGTAGGCAAATTGACTGTGTTTCTACTGTTTCACATGTGTATCCTTTGACTAAAACTCTAACATGCCTCAACTTGCATGCTAAGTAGATTGATTGGTTTTATTGAAGCTATCATGACTCCATAAGCCCAATTTACTCTTTCTAATGTGATTTACAACCAAATCCAATCAAATATATGTTTATGATAACACATAGAGTTATCCATCTTCAATTTTCTTCAAAATCAGTAACCCATGAGAGAGCCCTCTTAGGTTGAGGAGGCTAAGCCTAAAACAAAACCTTGGTTTGAAATATTTGCACAATATAAGTTTGATAAGAAGCCTATCAGGTCTGATTTTGTGATAATATATTGCATGGAGGTTTCCGTTTGGTAGCACCACCATATCGATGCTAATCTCTCCCCATGCTCTCAGGGAAGCACACAAAGTAGGTGGCTCCACTACGATGGTTGGTGCGAGGATTTGAAGCATGCGACTATCCAAGGGAGATGGAAGCACCGTGAAGATTGGCTATGCACTCGTCTGTCCCAGGTTGGAGGTTGTCACTCTCGCTTGTAGTTGGCTCACTCGCTTCACGCTCTCGTGTATCATGCTCACCTGCATTTTGAGCTCCTGGATACCTGACTGTACTCCTCGAGCACATATTTATACTCTGCTTCCATGTAGGTCTAGATATCCTTAATTTCTGATTTTACTGTGTTCTTGATCTCTGAGAAATCATCCTCCGTGAGAGTGAGGTCCTTTGTTCTTGCCAATTTGGACCCCTTCCTTTCCTTGCGCGAACCCCCAGTGGCCTCAGAACCACGCTTAGTGCCTTTAGCAGTCTGCGTCTCAGGACCCTTGGTGCCTTCACCATTTTTCTCTTTTGCATCCTTCTCCAAATCTATTGTTTCCCCCATTGTAGTAGGCTCGGGTTCCTCTTCAGCGTCCTTTCCTTTCTAATGTGTATCTTTGGTAGAGTGTGACTTAGTCGGAGTTTACAACACTGATGACGAGGCACCCAAAGTGGTGTGTGGCTTTAACCAAGTAGGCGGCCATTCCATTGTAGCGCGCATCAGGTCATCTTCCGTGACCAATTATGATAGGTCATATAAGACACCTTCCACAGTGCCCTTCACACGAATATCCATATTGTGAAATGTAGCTTTGAAGTCTGTAATCAATTATACTACTCATACAAGGTTGGTGATAGCCTTGGCTTGGACTGAATGGCTTGGAAAATCATAGAGTCGAACAACACCCATAAAATTCTTTTCTTCGTTACTCTAGTTGGGATCTTTGAGTTCCATAGAGTTGTGTAGCGCGCGGCTTCGCACATGTATGGTTCTATATTAGGGAACTATGTGTCTTGAGGTGTCTTCCATTCAATGAGCACAAGAAGGAGAAAAAAACATGCATAGTAGAAGTGCTTCCCTTCCTCCTGTACTTCGCACACATTAGCTAAAAATTTAGTGCACAAGTATTGGGACCAATTGAACCACATCCCCTTTTCGCATAGCGCTGCTAGTGCAATGACGTTATTCGACACTTCCTTCACCCTAAATTTTCTCATCATATTGCATGCGAGGACCAATGTGCACATTTGAACTATGGGATCGTTTATTTCATGTACTAAGAAGTAACGGCTATTACACGACACCTTGTACTTTTCTTTGACATCTTCTACTACCTTGCACTCTTGAATTTTCCCACCAAAATCTATCACATGGTCCTTCCGTGGTCGAGAAAGCCAGTGATATGATGGATCAACACAAAATCAATCAGAATTGGCCCTTATATCCATAATAAATCATCATGAATGATGGTGAGAAGCTGCCACACATAGATGTCGTTAATTGGGCTGCACCTGACGTGAAAAATATGCAATAGGTTTAACAACCCTGATTTTTTCAGGCCTAGCACCCAGGAATTCGGTTTCATTCGCATTATTCCATTTTCATAAGGGAATTTATCTTAATACCTAGTGGGTGTGAGCTCTGGGAATTTATCCTGCTCTAACAAGTGCCAGTCCCCCATCTTGAGCAACGTAATTTTGGCGAACATATCACCTTCAATAGGTACATTCTCTAGGAGTAGTGGCACATTAATACATGACCACACTTTATCCAAATCTTTAGGGACTTTTACTGAGGCCTTGTGAGGCGTGACATAAGCACGCAACCATGATATGGGATCTACAACTTCTACAACATCCTCCTCCATGATATCTTTAGGTAAGTCTGCCATAGGCATCTTCTGGCGCACTACAGCAGTTTAGAGCAGCTTTGGGGTTTTCTGACGAGGCGACTTCCGAGACACCAAATATTTTCCCTTCTTTGTTTGGGTCGGCGAAGGGTTCTCAGCAGTCTACGCAGGGGTCTCTTTAGCTGGCGTTGTAGAATGGGTGGGCCGAGTGGCAGTCATGTTTGGCAGAATCAAGTGGCCCAGACCTTGCGTACCTCCTCCTCAAAGATTGAATCAAGGCGAGACATAAGCTTCAGACAATCTTCAAAAATCTGAAAGCAGAACTCGAAAAAATATCATATAAAGAAAAGGGAACTAATGCGACCTCTTCGGTCATATTTATAGCATAAGCGTGTCTTAAATGGTTTTTTGTTCATTAATGTAGCCCCATAAATGATAAAATGACTCCAAATATGGCATACTCGCCTCATTAAACGCAATTAAGTTGCTCCTCCAAATGGTAATAATTATTTATTGTCCAGATTTACTGTTCCAATGGCTATATCCTGGTACCATTGCGACCTAGTCAACCTTCTTGCGTAGCCACTATGCACGTGTCACACCTATCTGCGTATCTTCCATCCTTGCTATGCAAATCCATATTTCTGGCCATATGTTCATTTGGTGCACACAGGGAGAGGGATATTCCCGTATGATTTCAATCGACTTACCCAGGAATGTTTTCTTTGCTTAATGTCGTAAGGAGTACCGCACCTATGTATGTAATTTCCTTGACAACATATGGTCCAAGCCAATGCATTTTGAACTTCCGTGGGTGGCGGACAAACTTTTTGTCATATAAAAAAACCAAATCCTCTTGCTTATAGACCTCCTATCTAATGTTCCTATCATGTCAAGCCTTTTCGTGTGCCTTTTGTACCTATTGATGGAAGCCTACAATGAAGCGATCCTCTTCCAGCATGACCAACTGTGAAAATCATTCTTCCATATTATTGAACGTTGCAATGCGCAAGCTTGGGACAATATACTACATCGACATAACATATTCCTGCCCATACGCCATTCTGAACGGTGTCTATCCTATCAGTTTATTGCATGTGGTTCTATATGCCCAAAGAACCGCAGGTATATGCACATCCCAATCATTTCAATTGGCATTAAAGATCTTTGTGAGCGCATTTTCCAATATATTATTGAAATCTTCCACCATACCATTTTCATGTGGGTGATATAGAGTACTCTTCTGATGATGAATCCAGAATTCTTCTATAAAAGATTCAATGGTTTCATTCACAAAGTGTGTACCTCGATCGCTCATCAAAATACTAGGGCACCCAAACTGATTCAAGATGTTCTAAAAAATGAAGTGCAAAGCTATGTTTGGACTAAAATCCTTCACAGGCTTAGCCTCATCCCATATGGTCACATAATCCATCACAGTGATTACGTAACATTCACCTGTCCTCTTTCCTGGAGGGTCAATAGGTCTGAAAAAATAAATGGCCCATTTTTCAAAATCTTGCAAATCCATTTGTGGATGCAAGGTCATCTCATATCTATGTAACAGTTTCCCCATCCTTTGGCATACATCACAAGTGTGGCAATATGCATGTGTATCACTGTGCATTGTGGCCCACCATAAACCATCTCGTAGGATCCTCTACGCAGTTGTTTTCCCTGCATAGTGACCTTCTGCAACCCCTCCATGAGGCTCAGCTAATATATCCTGTCTTTCAAATTCCAATACATACCTTCACAGAATCTCATATGCACCCATTTTGTACAATTGACCGACAATTAGAGTAAATTTAGTTGCACACGCGACCAACTCTTCCTTTTGTTGCAACATGTATTCTTTGGGTGCACTTCCAATGGTCAAGAAATGAATAATATCTGCAAAGTGATCATCGACTACCTTCATAGAAAATAGTTGCACGTTTGGTAAACCATATTCTAGGTTGGTTGGTTCTTCTCCACTTTCTATGAGCGACATATGGTCTGGTCCAACATTCAGTCTCTGAGGTTTCACAATTAATTCAAATTCATACTCCTGAAATAGCGGGAATCACCGGCATATATTATCCCTCAACACAGGCTTATTGACTAGGGACTTCAGTGCAGAATGGTCACTAAACATCTTAAAGTGGCCTTCCCAATAGATAGTGGTGGAATTTCTATAGTGCATAGACCATAGCCAATCCTTTTGTTTCCATAGTTGAATAGTTACACTCCGCACTTGATAAATTTCTACTTGCAAATGCAATAGGGTGGCCAATATCCCTTGTTCATGGCTGCGATAAATTAGCTCCTAGCGTAATGAAGGAAGCATCAACGTGTACATGGAATAACTTTGTCCAGTATGGAAAGACCAATATGGGTGCAATGACCATCTTCTCCTTAAGCAATTCAAAACTCTTTTGCCATTATTGGTACAAACAAAGTGATGCATCCTTATTGAGTAATTTCTCCATGGGCACAATGATTAGTGTGTAGCCTTGAATGAACTTATGGTAATACCTTGTATGCCCCAAAATTGAGCGCAGTTGTTTGAAATTTGTAGGATATTCTAGGTTAACAATAACAACGATATTTTCGGGATCCACCATCAATCCTTGCTGAAAAAAACAATAAGACCTAGAAATAATCGCAAGTGGAACAAAAAATGTACACTTTTTCAGGTTGAGTGAGATCTGATACTTCTGAAAAGTATCCAACATAAGGTGAAAACTCGACACATGCTTCTTCAACAATCCAAAGACAATCCAGTCATCAATGTAGACTTCTAAGAACTTATGGATGCATTCTTTGAACATAGCTACTACAACGCACGAGAATATAGTTGGCGCATTCTTCACACCGAATGGCATGACTGTATACTGAAAGGATCCCTATTCTGTCACAAAGGTTTCCTGACTTCTATCTTCCGGTGTGATTCTGATCTGGTGTTATCCTGAGAAACCATATGTAAATGAATAGGCCTCCTGCCCCCCTACATTGTCCAGGATTTCATCAGAGAATGGGTCATGGACACAAGAATCATTCAATTTTCATAGATCCACGTAGATCCTTATTTATCCCTTAATTTTCTTGTCTTGTACCACCAGAGGACTCACCAAATCAGATTCCTCCATTGGTTCTTTGATTCCCGTAGCAACTGTTTTCTCCAATTCCTCCTTAACTTTATGCTTATATTTTGGATTCAGCCAATATGAGCGCTACTTCACAGCTTGTGCATCCAGTTTCAAGATAGTCTTGATCACCCCAAGATCTCGTATTATCCCCTTTAGCTCAAAAAATTTCGTAGGAAATAGGTCTTAATATTCAATCAACGACTCGATAACCTTTCCCATTGTATCATCATTCTAGTAATCCCATATCCTCGCTATTTTCGGCTGTTCTTTTGAGCCAATTTTCACTTTCCAAATCTTCAAAGGATTAGTGAAATTTAACGACTCAATCGTAGGCCCAAAAAATATGCGATGTACTTCAGATTCATGGATCATAATTTTCCTCGGCTATTCCTCATTATCTTAAGGATAAATATTTCAAGAATCATCAATGCCCTTCAACTACGCATCCCATGTTGGAAAGGTGCGTTCCACCTTCGGTTTTGTGGTGTCAAAGATGACTTCCTGAATACCTTGCAGTGCTTCATCCAAGAATTCAAACCCACTTTCAAAAATAAAGTTCAAGATAAAAAAATTTGTCAGCGCAATCCATGAATTAGTTCCTCATTGCAGCTCAGTCTCAAGGTACCAATTCGTAGGCACCTTCCGCAATCTGTCGATGAATATATGCACACATTCTAGCCTTGGCTCTGTGCCCCATGCTTCAGTCTATTCACTCAAATGTTTGTGCGTATCACGTTTTCCATAATAGGTCTCTTCCATTCTGGTATTTGGACACTCAAATCACAGATGCATCATGTGGGTGCATTCTTCCCAGTTACCCAAGTTTCCCTTGTGTGTCTCCCACCAGCATGCTGGGGTTGAGCATAGTGCTTTATCCAGTGTATGAAACATTTGTGCTTCTGGAAAAACCTTTTCAAGTTCTCCTAAGACCATGTTAACATTACTTAGACTTTCATAATAAGGCAATTATCATACCTCTAAGGATATGCACATAATATTTTTGTAACCCGACTGCAGCGCATTGCAGATGCTTCA
Source organism: Pinus albicaulis (assembly GCA_034641835.2). Lineage (NCBI taxonomy): Eukaryota > Viridiplantae > Streptophyta > Pinopsida > Pinales > Pinaceae > Pinus > Pinus albicaulis. Next base: position 1,842,084,580 of record CM076578.1, read on the forward strand.
TGTAACTGATTCTACCAGTTCTCCAGTTTTTCATCTGAATCTGAAAAGAAGGAACTATCCTTCTCCCAGTTCAGTCTTCCATTGGTTGTCGGGTTGATCCAGTCTTTTTCTCATGCAATAAACTTATATATATGATCAACATCATCATCTGCGCACATCGAAACTATATATCTTTCTCCTTCTGTAGGATCTAGGGGAACCACAACTCTGGTTCCATTATTCTCTAATACCATACTTCTACACTTAATATTGATGATGATATCCATTCAATATCCAAATCTAAACCAAACAATGTTGAATAGGGGTTAATATCATCCACAATTTGTATAACTTAAAATTCTGTGAGCACCTTTACTCCTTCGATATGCACTACGACCTGCGAGAGTCTTCCTAAGGGGATGATCTTTTACTGATTTTCCATGCAAAGATGGATAGTAGACCATTCTAACTTAGGTTCTCCCATTCATTGCCAGGTCTGATTTGGTAAAATATTTGCGTCAGAACCTAGATCCAAAATGACTTGATCCATCTCATATGCACCAATATGAGTAGTTAGGTGCATCTCCCATCCAATTCTTCTTTTATTCTTATAGATATTATTAAAAGCCTTCTACTCCATCTGGGGTTTCTCTTTCTCCATGCAGTTGTCTATCAACGCTTGGAGGTTCTCGACTACCTTCTTATTGCGCAATAGTTTGATACAATCATGTAGGAAGGGATTTATCTCTTCATCTACTTTGACCACATCCATAGGTTTGCTTGATGTTGATGTGCTTGCTTCTGCGAACCCCTTTTTCACTTCTACAAAGGTTTCTTTTTCTCACTGTAAGTTGAATCCGTCCTTCTTTTTAGGTGCTCTATGGATCAATAGATCAGTCTGAGGTTTCTTCCCTTTGTCTTCACCAGTGGTTGCACCACTCCTAGTGATGACATTCACACTTGGCTCTTCGTCACGCAACTTAGATCTTACCATCTAAATATTTTGAGTAGGAGTATACGTTTTCTTTTCCTGCATATTTTCAATCAAAACAGGACTATATTCAATAACATGATCAAATTTTCTATAGTACCTGCAAGGCTGTCGTGCTGGATTTGGATAGTTGGGCGCATAATGACACCCCTCTCCACAATTGTAGTAGATGAGCTGACCCATTCCTTGAACATCTCCTCCTCCTCTTCCTCGTCCTCTAGTTTGGAATCCACCACACCAATATGGGGATGCTGGTGAGGTAGGTTCAACGTGCATTCTATAGAGGCCAGTTTTATCAATCTTCAAATCGAAGATGCGACATTGTTGTTCATCATCTCCCAATGATGAACAAAATTTGTAGAAAGGTTGCTTAAGCTCAAGCATGTATTTACCAATACTCAGATAGTAATCTATCGTATGTATACCCATAGCTTGAAAAATTGTGCACCATATTTTAGGAGTCCCACTTGGTCCATCTGCGCTCTTCAGCGGGATTGGTCCTCCAGCCTTCATATAGTCATTAAATACAGGGCACCGATCCTTGTGATGCCCGACAAATTTGTAGCATATACACCATACATCTGTGCATGCCTCCTTTCCCTTATCCTTGTGCAGTCTGTGTATTTCTAAGTGAATTTCCTCCAACTGGCTTTGGATCTGTTAGGTCCCGATCTATGCAGCTGGTAACGGTGAAGCCTCTAGCTTTATTTCAATCTCTACGGCTTAGGCCTACATGGCAATATTTTGCTAAAAAAAGGGCTGACACAGATGTGGTAGCATCATGGAAATAAACCACTCTTTTTGTTGGGTATCATCAATAGTAAATCATCCCTCTCTGATAGTGCACTTCAACCTTTGATCCGCCTCCCATATAGATTCATTCAATTCTTGGTGAATCTCCTTCAACTAAGTTACACATTTCGTAATTGAATTCAGCCTCTTGAATTATTATTTTAATGCGGTCTTCAGATTATCAATAGTTTCATTAGGATTCATCGCCATATACCTTATGTACAATCCACCATGCGATCTTGAAAAGAAGTGTCCAGCTGTGCTTTCTTAACATCATCATTATTAACCTGCTGCATTGTGCACACAAAATTAGTGACAAACCATAATTGGTTTGTATCTTCATTCCCAATACCATGGAGAGTAGGTAATTTCATGGAGGTGACCATCTCAGCGCCTAGTGGTGGAGGTGGAGGTAGAGGTGGAGTGGATGCCTTGTTAGAGCGAGATGAGTTTGGAAGTGGAGTGGATGGGATCTGAACTATTGCCAATGATCCAAGCCTATTTTGATCTTGCGATACTTCTTCTTCATAGTGTGCACATTCACCATAGCTACTAGTTTATGGTTCTTTGTCACTGTCAGATTTACCTTTGAGAGGACTGTAGATAAAACCTTCTTCTAGATCTACTATGTAAGGTATTCCACTATGCATAGTCAGGCCTCTATGGGACATTCACTCAATATGACTGCACAAAGTACCCTGTTCACACAATAGCATTTTAATCCACAAATTTAGAGAGCACAGGAACTTACCTCTAGGACCCTTAAAAAAACCTTCGTTCAACTTCAGAATAAGATAGAAATTGATCAATAGAAAATTCAGTCAAAAATCCTCCCAGAACAAGATCCGTCCAATGATCTACCATGTGGGTGATCTTGTTGCTAGTCTTCTCTAATTGTTGCACCAACTCTGGGGCCCACTAAGTGATCGCGTTGTCCTTTGCATAGGCCTAGAATTTAGTGATTGCAGAAAATTTCGTGGACTTCTTTATAGATATACTTCTATGTCCAATCTTAAGTAGACAATTTAGAGCTTATGTTTTCTTGGATTGCAAATTCAAGTATCTTCTTATCAATCCAATCTTATAACTCATTCTGCGTTGGATGCCAATACATCAAATGCCCCTCAAAATGATCCCGGTCCCGACAACAAAACCATTTTTTGGCTTGAGGGGTCCTAACCCAAGTTCGGAGTTATCGAGCAACCAACAAACCCTCCAACTACTGAATCTTTCGGCAGTGATCTTCTTGCGAAAATAAAAGTGTCATCTGAAGCAGTATGGGGGGGTGTTGGGACCAGGTTTCTACACCTCAAGGAAGCTTTTGATGTAGTGGCCCTAATTAAACATAGTGTAGATAATATAACATATGTGTGCATGCACAGTGAACAAGTCTAACCCTTCACAAATTATCATAGAATACTTCAATATATCTTGTGCACAGTAATTAAATATACTTCAATCAGATCTATTCATCTAACATCAAATGATATCTGCACATAGATGCAATTAAGAAATCACAAAAGTAAATATGAAACACATAACAGATTTAGATTTTAAATCAAATAATAGATAATCACTACAGAAAATCACATAAGAATCTAGGTTCGCCAAAAATGCCTTCTTTATTAAGTGATCTTCTTTTTAGTACATGAAATCCTTCTGCTCACATAGCTAGCAGAGTCTACACACAACCAAGACTTAGGTCACCATGCACACAACCAAAAGGAGCCTATTTACCCAGACAAACCCAGAATTAGATCAAAAAATTAACCAAAACATCGCATGATAACATATCCTTTCTTGACTCAATCCTTACATATTCATACTATCTAGATGCACACATACCATGGTCTCAAACCATGGTTTGAGACTCGTGGTTTTCCCTTTAAACCCATTATAATGATTAAGGGAATTTGACCCACCCCAAATCCCTTTTGACTACTTGCATGTAGTGCGTACAAAAAAACATAGACAAAATTAACCCAAAAATGCACCTCAGGGGACCCCACTCCAACAATTCATGTAGAGATCCAATCAATACTTACTCATAAAGGATGGAAAATACTTCACAATCAACAGGCACAAGGGAAAGCCCAAAATTTCACTTTTAAGTGTGAACGAAGCCAAGAAATTGATTAGTTCAAGCAAGAAGTATGTTTTATTGTTTTAATAGAAAATTAATATGTAGAAGAGTCAGTAAGAGAAAAACAATACTTGGAGGGATGTACTAAGAACTAGAAACATAAGTTGGAAGAGTTGCTACATGCATTTAGATATTTGTTCTAGAAGTGCAAGAGGGAAGTGGAGCTTGAGATATAACTATTATTGGACTCCCCATTTCCAAACATTAAGCTATACAAGAAACCTGTCATAGAAGAAAGTATGGTAAATAAATAGTTGCAACAACTACTAAAATAAGATTCCATTCGACCTAGTACACCATGTGTGTCGCCCATCATAATTGTCTCAAATAAATATGGGACTTAGCGAATGTGTATAGATTACATGGAATTGAAAAAAATTATGCTCAATAACAAGTAACCCATGATAAGAATAGATGATCTACTAGATAAGTTGAGAAAGTGAAATACTTCACCAAGTTGGATTTAAGATATGGATATCACCAGGTTTGAGTCACAGAAGAAGATATATATAAGACATCCTTCAAAACCAGGAAGGTTTTGTATGAGTGGTTGGTCATGCCATTTGGCCTATGTAATGCACCAACTATGTTTTTGATAGTAATGATTGATTTACATACTCATTTTTTATTATATATGTTCATGATATATTGGTATATTGTGTTAACTAGGAGGAGCACTAGTGAATATTAATAATTTTGAGTTTGCAAAACATTATTTGGTGTATTCAGGGTATGTGATAAGTGGAGGAGAGCTAAATATAGATCCTGCCAAGATGGAGGCATTCATTTAATGGTGAGTTCCTACTAATGTTTCTAAGGTTGTAATTGTTGTTGGGATGGCAGAATACTTGAGGAAATTCATAGCCTCATTTTTAGCAGTAGCAACACCACTCTATGGCATAAAAGCAAGTGGAAAGAGTTTCCAGTGGGGAAAGGTTCAGTAGATAGCCTTTGATGAGAAAAATAAAAAGATCAATGTTAAATTTTACGGCATGTTGTATGCTTGCACAATTACTTAAAATCATCATTGTCAATAATTGTAGATAAAACATCAAAAATACGTAAAAGAAGATATGAGATCATTTGGCTATAACATAGGGTCCCAATTATATACCTAAGTAGGTACCCATTCTTGAAAGGTCATGTCCTTGGAGACATGACTCTTCCAAACTAGTTATTAGTTAACTATTCATTATTTACGATTGTTATTATTTATTGAGTTAGAAGAGGCTTCTAGGAAGGGGAATTGGCCCCTAGTAACACTTTTTAACACTCCATCTCATCCAGGGAGGAATTCCATCTGTCAACTTCCATCCACTACTATGTTATTGTGTCCATCATGTTCCATCTCTGCAACTTGTCTCACCTCTATTGAATATTGATATCATATTCCACTAAGAAAGGATTGAAAGAGGGCCTATCATAAGACCCTACCATCCTCGCCAAAATGACAAAGGAAATTCCTCATCTCTAGGGATGGAATTCCTACCAACATTCATCTTTTAGTGATCAAGTTGTTGAACATCATGCATCATATTCATAGGGAATATAATAGTTTTTGATATGCCCATTGGTATTACTAATTAACCCTAACCAATTTTCCCAACTCATTTTCCAAATGATAGGTACTTCCCAAGATTCCCATACTGCAAGGGTAGGATGTATGTTTCGGTATCCATAGGGGAAGGTGAACCATTCACCCTATGTTCACATATTGGGATATGTACTCCATAGGGGAATGTGAACCAATCACCATGTTCTCATATAGTGTAATCCATAGGGGAAGGTGAACCACTCACCCTATGTTCACGTACTGGGGTATGTACTCCACAAGGGGATGTGAACCCCTTTATGAAATAGGGTATTAACCAATATTATTTGAGAAAAATGACTTCAAAAGACATATGATTGAATCATAGAATTTCAATTATGCCCTATTCCATATCAAAATTTATAGTCTTAAAGAGCATTCAAACAAAAATTACTATTAGCAGATGCATACTTATATTTCAGCAACTATACATATTTAACAGTAGTTACTGCCCACATAATTCATGGAATTATTTACATTCTTTATATTTCGATAATTGAACATATTTACCAGGAATTAATTCCCACCATGATTTATGGAATTCTTTGCATTCTTTATATATTTCTGTAATTAGAAATATTTACCAGTAGTTACTGCTCACCATAATTCATGGAATTATTTGCATTCTTTATATTTCGGTAATTAAACATATTTAACATGAATTACTACCCACCATATTTCATGGGATTCTTTGCATTATTTACGTAGGAGTAAAAATTAAATATTTTATACGTAAATATTGTAACAACCCCAAAAATTTAGTACTCTAGTGAGGCCTTTCTCCACGAAAACTTTGATACCATGTTAAATTTTATGGTATGTTCTATACTTGCAACAATTACTTCAACGTATTATCATCGTTGACAGTAATTGTAGATAAAACATCAACAATATGTACAAGAAGGTATGAGAGCAATAATTCTAACATAGGGTCTGAATTATATACCTAGGTAGGTACCCATTCACGAATGGTCATCTGGAGACATGACTCTTCAACACAAATTACTAGTTAATTATTTATTATTTCTGAATTTTATTATTTATAGTGATATATATATATATATATATATATATATATATATATATATATAATTCATAACAACCTTTGAAGAAAGGGAATTATCCCCTAGTTCATTAGAGGAATTTTGAGGTTTAAAATGAGCCTCAAAACAAAAATATACAACCAAAATCAACTTTATAAAGATGATTATTTCAACCATGGGGGATTCACCATTTTTAGAGTAAAAAGGTGAAAAGATTAAAAAAAAAAAAAAAATTCTTTTTAAACTCGTATTTTTAACTTATCTCCCCACTGTTTTACTCAAATTTAATGTGGGAGCACTCGTTGGATGCAAAATTTAATTCTTCATATGAGTACCCAGATTTCATACTTTCGATGGACTTTTCTACCCAAAAAATAAGAAATACATGAAAAACATAATTGCAATAATTTTTTTCATGTATTTCTCATTTTTGTGTAGGAGGGTCCATCAAAAGTATGCAACATGGGTACTATCATGGAAGAGGAATTAAATTATGCATCCAATGAGTGCTCCCGCTCGAAATTTAAGTAAAACCATATGGAGATAAGTTGAAAATACAAGTTGAAAAAGTAGTTTTTTTATTTTTTCCCTCCAAAATTTGATGACGTAATGTAATATTATTTTATTATTTCCACTATTATTTTATAATATTCCTTAGGAGACCCATTTTACACGTCAAAATTACTCTGATTTTCACTCGTTAAAACTAGTTAAGCACCAATTCTCTCAATATCGAACTTGCAATATCCTTTTAGAGTAGAGACCAATGTGAATGGGTATGGTAAGGGAGTCATCTTTATGTAGGGAAGAAAGCCTATATGCTACCATTTTGAAGTATTTCATGGGTACCTAGTTCTTAACTACCTTACTTACAACCAAGAGCTCCAAGGCCTAGTGCAATTTGTGAAGAAGTAAAAACATTATCTTATGGTAAATGAGACACTAATCTATATAGAGCACTAGCCACTACCTTTCCTACCAACTTAGATTAAACTATAATGAACTAGACATTACAAGTGGATGGGGTTTCTGTAGCAATTTCATTTAGTGATTAAGTATAATAAGGACAACACAAACAAGTTGGTCGACATTCTTTGAAATCCACGTACATTAAATATAAAAACTTTAGGAACTATGATACACATGGAGACATTCATCCATGATGCATACAAACAGGCATATTTAGAGGATGGTGAATTCAAGCATGTATTTTAATAGTTGCAAAGTTAGACCCATGTGTACAATAGTGACAACGCAATTTCCTACCATCTCCAAGACAGGATAATCTATAGTATAGATAACTTATGTCTTCTTGAAGGTGATCAATTGTAGCTGATTAGAGAGGCTCACACCTTGACTATTGCAGGAAACTTTGGTGTAGGGGAGAAAATGATCAACTTGTAGAGGTATGTGTATTAGAAATATATGCAAGATCCGATAGCTAGGTTCATAAGAAGATACCTACTTTGTTGTACCAAAAAATCCTACTAACAAGAAACAAGGTCTATATCATCCCTTACATGTACCTACACATCCTTGGGAAAGAATTTCCATGGACATTGTGTGAGGTTTTCCAACAAATAGGAATGGAAGTGAATACATGTTCATGGTATTTAATAGGTTTAGCAAGATGTGTGTTTTGATGTCCTATAAAAGGACCATCAATGGGAAAGAGACAACAAAATTATTCTTTAGATAGGTCTGGGTGCACTTTAAGATAGTAAGGAGCATTATTTCAGATTAGGAAAAATGATTTTTTAGTGCATTTTGGACTACATTGAGGGTGAAGATGGACACAAAGTTAAAAATGTAAACAACATTTAATCCACAAAGAGATGGGTAGACAAAAGTAGTCAATAATAATTTGGTATATCTTTTGAGGGGTTAAAATCAAAAGCATTCGAAAACCTGGGATGAAAATTTTGTACACCTACAACACTCTTATAATAGAGTTATCCAAACTTCTATTGGTAAGTCCCCATTTGAGTTTTTTTTGGATACTTTTCACTTTTACCTTTGGATATTGCATATGGGTAGCAAGGAGGAGTAAGGGATGATCTTTCAAGGGATTCCTTACACATGGGTTTCACTGGGGGAGCAATACCATACCATGTGTGTTTGTATTGAGGGATATATATTGAGGAAAAAAAGACATAATATATTGAGGATATAATAGAGGGTAAATGTTTTTTATATTGGCAGGTATAAAAAAATGTAGCTCAAAGTTAATGAAAAAATATAATGGGGTATAAAAAACGTTAATGAAAAAATGGATACCTGCAATATCTAGTGAAAGTAGGGGTTTTATAAATTGGGAAGGTGTATTGGGTTCATATTGGTAGGAGATTAAATAATGTTATTTTTAGAGGTATTTTCCAATATGCAGTCAAATTAAGGGTATTTTTTAGTAAGCCATGAACGCACATGATATGTCAGAGGTTCATTGAGTGAAGCCTCCATGATACCTTAACGATTTTTTTTTTAATAAAAAAGATCAAGAAAATCCATAAACATTTATAGGAGATACAGAAAAATCCATAGGAAAAATATAAGTCCAAGCATGATTAACACAAAATAGAGAATTTTTTCATGGAAAGAAACAAAATATTATTTTAATTGAACAAGGAGAGGCTACAAGGTATTGGTAAGAAAATAAAGGATCTGTAGTATAGTCCCTTTGAGATACTGGAAAAGGTGGGAAATTACACCTATAGAATTTTTTACCCCCATACTTGTGCGTCTATTCAGTTGCTAAGGTAGAGAATCTAAAACTCTACGGTCATTCCATGCTAGAGTAGGAAGAGGAACAAGTTCTACCTTGTTTAGAGGCATTGGAAATAGATGATTTTGTATATTCGATGGAAGACACAATTTTGCAGAGTAGGTTCAAAACTACAATAAAAGGGTAGAATTACCTTTGGAAGATTGGGCTGAAAAGGCAGCTTCCAGGAAAGGCTAAATGGCACACTTGAGAGGTTGTGGAGGTAAAATTTCCTGACCTCGTTTAGTAGAATAACTTTGGGACCAAAATCCTCCCAGATTTAGGGAGGGGTAAAATTTGGATTGGATCATTTTATTTTTTTCATTCATATCAATGGTTTTAAAGTGGAAAAACTAGAGGAAACAACTACACAACCATTTTTTATAGCGGGACCCAGTTTTGAAAATTGGGGTCTAGAACTTTCCAAGAGCATTTTGAGGAATTAAATGACATTTTTAGGGGTAAAAATTTGATGATGCAGTGTATGCACATTTTTTTCCTATTCCACAGATAGAGATCATTCTATTGGTGCAATAATTTCCTTAATATGAATCCATAAAAAACATTATGGAGATCATAGGTTGACATTCCTATTTTTACCACCATTTGATAGGATGCCACGTTAGCCCCATTTATTCATGATAGCATCAATAAACGTAACTAGTGTTAGTATTCGTAATTTTTGTGCTCATTTAAATATGTATCCTATGTAAAAAACAATAAAATAATTAGAAAGAAAAATATTATTAGTAAACCATGGTTTTCATGCTCATTATTGATGGTCTTCTAGGTAAAATCATGTTCTTTTTACTTCTAGGGTTCGTTAGGTATTATGGTTTATTGTCATGAGTGAAGGGAGTCAACATCATGTTTATAAGACCCTTCCAGACAATTTTTAATTGTAAAAAGAAATATTTTTTAGTCTAGAAAGTTCATGAATCTCCAAGAGTACAATTCGGCTCTAGGATCCTAAATTCAGATTGAAGGAGGAAATTTTGCCACTTGAGAAGGCTATATAAAGAGAAATTTGACTTCATTTTGGAGACAAACTCATGTAAAAAATTTGATATCTCAAGAAAGAGTTTGATTTATAGCTGGGAAGATGGAAAATGAGACCAAAGGTCAAGTAGAAGGAAGAAGCACCAAATTTATATGCTTTTGGGCTTTATCTCTCTCACACATGAAAAAATATAGGGTTTTTGGGTTGCAGGAAGAGGCTGAATTTTCAAGGCCGAGTTGTAGTAGGAAGAAGTGCATAAAATGGTAGCTGGAAGGAAGGAAACTCTACCTAGACCTCACTGACCTTAGGAATATTTTTCTTTCTGTTGGAAGTTCCTAGAAGAAGGTCAAATTAGGGTTACTTTAGGAGATGCAGGGCCAAAGTTGTGCGTCGAGTAGCAATGTTGTAGATGGCAGACTAAAATTGCAGTGTGTAGCAGTTTGTTGCAAATTCAAGAAGGAATTGAAGTATGGCTGACCTAGTACTAGGAGAAGGACTTGGTCTAGGGATTGGGTCATTGTATCTAATTTGAAGCATATTTTAATAAGAGAATAATTTTCTAGTTTTCCCCTTGGAGAGGTTTTTCCCTAGTTGAGAGCATATATCTGTGTCCTATTTTGTTGTTGTAGTTTCTTCATATTGTTTGATGAGTATATCTAACTAAAGAACATAAAGAAGATAATTAATATTCACAAGCAGGTATCAAGGTTAAGAAAATAAGATATAATAAGTTACCACTATAGATTTTCTAACATGGTATCATAGCTAAGGTGAGCAAGGAAGGCATCTAGAAGGCCATTAGAAAGAAGTGTTGGTCAAGAAGCTCTCAAGACCTAAAATAAAAATATTCTCTTGAAGGGATCTGGTTAAAGGCTCTCTTGTATAATACCTTCTGATATAGGGTTTCTACATTGAAAAGGAGAAAGAACTACATCAATCCCACAAGAAAGGTGTTGATCTCCCAAAAGGAAGTCTACTTGGAAGGCATCAATATTGGAAGTTATTTGTTGAGGAATCTTAGGGAACATATTTCAATGGAATCATCAAAAACCTTTAAAAGGTTTTGAATATATGAAGAAGGTTGGAAATATTATTCAATTAATTAATTTTCTATCTCATAATGGCCAAATATTCATGTTATGTACAAGCTATTTATGCAAGGAAAGCAACAAGCTCATTGGGGCAGTAAACTATCTAGCTTGGAACAATATGAATGACTTAATACTCACATAGAAAGATGTAATGGGATATGTTACCGAAGAAATTACTCAACCCGGGAAAGAAAAGGCACAAGGAATAGCAAGGTAAAAGAAATGGGAAGTGAGAGCTCAAAGGATCATATTGGAATCAATCAAGTATTATCTTGTTCCATTTCTGTCAAACTAAAGACTTCCAAGGCAACGAACGACAAGTTAGTGAAGTTATACTTTGTAAGTATAATAAGTCAAAATATGTATTTGAAGAATAAACTATATAGAATGAATAAATCTAAGTATGAGGATATAACATCCTTCATCATGAGAGTATCTCAACTAAGAGATCATCTGAAAGGACTTAGGGAGTCTATCATTGATTCTGAGGTGACTAGATGTGTTCTAAATGCATTTCCACGAGAATGGAGAAACTTTGCAACAAGTATCTACTCCAAGAAGGATTCAAATCCATTTGATGAGTTGTGGGAACAATACATATTAGAGGAATCAAGGATCAAGGTCAATGATGACATTGGATCTAATGAGAAAACTCAAGCCTTTCTAGCCAGAGTTAAGAAGATAAAGAAGGGAAAGTTTGCCGAAGCTGCGGGAGAACCCGAGAATAGTGAAACGAAGGAATAAGAGAAGGATATTTACTACTAGAAGAAGGTTCACTGACCTCTAGGTTCTTTATGGTTTCTCTTTAGATGATATGTTTTCCATAATCATATAAATAGTATAGAAGCATACGATGGTAGCATGTTTGAAATTTACAGGATTATGTTACTTTGTAGAAATCATCTAGATAGAATGTTAAACCATTTTTCATATTAATCATCCAAATATCATCTAGAAATATGTTAGAGGTTGTCATCTTGTTGAAATGGATCAATATTATCTAGGAAGGACCATCATTTGAATGTCCTTGGGGAAGGCATCATGACAAGAATATTATGTATTCTATGTAATGTGGAATCATGCTGGTAAAAATGGGATGAAGGATTGCAATAGGTCAGGATACAAACTTTGTGTGATATACAGATAGATAGATGATTGGATAAAAGCATAGGAATGTGAGTTGATGTTAAATGTGAATTTTGAGTAATATTCATGTGTATGAGAATTTTGTGAAATAAAGTTGGATTTATGACTTATTAAAGAATGTATGAAAGATTCGGACTTTCTATAGAATATGTATTTGTTATTGATCAACATCTAGTATAATCTCCGAAAGAAAAGTTGTAACTTGGTAATCAATTTCAATCCTTGGGCACTCTGATGCAAGAAGTAAATAACAAGTAGAGATGGTCGATGAATATGTTGATTGAATGAGAAGGTCACCATGGTGAGGTAAGTTTATTTCATTTATGGTTAGGTTATTTTGTTAACATATTGTTTTTCTACTTGGTAGAATGCTGTAGGAATGCATGATGAAAGTTGAGGAAAATTTAACTGTATGGATGAAAAGGATTGAGGGGAGCTAAATATCTAGCACCTAGAAATTATGAAGTCAAGATGTGTTCATCTTGGAAGGTAGAAGTGAAAAAATATTACCTGAAGGTCAAGGAAGATCAATTTCATGAGGAAGTCGCGATTAGATAGAAGTTCGGGAAGGTTCAGTATGATGTCTTCATGTTAAATATGTAACGTGATGAGGAAGAAATATGAACTAGATCTTTCATGAGAACGAAGAGTGGAGATGGTTCCATGATACCTCGAAAAGAAGTAGTCTTGGTACAAGAGATGCAAAGACAAGAGGGAGCCTTATAGCTATGGAAAATTGGTAGTTGATACTCTGATGAAGATAATATATAAGGCTTATGGTGTTGGATTGCATTATTGGAAGAAAGGAATATCCTCTGGTTTTGAGAGGAAGGAAAGGAGTCTCCTTGGATAAGGAGAAGTGATCTATTCCCAACATTAAAGGAGAATAGGTATGTCCTCTCCATTTTAGTGGGAGAGATAGTTGTTATAAGATGTGAATTATTCTCTTTAGGTGATGAAGAGAGAATGACAGAGGATTGGATAAGAATTTGTGGTTTCCTTGAGGATATACCATCCAAGAAAGGAAAGGGGACAGATAATCCTTGAGGATTTGAATCCAATAATAGTAGTAGTCTCAGTGACCAACGCTCTTTGAGGATAGGACATGAATCCACCAGAAGAGTGGTCGAAGAGGACTGATATTCTTTGAGGACTCAAATATGGATGTCCAAGATAAGAATATTCCTAAAAGGAAATACCTTGTGGACATGTAGGTGGGATATGTACCGTAGAGAGCTAGTGCAATATCACCCATAAATCCTCCTAGCACAATTCTCTTGAATTAAATAAGAAATTGTCCAGTTAGGCCTCAAGGATAATGTTAGTCATAATGACGATGCTTACAGTATGGATTATCAATCTAATTCTTCTTGATAACTCTTATGTTTAATATATGATGTTGTACTAGTTGTACAATTATGAATACCTAAGGGGGAGTGTTTAGAAATGTAACTAGTTTTGATCTTCATAATTGTTGAACACATTTCAATATATATCCTATGTAACAATCAAGAAATGAATAAAAAAAATATCATTATTAAAATATGGTTTTTATGCTCATTATTGATGGTCTTCTAGGTAAAAGAATGTTATTTATGCTTCTAGGTTATGTTATTTCTTATGGTTTATTTTCATGAGTCAAAAGGATTCAACATCATGTTTATAAGATCCTTCTGGGAAATTTGAAATTGTAAACATAACTATTTTTTAGTCTATGAAGTCCAGGAATATCCATGAGTACAAGTCAGACCCGGGATCCTCACGACAACCTAAAATATGGAATTTGAACCCTTGAGAAGGCTATATAAAGAGAGCTTTGAATTCATTTTGGAGACACACACATACAACAAGTTCAATATCTCAAGAAAGTGTTTGATGTGTAGATGGGAAGCTAGAAAAAGTGAGTGAAGGTCAAGGAGAAGGAATAACGATTTTTTTTTTTCTTTCTATTTTTTGGTTCTTTCTCTCTCACACGTGTGAAAATATAGGGTTTTTTGGTTGCAGGAAGATGTCGAAGTTGCAGTGTTGAGTTGTAGTAGGAGAAAGTGTAGAGACTAGTAGATGGAAGGAAGGAAACTCTGTCTAGACCTCGCTAACCTTAGAAAGAGGTGTTTTTATCTTATAAGGTCCCAAAAGGAGGTCAAATTAGGGTTTCTTCAAGAGCTCCAGGGCCAAAGTTATAGGTCAAAGTTGCAGGTCAACTAACAGTGTTTTATTTGGCAGATCAAAGTTGCAGTGTGTAGTAGTTTGGCGCAAATTAAATAAAGAGTTGAGGAAGGGATGACTTGGTACTAGGAGAAGGAATTGGTCTAGGGATTGGGTCATTGTATCTCATTTGAAGCATATTATAAGAAGAAAATAATTTATGTTCTTTCCCCTTGGAAGGGTTTTTCCCTGGCTAAGAGCCTATATATATGTTTCTTGATATTTTTTTATGAATAGATGTAACTAAAAAACACAAAAAGGATAACTAAGATTTAGAAGAAAGTATCAAGGTTAATATAATAAGATACAATAAGTTGCCACTATTGATTTTCTAACAGATAGAGGGGCTAGGCATGTGACCATGATGAAGAATACTCTAAGAGAGTCAATATTTTATCTCTAATTAAGAGTTAAAGGAGTCAAAGCTAACCATTAGTATGCTATCAGGATGTGTTATAATCAAACCACTACAAGGAAGAAAGGTTCCATTATTTTCAAAGTCATTTGTTACATAAATGAGTAGAGTAGCTGAGAGGGATATGGAGAGAGAAAATAGAGTGGATTTTTGCAATGGAGGAGGCCATGGGCCACAAGCCCTATTTTTTTACACTTGCATCCATTTTCTATTTAGAGAAAGAGAGAAGAGTAGTGTCACCTTCCAGCTAGGATTTCTACTGAAAGGGTTTCCCAAGATATATCTTCTACCAATTGTGTTTTTTGAGTTTTTATTTCATTATTTTCGATTTTTTGCATAATTATAATTTCCATGCATATGAAATAAATATTAATTTAAATATATAGAAATAAAAATAAAAATAAACTCTCATAGGGTATATTTCATATTTCTAAGTACAATTTTATCATATTTGTTGCGAGGAGTTGCCCAATGGAATATTCATGATATTTTATGGAATATTTCCACCTTTTCATTTGTTGGAAAATATGAATATAGTTTATCCATTACATCTTAGCCTTGATCACTCCAAGATTTCTCTTCCATTAATTTTACATATTTGATCACCACAAATTTATTAGTGACTAGATTAGATAACCTATAAGCTTTGGAATTTTCACTATATCCAATGAAAATGCATTTTTCACTTATGTTGTCAAGTTTCCTTCCTATCCCTTTTGGAACATATTCATAAGAAATACATTCACCAAAAAATCTAAGATGAGAATCATTTGATTTTGTACCACCCTGTGCTTCTTGAGGAAATTCACCTTTCACATTATTTTTTGGATATCTATTCAATATTTAGACTAAACAAGCAATGGCTTTAGCTAAAAAATCATTAGACAAATTTCTAACATTAAGAATATTCCTTATCATGTTCATAATGCTTTTATTATTTATGTTGGCTCGATATGTATATTAACCAAGCAATGAATTTATCTCAAAGGTCGTTAGAAAAAATATCTAACATTAAGAATACTCTTTATCATGTGCATAATGTTTTTATTCTTTCCTTCGGCAAGAGTCCATTTTTTTCTAGAGTTTGTGGTGAACCACTATGTAATTCCATGTTGTTTGAAAACAATTGTGAATGCGTTTGAGTCATACTCTCTTCCTCCATATAATTTGAAGAATTTTATATATTGTCCACTTTTATTTTCTGTAAAATCCTTATGCTTGTTCTCTTTGAACTTTTCCAATGCATCTGATTTGTTCTTGAGAAAATACACCCAAAATCTCCTAAATATCATTAATAAATGTTAGAAAATAAAATATTCCACCAATAGACTGAGTTTGCATGGGACCACATAGATTAGTGTGTACAAATTCCAAATTCTCCTTGGCTCTATAGGAGGCTTTCATAAATTTTCCTCTTTGGTGCTTCCCAAAAATGAAACCTTCATAAGTGTTATTATGCTCATTCAATATGGTTAATCCATTAACCATAAAATGTTTCTACAAGAGACTTTAAGACTCATGAAAGGTAAGTGACCATAGCTAAGATTCAATAACCAATTCCCATCTATTCTTGAAGCAATTTTTGCATATGATTGTGAAATATTTATACTTCTTGAATTCAATTGGAGCATTCTATTCTTCGTCGTTTGGACCTATGCAACAATTCTCCTACAAGGTGATTTATCTAATACTGTGTATTTGACATCTTTAAATATGACATCATAACCATTCTAACTATACTATCCAATATTTAGCAATTTATGTTTGATATTGGTACATTAAAAACATCATCAATAATTTTCCTCTCATTTTGCTTAGTTGGGACATACACAACACCTTTTACTATGGCCTTCACATGATGATAATCTCCTAGATTAATTTATGATTGAAAAGAATGAACAATACTATAAAACAAGTTCTTATTATTTATCATGTGAGTGTCGAAATTTCCCAACAATAAAAGTTCCTTTTTTTAATATTTTTCATTGATTTGACATGAGATGAACATTGATTCATATGTCTCCCCTTCAGGGTTGGATACATTTCTTCTTCCTTTGTTCATATTAGAGTACTTTTTTTTCATTCACTTTCATAGTGGTCATATTTCTTGCAATAAAAACATTGTAGCTTAGACGTGTTTATCCATCGTTTGCCCCTCCCCATTTGACTCTGAGAGTCTCTAGACTGATATGACTATCCTAACTATTTTGGTGTAGTTCTTCTTTCAATTTGATGATTAACTTTACCTGATTCCTCTCCCTTTTCCTCCTCTGCCACTACCAATGGATACCTAAGTCTTGATTGCATCTTCTAGGGACTCCTTGTCCATGTTGATTCTTGATTCATGGGACAAAAGGGATCCCATCAATTATTTTATTTTAAACTTGGAAAAATGTTCAGACTCATCTATGGCAATAATAACCATCTCAAATTTCTTATGCAAACTTGTAAGAACTTAATCCACAATTTTCTAATCTTTAACCATCTCTTTTTAAACCTTGTGCTTGTTCACAACTCCCATCACTCTAGTTATGAATCGATTAAGATTCTTTGTCTCCTCCATCTTCAATGTTTCAAAATCTCTACTAAAAGTTTGAATCTTAATAATGTCCACTTTTTCATTACCATGATATGCTAATGCTAGGATATCCTAGGCTTGATTTGTGTTGGATTTTACCTTTATCTTGGGAAAATTTGAGTCACATGCTAAACTTTGGATAAAAAATTTGGATGTCTTTTCCTTTTTCCTCATATCTGCAACTTGATTTTTCTAGTTATTGGAAATGCACTACAAAGTTTCTTATGAGTCTGAAAAGACATCCTCAATTACTTCCCAACATTATTATACTTGCAAGAAGTTCTTTATTATCATAGACCATAACTCATAATCTTACCAACAAGAATTGGTCCATATGTCTACCAAATATTACTTGTAGAAATCATTAAAAAATCTTGTAATGACAAAGGAAATTGTTTCCTTCATCTCTTTAATATCTTTGTAATCACATCCCTTTATTTTTATTCAAAAAAATCAAAAAATTGTGGCTACAAACAAACTACAGAGCCTCACAATGGAAACAATGGTGGCTTTAAGTGGTGGAAAATCTTAACTCCTTAACAATGATCACATAAGGAAAATTATTTAATGCTTCTATGTAAACTACAGAATTAGATTTTCTCCTTCATGGCCTTCGAGATATTAAATTCAAAACCTTGAATCTTAAAATCTTCTCCCCACTTTATGAAGAGACTTACACCTAGTCCCATACCATGAAAAATATTTATATGTTGGTAGAGATACAAATGAAACCAATAAATAGATAAATAATTTTCCATAATTAACTCCTAGAAATCTCTAGTATTTATAAGAATTTTCTAAAAATATATGGATTGACAACTACCCAGCTAAACTAAGCAACGGGAGAGATAATTTTAATAATGTTATATCCAAAATTTTCAGCGTAGCCCTCGATGCTTATCTGGATTCCCTGTTAATGTAAATAATCTGGAACCAAAGTTCATTAGCAATTACCCAAATAATTGTAGATAATAGATACATGGATAAAAGAAACAAAGAGTTGCAATGGCCAAAAAAATATATGATTGTGCAAAGTTGTTCAAATTCAAATAAAGTTTCATTGTTTTAAGGTTTTTATTTTTCATTTTTCCCTAAAATATGGTGACATAATTTTATGATTAGTTTCTTTGTTGAAATATATTTCGGAATGCATAACAACCTCAGAATACTTAAAAAGATTTTTTTTTCTCTATATACAAATCAAATTTATCATTCCAACAATTTTTATACTAAATTTCAAATAAAATTCACAAATAAATATTAAAAAAAAAAACAAAAATTAAAATATTATTATCACACTACACTCATTAATATATATTTTTAACTCTAGCATATATTTTATTTTAAAACAAATTATTAAAAAAATACATTTTAAAAATATCAAGAATATATTTTAGATATGTATTTGTTTTAACCAATAACTTTTTTTAAATAATGAAAATTGTTGATGGGTCATTATTAAATATAACTAGTAATTTAATACCTAATAGTTTATGCCTAACTGTTGTTAAATTATATTTTTTAAGATTTTTGTCTTTGAATGTTTAACATAAATTATCACTTGGGCTAAATCAGAAAATTGATTATTATGACTCTAGGGACATTTATGATTTGTTTTGGTTTTTTTTCGTAGTATAGTTTTAATTTTTTATGTTCCTAAAGTTAAATTTAGATACGATGATTTTATTTTACTTTTATTTTTTATAAATAATTATCTCGCAATGCAGAGGTGACATTATTTTCATAATTTGAGCCTTACATGGGGTAATGGAGATATGTCATTGGTCGTATACTAAATTTTGATGCCCATTGGTCTCGGGAGTGATGGGTATATGGATCGACATGTGAAAGGACCCATGATCATTCCATGCACCCCTCTAGGCAAGACTCACCTCATGGGGACCACATGGTCATCACATGACTTGAGGATGAATGGATGGGATTTAAAAATATGATCTGATGGATAAGAGGACTAGGGTTTCAAAAGAATAGGGTAGACTACCTTTATAGCCCTTTCATTTTTCTAATTCAACTGTTATTGTCCACATGCTTTTCTGCAACTAGTTTCAACTTTCCATTTGATCACTCGACCCACCTTTACTCCATTCTGCAATTGATGGTCATTACCTTAACTTCTCTCCTTAGAGATTCTAATTTCTTTTGCTCGTAAATTCATCAGCTTGGATTGGTATGACATCAGGGCACCCCTTAAATGTTGATGAACAAAGACTAGATAAATATCCATACACTTATGCTTATATTCATCAATTCAACTTCACCAAAGTAGGCAGGAAGAGGTTCTCTTTTGTTTTGAATAAAGTGAGGACGACAAAGTTTAGTACTTGGAGAACTTAAAAGGACCTTATCATGTGATTGAAATCAATGTAAGTGAAATTAATGACGATGGAAATATTTCACGGAGTAAGCTAACCATTCGATGTTTTTCCCTTTCATTTCTATGCCCTCCTCTTGCCAGCGAAAGTCCTCTGACAACTTCAAATTCTTTGTAACGTTACCTCATGTTCCGTTGAGGTCTCTGGTCCCACCGTTTGCCATATTTGTTGTTTCACACCCATCCACCATCATCCATGCCATGGATCCATTGCATTTGGCACCATTGAATTCAATTTTAAATTTGAAATACTGACGAGATTTGAAATTTGAATTTCGTCATTCCCGCTACACGATGTTATGAAACCAACTCCAAGAATAGAAGAAAAGAGAGATCAACGCCTTAAAAATAAGCCACTTCGAGGGGGAAACCTCCTTTACATTACATAAATGAAAAATTCTTGGATGATACAAATGACAAAACCTCCTTCTATATATAGGATTCCATGGGGTAAAAATATAATCCTAGTCGACCTAACGTTAATAATGTAAGGGCAAAATAATAAAAATATTAGGGTTATAGGGTACAAAAATAAAAATTAGGGTGCTACACTAACAACAATAAGGGACTACACTAATAATATAGGGACCTAACATACCCCTCTCCTTCAAAAAAGTGTTTTCCTCAACGCTTGAGTAGCTCTGGGTGCTTCTGTATAAAATTCTCATCCTCCCATGTAGAATCTTCAGTGGGTAAGTTCTTCCACTTGATGAGATACTATGAAATTGATCGATTTCGTAGCTGTCCAGTTCTTGTTTCCATGACTGCTTTAGGTTCCAATATGATTTTTCCTTCCTCATCAAGTTCTGGAAATATTGTTTGAACTGGAATTTTTTCACCTATAACCTTCTTTAAGCATGAAACATGAAAAACTGGATGCACGCGCGAAGAAGCAGGAAGCTCCAATTTGTATGCCATAGTACCAATATTTGCAACACCTTGTAAGGACCATAGTACTTTGGCGATAATTTATTATCCTTCTTAGCTTGCTTAAGGGAAATTTGTTTGTATGGTTGTAGTCGTAAAAATACCCAGTCTACATCAAAAATTCTCTCATTGCGATGTTGATATGCTTGTTGTTTCATTCGATTTTGTGCCAAATTTAGGTTATCCTTTAAGAGTTGAATAAATTCTTGTTGATGCTCGATGTGATATTCCACTTCTTTAACCTTATAATTTTCTCTTAAAGATGATGTGATGGATAGTGGATGATATCCATAAAGTACCATAAATGGGCTCATTTTTGCTGCAGTATGGAAGGAATTGTTATACCTCCATTTAGCGAGAGGTAACCACTTGAACCATTGTGTTTGTTTATGTTATACAAAACAATAAAGATATCCTTCCAAACATTTATTCACTATCTCAGTTTGCCCATCGGATTGAGGATAATAAGATGAGCTATGAGCTAGTTTAGTACCCAAACAAGAAAATAATTCCATCCAAAAATTTCCAGTAAAAATGGGATCTCTATCGCTTACAATAATCCATGTAGCTTTTGAATTGTTTCCATAAATGTAGTAGCAATTGTACTTGATTTAAATGGATGAGATAATGCACAAAAGTGTGCATAATTGGTAAGTCTATAAACTACCACCATGATGACACTCTTTCCTTCGGACATAGGTAAACCTATGATAAAATCCATTGAAATATCCTCCCAACGTTGAATTGGAATGGATAAAGGCTGTAGAAGACCTGAGGTATTATTTGTCTCAACTTTATTCTGCTAGAAAACCAAACATTCCACCACAAAATTTTGAATATCAAATTTAAAGCCATCCCAAAAAAAAAATATTTCTTCACCCTGTGGTAACTTTTTAAAAATGCTGAGTGTCCTCCTAAAGGAGAAGTGTGCAATTCCAAAAGAATTTTTTGTTTTAGTTGGGACTTCTTGAAAAGATACAAGCAATCATTGTACCATAAGGAATCATTTTTCCAACTAAATGTATCATATGTACTAGGATCTTGCTGCAACTTTTGAATGAGTATCCACAACTCATCGTCCTTCTACCACTCATCCCTTGCTTCGGTTATCAATCTGGTTAGATAATAGAAATGGCACAAAACAATGCTTCCACCTTATCATTCTTTCTTGAGAGTGCATCTGCAACAAAATTTAGCTTCCCTTTTTTTTATATGATTTCAAAGTCATAAACCAACATCTTTGTGAGCCATTTTTGTTGCTCTTCTGAAGATATTCTTTGTTTGAAAAAGTGTTTAAAACTATCATGATCGATTTTTACCTTGAAGTGTCTTCCCATTAGTTAAGGTTGCCATTTCTTTAGTGCATGTAGTATTGCCAACATTTCCTTCTCATAAATAGCTTTCTGTAAATACTTTCCTTTGATTGGACGACTTTCAAAAGAAATGGGTCTTCCTTCTTGCATTAAAAAAACACCAATTCCATTTCCTGAGGCATCACATTCCACAGTAAAGGTTTTTGTGAAGTCTGACGTATCTAAGACCGGTGCTAGGAACATTGCCTCTTAAGATGTTCAAAGGCCTTAGTTGCTTGAAGAGTCCATGAAAATGCATCTTTCTTCAATAATGTTGTTAGAGGTGCTGCTATTCTCCCATAATTGTTAACAAGCTTGTGATAATTGTTGGCAATATGATGCAGAGTGTTGTCCTTGATGGCAACCTACTTGATGAAGTTGTCCTTCATGGCAAAGGAATTGGCAAAGAAGGAGTAGAGATAGAATGGGAGAAAAGAGTAGAAAGGCGCAACAAAGTTTTGGTGAACAACAACACGAATTCAAAAAGAATGAGACATGTAAGGATGAATGAATTGTCATTATGGTAATAGGCAGTGGCGTTTTACAGTGGAATGAAGACAGTTGTAGTTCCAGACTACGGAGGAGCAGAGTTTATTTAAAAACAGTGATTTCGGGCGTTTAAGCCCTCAACAACCAAGTATGAAGAAAATTGAATAAAACAGCGGAAGGACTTTAAATCTTTGAAAGCGGCAGGACAAGTGGTCCCTACCACTTGAGCGCAAATCGCAAAGCGCAATTTTGAAGTTTCAAGTGTCTTGTTGATATGGATTATTTGCGATATGCGATTGTCGTGCCATCACACGATCGCAACATCGAAATGTCGCAAAATCACCCTCCGCCCAAACCAGAGTTTGGTGATTGTTGCGATATGCAATCATCGCACATCACACAATTGCATGGTATATATATATGTGCGCGCCGATTGAATGTTGCGATATGCGATCATCGCAATATCGCAATATCGCATATTTGTTATTTCCGCCATATGTTTCCACCGGTTGTAAGTTGCGATGCGATGCCGCACCATTGCATATCGCACATCGCAAATGGCCAACTGCGATGTGGGCCCAAGGTCAAAGAATGAAATTTGATTAAAAGTTTATTGAAATCTAAGGTTATGGGGGTAGTGTAAATTTTTAAAATAACCATTGGGGTTATGGTTATAATATTATATGGCGGAGATAAAAGACTATCTTTGGGACGATTCATGCATGGAAGAACGGAGGTTGGGGTTTTCAATTTAAATTGGCTTGATTTTTAATACGTTGGATTATCTATTGTGACCCCGTGCAGGAATACCATTAGCGGTTCGTGGTTTTGACTCATGGTTTTACTAAAGGCAACATCTATATAAAGTGATGAGAATTATGAAGAAGATGTGCGTGTGAAAAAGGAATGATAAAATAACGAATCTCTTTTAGAGATTTCTGTATGAAAAAAAAACTCTGATACATCTGAATCTATGGCGCACTTGTGAATATGATGATCAAGATCTTTAATCAGATGGTGATTAATTCCTGGTTCAATCGACTGACGAAATCTTGAAGAACGCATAAGGGATGTGAATGAATACTTCTCTTTGAAGTATATCTGTATGGAATGGGTAACAGGTTGTTGATAGATCTGAATTCTTAATGCACCTATGAAGAAAATGATGAAGAGAGATCTCTAGATCTGAAATGTATATGTATTTCCTAGATCTGTTTATGGAATGTTTAGATCTGAGATGAGGCGAACATTGTCTGAAGTAAAGGGTAAAATATGAGCAATATATTTGTTCTGAAGAATTGTGCTGCCCTACAATGATTAAAGATCTATACGCAGGTTTGTGGCAGAGAAAGCGCGTATATACGCGGGTTGTATTCAGCAAAAGCGAGTATGGGAATTGAAGTCAGTTCTGAAATGTGTGCAGCTGCATACGCAGTCTGAAAATTGATGAAACGTGGGCCATGGTAGAGCTGAGGGTGGTCCATGGTAGAGCCGAGGGTCGTAGCCTTCGCTAGAGGGTTGTAGCTCTCTTCCAGAGAGGCCGGTAAACGAGAGCAGCGGGGGTCGTAGCTCCCTTCCAGGAGAGGCTGGTAAACGAGAGCAGGGGGTTGTAGCTCCCTTCCAGGAGAGGCTGGTAAATGAGAGAAGGTTGTAGCCTTTTGCAGGTGGGTGCCTGCGTGCTGGTATGATTCTGCGCCAGTACATGGTTGTAAGATGTTTTCTCTATAATAAAATATTAAAGGCTGAGACAACAGCAGCGGTGGTTTTCTCCCGACTTGGGTTTCCACCTAAAATCCTGGTGTTCATATGTGTGTTGCTTATGTGTGATGGTTTATTTTGTTATTACTGCACATACTTACTGTTAACTAAACATCTGATGAATGAATGATGCATAGACCTAAGTAAAGAAATAAATGCATAATAAGATCTTTGTGTATACACAAGTTTTATGAAGGATATCTGCATATATACGCAAGTTGGGCTCAGTGAAGTAGCGCATGGGTTTTAGAGAAAGAAAAAGTAAAATTTTTGAGTATGCCCTAAATACTGATTCACCCCCCCCTCTCAGTATTTTTCCCAACAATTGGTATCAGAGTTGGTCCTTCTGCTGAAGCTTGATCGCTTGAAGGAGATCCGTCGCAATGGGAAGTCATGAAGGCATAATGTCTATAAGGCCACCTCTATTCAATGGAAATAATCTGTTATTCTGGAAGATACGAACAAAAGCATATCTGCAAAGTCTTGGTGCAGAAGTATGGGCAATCGTGGAAGGAGGTTATCAGTATCCGGCAAGTATTCCTGCTGATGCAGCAGAAAGGAAGAAATATGAAATCAATTCCAAAGCAGTCAATGTCTTATTAGGAAGCATGTCTGAACCATAATTTGCTAAAGTGATGCAGCTAAATTCAGCAAAATAAATATGGGACAAAATCATTCTGAGCTATGGAGGAGATACAAAAGTAAAAAGTGCAAAACTCCAAACTCTCAGAATTGAATATGAAAATTTAAGGATGCATAGTGATGAGAGTATTTCCAGTTTATTTTTACGTCTAGATGATATTGTAAATCGTATGAGAAGTTTGGGTGAAACCATAACCGATACTACTCTGGTGGAAAAAGTCTTAAGATCTTTGACTTCAAAATTTGAGTCAAAAGTATCAGCTATTGAAGAAAGGCAAGATCTGCAAACTCTTACTATTTTTCAACTACATGGTGTTCTGACTGCTTATGAAATGAGACAAGGAGGTCCCCCTCAAATCAAAGAAGCTTCTTTTAAGGCGTGTGCAAAAGGAAAAGAAAATGAAGATGTCAAGGAATCAAGTTATATATCAGAAGAAGAAGAAGCAAATTTTGTACGAAGACTCCGACCAGGTACTGGAAGATTCAAAGGTAAGCTACCCTTCAAGTGTTTTACTTGTGGGAGAGTTGGTCATTATGCTGCTAAATTTCCTTATGAAGAAAATCATGAAAAAGAGAAACAATTTGAAAAGAGAAAGAGTTATTATACAAATGAAGAGAATGATGAGGATGAAGAAGATTCTGACCAAGATCTACAAGTGCTCATGGCAAAGAAGCAAAAGAGGAAGGCTACTCAAGGAAAGGAGACACCTCAGAAAACATTTGCAGCAGAAAATGGAGAAGATGAAACAGGTATTGATTGTTGTTCTTGTGATTCACTTTCTTGTGCATGAAATGGTGAAGATAGTGAAAGTAACAGTATAAGTCTAGAAGCAAATCTCAAGATCAATGATGAAAGCAATGATTGGAATCAATTTCATAATAGAGAATCTATCTACAAAGATATGATCTCTAGAATGAATGAACAAAAAGAAATACTGAATGGACAGATAGACAAGTATCAAAAGTTGTATGTTAATGCAACCAATCAAAGTGAAAGACTTGAAGCAGAAATCATCTCTCTCAAAGAAGATTTGGAAAAATAAAATAAGAAGAATGAAGAACTGTTACAAACATGTGAAGATCAAGAAAATTGGTTGAAGGAAGAAATCTTAAAATTAAATGATCAAGTAGAAGAAGGAAAAAGGGTCGAAGAAAACATGAAGAAGCAATGCCAAAAATTGGAGGTTGAGGTAAACATTCTCAAAGGTAAATTAGAAGAAAAGGATAAACTCTTGAGGTTTCAAGATAGTACTAAGATTCTAGACAATATTCTTAGTAATCAAAGGTCTCCTGCTATTAAACTTGGTCTTGGTTTTCATGAAACTGTTAAAGGAGAATCTAGTTCACAAGGAAGTGCTAAAGATTCAAAGGATGTCAATGCAAAACCAGAAGAGTTGAAAGAAACAAGAAGTCAACCGAAAATCATGAAAACTCAAAGGAAATCATTCAATATTGTTGAATGCTTTAAATGTCATAATTATGGGCATGTTGCAGCCAATTGCAAAAGCAGATTGTTTCAGTCACAAACAAACAGATTCTACACAGAAAGGTACTCTGGTTTCTTCAAGGGATATTGTTTTTCATGGAGCAAGTATGGTCATAAAGCAGTTGATTGCAATAGAAGGAAGAATAGAACAACACATTATGATCCTTATGCTTACTTTTCTGGTCACATAAGATTCTATACTTGTAACAAGTATGGACATGTAGAAAAAGAATGCAGGATGAATAGATCTGAAAAATTGGAGAACTTCCAGCACACAATAAGAAAGTTCAAGAAAAGTTGGAAAAAGAAGGAGGACCGGTCAGAAACGTAGGGACTATTGACCCTACTGCAGTCATCCGCTTCTAAAGCTTACTTCTCTTAATGACTGCAGGAGTGATGTGAGATACATTATAGGGATTAGTAATGTATCGTCACAGGGGGAGCGATGTATGGTGATTCCCATGATGGTTTTGGTTATTCTGGTTATGTTTATTTCTGACAGAGCATCTGATGTGAAGAAGACAGGTACAGGTGGTACAAATTCAGGGGGAGATGAAGGAATGTGAAGTTTTCAATGTTTCAATTTCCATACGCGGGTTCTATGAACTAAATCCGTGTATACACGCGAGTTACAGTGGAGACAGTCGCGTATTCATTTATGACAAGAAAAATAGTATGACAAGCTAAAGATCAGGAGCATAGATTCAGGGGGAGCATCAGTCTGACTATTAATGATTGCATTATTGACATTATATCTGCTTAATTCTCAGTTCTAAATGATGATGACATGATACATAGTTTCTTATGATGAGATTATGGATGAGCCCTGTTTTCTTGTTGTTGAAGAGTATTCTTTGTTTTCACACATGGATGAGATGGAAGTCTTATGATTCAGAGATAAGGAAAGATCATGCAGAGATTGTTGCTGATAACTTGCTGTTGAAAGAATTTCAGATTGCACAAGCTAAGGAGGAGCCTTGGTCATATGGAAAGGATGCTTGGATGGACATTTTCAGGGGGAGCATTAGCCTTGCTGAGCGTAATGCATTGTTGACATTATGATGATTATGAAATAAGGTCTCTCTCTCTTGTAACCATTGTACTCCTAGTACAACATCAGCACCTCTCATTGGAGCAGAAAGCATCAGACTATTCAATACATATTCCCCTATGGTTAGCTTGATATTATGGCATTTTCCAGAGCAATTTATAGTTCCTCCATTTGCAACCATCACTTGACATTCTGGTGCTAGGTATAGGAAAACATTCAATTCCTTGGCTACCTTACGATGAATAAAATTATGGGTACTATCCGAATCAATGAACACTATTACCTTTTTCTTCTTGATATGTCCTTCTATCTTGAGAGTTTGAGGAGTGGTAATTCCTACCAATTCATTACACGATATGGTGGGACTCATTTCTTCTTCTTCTAGAGTTGTTTCCTGGTGTATATCCTCTTCTTTTGAAGCTTCTTGTTCATTTTCTTCCTCCTCTTCACAATCTATGTAAAATAATTTCTTCTCAACACACTTATGACCTTTAGTGTATTTGCTATCACAACTGTAGCAAAGTCCTTTTGCTCTTTTTTCTTACAATTGGTGTGGTGTCAACCTTGTAGGTTGTGGACGTCTAGGAGTAGCAACACTTCCAAGTTTATAGATGTGAGTGTTAGGCTTCCTTGTCGCCATAATTTTACATTCAATTTTTCTTGCTAACTTGAATTCCTTCTCCAATGAATCAGGTTCCCAAACATGAACCTCATGTTGGATGTTATCCTTTAAAGTTCCTATAAAGATATCAATCCTGTGTTCCTCTGGAATATCATTTTTACCCTTATATTCAATTTTTGGAAGTCCTCAATGTACTTCACCACTAAACCATTTTGTTTGAGATTTATCAATTGGCTAAAAAAAATGTTGCTCTTTGTATCTCCATAATGTGCTATCATTTCCATCGTAAAAATTGACCGAGTGATAATTTTTTTACGGGAGAAAAGCCATCAATACCATACAAATGTATTTTGTTCTAAATATAAAGTTGCAATGTGTACCTTTTGTGTGTTTTTCACATTATTGAGATCAAAATATTGCTCCATCTGTAGTATCCATGTTACAAGATCCTTGCCATCAAACTTCCTCATATCGATATTTGGAATATGGTAGGCCTTCCATCTAACATTATAGTTTATGAAATCATGATTAATATTCATTTTTTTGTCATCATGAGTTTCCCCTAATATCTTTTCGCCATTAGGAAACATTTATCGTATCAACTTTGTTAAACCTGCCATGTCTGCTTTTAGATCATTCTTCATATTTTCCATTTTTTCATTGGTCTTAGCTTCCATGTCACCCATCTTAGCTTCCATGCCGACTTCCATGCTAGCTTCCATGCCATCCATCTTAGCTTCCATGTCATTCTTCAAAAATTCCATGCATTTCTTCAAACCATCCATCTTAGCTTCCACATCTTTATTCAAAACTTCCATTTCATTTTTTGTTGCCTTTCGCGAGAGAGAAATTTGGTGCACTTGCTTGTGTAATTTTGATATTTCATGTTTCACTTATTCATCTTCATGAGTCATAATAGAGCCCTCTGACGGCTTAATGGGTGTCGAATTATTTTTAGGAGGAATTTTAGAACCCAATACTGATATATATTCTACAATATGCCCTTGGAATCAATTCAAACTGATTCTTCAAACAAGGCTTATGCAATTCAGAAAACAAATACATACCTTTTTCTTGATTTTGTGGAGATCTATATTGAAACTGAATTATCTCTGTGAGTTCCAATCTTCAATATATGAAATTCATTGTTGTAGGATCCCTCTGAATCATCTTTCTAATGCCACAGGTATGACCTGATTTGGGTTCTTCAAGGCAAAGTTATGCCCAATCTCCCACAATGACCTAATTATTGACTGCTTCAGTAGAGTGAACTTGTACGATATGCCACGTGTCATTGTTTCCTCCTTCGGATCTGAAATTGATACAAAGGAAACTATAGTCTGTGTACTTGTGGCCACATTTTATAGAATTCCAATATGATTCTCAGAGAGTTATGACAATTTTCCCATAGCCACCTCTTTAAGATGAAATTTGGGAGCTTGAAAAAATACTAACTTCCACAAATCATATTTCCGAAAATATTGCAAACCAAGCTCTGAAATTTTTACATGACGTTCCTCAGGATGTCGGCTATTCTCTGTAAACATCTCAGCTTCTGAACCTTCATGGAAAAAAATTTATAGTGGAACTTCCATGATGTCCTGTTTAGGTGAAATTTGGGAGCCTGAAAAAACCCTAACTTCCATAGATCATATCTCCGAAAATATTGTTAACCAAGATCTGAAATTTTTACATGACATTCCTTAGGATTTCGGCTTTGCTGTGTAAACATTTCAACTTTTGAACCTTCATAGAAAAAATTATAGCGAAAATTTCATGATGACCTGTTTGGAGTAGCGAAACCCTAGAATCGAAAGCTCTGAT
Organism: Pinus albicaulis; assembly: GCA_034641835.2. Lineage (NCBI taxonomy): Eukaryota > Viridiplantae > Streptophyta > Pinopsida > Pinales > Pinaceae > Pinus > Pinus albicaulis. The sequence goes on from CM076578.1 coordinate 1,842,114,858, forward strand.
ACTAAATGTTATGAAACCAGCTCAAAAAATAGAAGAAAAGAGAGATCAACGCCTTAAAAGTAAGCCACTTCAAGGGGGAAACCTCCTTTACATTACATAAATGAACAATTCTTGGATGATACAAATGACAAAACCTCCTTCTATATATAGGAGTCAATGGGGTCACAATTATAATCCTAGTCGACCTAACAATAATAATTTAAGGGCACAATAATAACAATATTGTGGTTACAGGGGTACAATAATAACAATAAGGGGGCTACACTAACAAAAATAAGGGATTACACTAGTAATATAGGGACCTAACACATGATATGGTATGTAACATGTCAAGATTATTTTGGCGAGTTTTCTATTGCATAGAGGTGAAGAGGATACATCATTGTAGTAGCCAACACAGATTTCTACGCGGGATCAGTTGTTATTTTTGCGAGTGTTTTGTTTGCAAACAAGTGAGGATACATTATTGTAGTAGCCAACATAGATTTATCAACGGATGAATTGTTATTGTTGTGATTTTTCTGTTGCAGACAAGTGAGGATACATCATTGTAGCATCCAACACAAATTTCTCAGTGCAGGAATTCAAACTAGGATCGTCATGTTATAGGTAACTCACTACCGTGAAAGACCCTTTAACACATGGATATCCACCCCACCATTTTTTTCTAAAGATAAAATATTTGAATCACCCAGTCGACTTTTAATACTCTTTCGGGTGAGGAAAGACTGAAGGAGGCTCAAAAACTAACATACGGTAAAGTTGCATGTTATACACAAATGTTTTGATGCAAGATCTTGTAACCGGTTACTATGTGCCTAAATGTTTTTTGAAGTTGGGGAATATATATTAAATCTTAAAGGCCCATTCAACTACTCAATCGGAAGCATATTAACAATGGTCAAATCATATGAATTAAATAGAATTTCCCCATTTTAATTAAATATGAATTTCCTCGTTCATTTATATAAATTAAATAGAATTGAGTTCTAATTTGTATATGATAAATTTTTTTGTTTTGGTTTTTTAATTCAAATGGATTTTTTTGGTGTGTATAAATTAAACAATTTAGATAACCGACACAAGATATTTACTGTGTTATATGTTCTTATTTTTTATTTGCATGCGAAGGGATTTTTTTTCTGATATGAATTTTATTTCATATATGTTTGGCTTTCTATTCATATTAGATTTTTTTTATGATGGACATTTCATACAGATTTTTCCAATAAGTATCATGGTAAATGCAGGACATGATGATGATTCTCACTGAGCAAGAACTTTTCAGGAAACCTTGACTTCAGTGTGAATGTTGTGTTTAGAGAGTTTGATCAGCTATGTAATTGAACAAATTTGTTGGAGGGCCCACTATATTGTTGTTCAAATAGTTCCCGCAACACACAACTTTAGGTGTTAGTTGTTGAAACTAAGTTGCGACTACTCCTTGTTGTAGTGGTAACAACTCTCTTCTAATTTGCGACAACTCTGGTGGTCATTGTTGAAACTACTTTACTGCAACTCAGTAGTGGCAAATCACTTGCACTTTGTGGCAACCTCACTGTAGATTGTTTTAGCTTTTTTGCTAAAACAAAGTATAGTATATTAAAATTAACATTTATAGAAACTCTTTATATACATGTATAACCTCTTAATTATTTTAATATAAAAAATGTCTAAACTTTTATGAATAATTTCGAAAATGTAATTATATTTTATAATTCAACGTTTTTAAAATATTTATCATTATTATTATTTTTCATTATTGAAATAAAAAATAACATGAAAGTTTCGTTAAAATTGTTTTAGTCATTTTTTGAAATTTAATCATTAAAAAAAAGAATTTATTCATTAAAAAATTAAAAATTTTAAACTATTACATTGTATTTGAGATATATAGTTTTGTAAATTAATTATGAATATACAATTAGATGAAAACTGAAAATTTGAAAAGAAAAAAAACGAGATATGTCATTTTTAATAATGTTATAATAAAAATATTGAGGTAGAATTATAAACTATGCATTGAAGTAAAGTAAACAAATATTAAAAACACTATATTCTACATTTTATTTTAGATATATAGTTTTTTAAATTAATTAAGAATATATATTAAGATAGAAAATTCAAATTTAAAAAAAAATGACACATTATTTTTAAATTTTCATTAATTAATATACTATTGAAATTATCAATTGGTTTCTTCATACTATTGTTATCTTTATGTTATATTCTTTGTACAATTAGTTCTATGCATAATTGGTGTGTGTTAGGTGCAATGAGGGACCCATAACACACACTAATTATGCATAAAAGGGTAAAAATATGTCACATTGAATTCTTTTGGCTCCAAAACTCACCCTTCCACGAAAATATTTCCAAATGGTTTAAAAAATCCTCATTAGGCAATGACACAATTATACATCACTTTTACAACCAACTAAGGTACCTCAAGGCTTTCATGAAATACTGGAATAAACAAGAATTTGAATTTTAGAATATTTTTATTGAAGAAAGATTTCACGACATAAATGGAACAATATTAAACAAAGAATAATTCCCAAAATGAAAAAGTAGTGAAAACCCTTAAAGAACTTTCGCATATCAATAAGAAAAAAAGGGATTTTTTCTACGTAATCTAATTCCAAAAATTTCTAGTTTTGATAGATAATTACACTTGACTATTCAATCTCTTTCATAAAGAATGATCCAGGAAGGACCTCATGTCAATCTATTTGACTTTTATGTACCTAAGAAAAAATCAAGATAAACTAAGAGTGGCTCAATATGACTTAAGTTACATGGTGTTTATGTAATATTAATATAAAAGTTTAAAGTATTCATAAAGTTGTATTGTTGGCGAAATAAAACTACAAATGAAAATCTTAATGAGCTTTCATGTGTGTACAATTATTTCTATGCATAATCCGTGTGGGTTAAGTGCAAGGAGGGGCCCATAACACACACTAATTATGCATAGAATGGTAAAAATATTTCACATTGAATTTACCACTTTCACATTGATTTTTTTTTTTTCTCCAACACCCATTCTTCCAAGACAATATTTCCAACTGGTTGCAAGAAACCCCATTAGGCAATGACATAATTATGCATCACATTTAAAAACCAATTAAGATACCTCAAAGCTTTCTGAAATAGTGGAATAAGCAAGAATTTGGGGATATTTTTATCGAAAAATATTTCAAAAAGAAAAATAGAAAATGATCAACAAAGAATAATTCTCAAAATGAAAAAGTAGTGAAAACCCTTAAACATTTTTCTCATATTAAAAAATAAAAAAATTGGATTTTTTTATAAGTAAACTAATTCCATAAAATTCTAGTTTGGATATATCATTACACTTGACTATTCAATCTCTTTGATAAATAATAATCCAGGAAGTATCTCATGTCAATCTATTTGACTTTTATGCACCTAAGAAAGAATCAATATAAGCTAAGAGTGCCACAATATGAATTAATTTTACATGGTGTCTATGTGATATGTACCGTCGTTTGTCTCATCCTTCTTCAATAAAATTTCATTATTTTTTTTTTCTAGATGAAAGGAACTACTATCCTCTTTGGTATTGAACTAAGTACATGCAATATCTAAAGAGATTTCTACAACAAATTACTTTGTATCTTAAAGAATTACATGAATGTTCACATCCAATCATAAGCTTCCAAATTATAATAGATTCCCTACCTAAGGACAATTGTGCTACAATTTAGTATTTACCTTAGAAAAATCGCATCGATGAACTCTTTTCATTAAAAAATCAACCATGCATTTCAATTTTCAATGGATCCTATTAAAAAATAAATTTAATAACACTTGTAATTAAAAACCCTTCCTAATATTATTTCATTTTCATTCCGTCCCTTCCAAAAATATCATTCCTACCCTCTACTTATAGAAGAAAATAAATTCTAGTGGGTTGACATCACTATATTCATTTAATTTTAAAACAAAAAATCTCTACTTTAAAGGGGCCATTGAACATATCCTATGCAAAGATGTGGAATATTAATGTATTCACAATATATAAAAGAATATTTTTTAAGGATAAAAAACATTTTTGTAAAATCCACACGAGAGTCAAAGAATATATTGCTACTTATGGTGTAGGGAAACATTATTATTTAGGTTATATAAGTTCAAAGGGTATATGTGGATCATATCGACATAAAAAAGACATTTAAGTATCACATTACACTTATTTTAATACTGAAATGTGTTTGATATTTTGATATATACCTTTTGACTTTGGGCATGCTAATTGATGTGTTGATAAGCTGTTTGATATATATATTTTTATATTAAAAAAAATTGTAACATTTTTAATATGATTATGTTTGGTTGTTAATGTAAAATTAATTATTATAAACCAAAGAAAACAAAATTTTTAATTCCTTGACATATATCTAAGGGATAATATACTTTTTAAAGTACACCAATTAATATATGAGTAGTTAAATTAGAAAAAGAAAAGAAAAATGTAAATAAAATATTATTAAATAGTGATATTTGTTGGGGGAGTTGGTTGGGTCTTTAGGTTAATGATGGATTTCAAGTTCATACACTTCATGAGAAAGAGATTAAAGTGTAATTGGGCTAGTATCTAGTTGTATATATGACATTGAGCTAGATGCTACTTGTAAGTGCATGACCCCAATCATGACATTATGGGACATTGGCATTCTTGTTAGTGTTATATAGCGTATAATTGTCATTTTTTCTAAGAGTATGACCTTAAATTACTTGGTCATATACCTTAAATTAAATGAGGGTACATATCACATGGACACCATGTAAACTTAAGTCATATTAAGCCACTCTTAGTTTCTCTTGATTATTTCTTAGGTGCATAAAACTTAAATAGATTGACATGAGGTATGTTTTAGATCGTTATTTATCAAATAGATAGAATAGTCAAGTGCAAAGATATATTAAAACTATAATTTTTTGGAAATAAATTACTTAGCAAAACATCCAAACTAATTTATTAATTTGAGAATAATCTTTAATGGTTTTCACTATTTTTTCCTTTTGAGAATTATTCATTATTGAACATGTTCCATTTTTTGTTTGAAATCCTTTTTCAATAAAAACATCCCCAAATTATTTCTTATTCCACTATTTCATAAAGCTTTGAGGTATCTTGGTTGTAAAAGTGATGCATATTATGTCATTGCCTAATGGGGTTTCTTGCAACCATTTGGAAATATTGTCTTGGAAGTATGGGTGTTGGAGCCAAAAGAATTCAATGTGAAAGTGGTTAATTCAATGTGAAATATTTTTACCCTTCTATGCATAATTAGTGTGTGTTACGGGCTCCTCATTTCATCTAACATGCACCACTTATGCATAAAGCTAATTTTACAAACTTGAAAGTTTCATTAAGATTTTCATTTGTTATTTTTCTTTCGTCAGCAATACAAGTTTATGAATACTTTAAAATTTTATATTAATATCACATAGACACCATGTAAACTTAATTCATATTGAGCCACTGTTTGTTAATCTTGATTCCTTTTTAGGTGCATAATAGTCAAATAGATTGACATGAGGTCTGTTAGTGTCCTATAATAATAGGGTTCATAAAATTTTGAATTGAATTTGATAGTCTTGTAAATATGTACATACCTTGCTTTCTGCAAGTTGTTTTCCCATATTTTGAAAAAAATGAAAAATAATAAAAAATAAAAAAAGAGGGTAAAAAGTCCTAAAAGAAAAATCAAAGGACTTAGAAAAATATATACCCCAAAAGAAAAAGGAAATAAGGCCTGAAAGTGAGCAAGTCCAAATGCCACTACTTTTATTTTATTGCAATAATAGTGATTATGTGCAGAGTGTCAATAAATGCCATAATCCATGATCAGTTAAACAACTTAATCTTAACTCTTCATGCTTTCAATTTCATGTTTTAGATAGTGAATAAAGATTTGTCAAATAGTTTAAACTTGACAAATCAGTAGATAGGTAGAGAATAATGAGGAGCTCAACAGTTTAATCTGAGCCCTCGGATGAAATAAGGTAGATATAGATAGTTTTATGCTTTGAAAGAAAATGTTTTAAGGTTTCAAGTCTAAATGCACTTGCAAAATGAAGAGAAAAATGTTAGAAATAAAGTTGGGTAGGTAGAAAGCAGTGGAGCAATCATGTAAATAATACATCATCGGGAAAAATCACTAAATTCCCTTCCCCCATAAGTATTCAGTATTCTAAGCTATCAGTCAAACATGCTCAGAGCATCTCTTTGACTTTTGTTGGGATCAGACCCAAGGCTCTATGATTGGTTAGTTAAAAATATTGAGTTCTTATGTTAAATCCTCATTTATCATCATTTACCCTTTATCCATACATTAAAACCCTTTTTTCTAAGAAAATACACATACTTACTTAGTAAAATTGTAACCCTTAAATAATTAACTTCATCTCTTCAAAACCATTCAGAAAAACCCACAAAAATTACATTTATCCTAAGTATTAGTGAAAGAAACATAAAGATGAGAAATTCTTGATTTTATACTATACTTAGAGATAATATTTATTTTGTTTTATTACACTACCCTTTCATATTAACCTTTAACATATTTTTATTAAATCCCTAAAAAATATCCTCCCATACTTATTAATTCCTTATATCTAATTACCCCAAAAAACCCACTATTATAAACTTTTGACCAAAGTCTATTATCCCATGTGCGTAAATAAAAAACCCAAATTATAAAGCCCTTTGGTCTAAAAGATTATCATTATTCTATGTATCCCACCTTTATATTTTTTAAACTATCCAAATACTTGAAAACTATATAAATACATATATTGTGCCCGCACAATAACGTTTGAAACATTTCATAAAGGTTTGAAATACAAATGTTAAACCCTACCTATACCAAGATCAAAAGATTGTTAAAATGTTTTAAACCTATCCCCGCCGCTATATAAACTATGGTTTAAACGTGTTTTAAAACATTTATTTCATAAAATGAAACCATTGCCGCCCATACAATAGCCCGGTCCCACCTTTCCATTTCAAAACAGCTCCTTACACGATCTCAGCCATTCGCATTGAACCCTCAGATTTGATGGTCGACATCTAATATCGAATAGAAAAGGTGCAAGACCTCCCGACCACCAAAGCCACGCGAAATGGGTGGCTTCCCATTGATCCCTCCCCTCCACATGGCCTCTCCTAATTGGGTCGCGTGGGTTTTGTTTAAAACTTCTTACCACTGAAAAAATACGCGATGACTGCTGGTTTTCAAAGCCTTTGCAATCCGAAGCTGCCTCCCGCCAGACAAGACCTGCATTCAATGTGATTCATACATTTTGATAAAACCTTGGTTAACACGTTAATTTATGTATCTTTCATGTTTAACCATTGTTTCGCTTCCCCCGACTGTTAAAACGCTGCTAAAGCCCCTGGTAGCCATTTTCATGCCCAAAACCTCCAAAATATCCCAAGACACACTAGTGAAGACTATTGAGGAGCTGCACCTGCTCTAGATGAACCACTAAAGTTATCAAATCGACCAGAAACTAATGAAACCCTTTTAAAATATGATACCTACATTCAAATAGGTATTCTTCTGAGTTTTTAATGAGTAACTAAATTGAAAAAACCTTTTTAAAAGAAAGAGAATCATTTCAAAGTCAAGAAAATGAGTAATCAAATTGCCCAAAAGTCCTAGAAATAGGCCAAACTCTAGCAAAATTTATCTACTGCGGGGTATTTTCCAAGAACCCTAGTTGTCTACTGTGGGGTATTTTCAAAGAAATTTATCGATTTTTCATAGTTATTGATCAATTTCAAGCTCTTAAAGGCCAGCAATCCTCTGTAGGTGCCCGAATCTTCTGTAAATCCTTATTCAACATAGTTTTAGCCCATTTTTCAGTCAAAAAACTTAGAAAACCCCTATTTTCTGCTTTATACCAGTTTTTAAAGCCTCATAACTCCTATTGATAAAAATAATTGGGCATAAAATCCACAAAGAGACTCTATTTTGCCAAAATTTCCCAATCAAGCCTCTGCCATACTAAAATTGCCTCTGCAAATTGTTTAGACTTGCAGAAACCAATCAAGATGCCTAAAAACAGAGTATAAGCAAGCCTAAAGGTTCTAAAACTCCTAAACCTACTCCTAATATGACTCCAAATACTACAATTGTAGTCAATCCATTACAACCCCCAGTTGTTGATATTAAGCATATTACCCCAGCTAATATTGACTACAAAATAGCTGATCCCATAGTTGAATTCAATCTGTTAGATATCCATAACTAGTGTTTTGAAAAATCTTTACATGATCATGAAGAAGTTCATATTTGGGAATTCAATCTGCCCAAATATGTAGTCTCCCCGACTCACCCTTGTCAATAAATTATCAGATTATACCACCAGTGCTATATTCCTGAAAAAAGAGCTATTGTGAATGAAAATAAAGAGGTCATATTTACCATCACTGCAGAGTCAATAAACCAAATGTTGCATATTTAACCAAACCCCCAAGCAGTCCCTTTGTCTATTGAAGCCCTCACTAAGTTATACATTGGCCTAGGTTTCCCTAAAAGATTCATGATTTTTCAGATTTTTATGCCCTTGCATGATGAAATTCCCAAGTTAAATCCTCCATATTCAAATGCCAAATTCCCTGAAGGTTCAAGGCATGTAATCTCCATGCTTTCCTTCATACTTGGTTATTTCACTAATGAGCACACTGATGAGTCTATCTTGGGATTTTTTTCCACCTTTTCTCTAGTTCAACCACCTTCAGTTATCTTTGACTATACTGGTTTCATTGCTGATAGTATTCACTATCAATTGACTAATTTATAGCTAGAAGGAGTATTCAAATATACCTCCTATCTCTTCCACATGTTTATTTTCTTCCAATTAGAGAGCTTTCCAATTTCACTTCAAAAGTTGGATATAAAAGGAAAACCTCTATTAGTTATCTTTTGGACATCCATACTCAAAAAAGAAGACACAAATTTCAATTATTCAGAGTTTACAGAGTTGTTTTTACATCCAATAATCACCATGTTGACTAAAATAGAGCAGCCTAGAATAGGTGAGGAAATGAAGAAAGTATTGCAGTTATCAGAACAAAGAAAAATAGGTGATTGGTATTTGTATGATAAATTCACTGAAATCAGAATTTTTGGGTCTAATTTGTTGCCTTACACATTACCCAAGAATCCATCAATGAGGATCTTTGCCTTGGAGTACATCAGGAAGATCCTAAATTCTGATTCAATTAATTTCATGGCAGCCAAAAAGAAGACCCAATTCAAACTAAAAAATCAAATTGGGTCATTCATATGTAATCACAGAGATGCAGAAAAGGAAGCAGCAAGTCAACTACTGGAATATAAATTAGAAGAAAGTTTCCCATGGAATTATGATCCACAAGGGACCTTAAGTAAACTAAGGTTAAAATGTAAATTAACACACTTTATCCATGAATGAAAACCACAAGTAGAGAAGTTTTCTAATCAAATTGAGTGGGTTGAAAACACTTTAACAGAGGCAGTAAACCAAAGGAATACTAGTCACACTTTGGAAATTTCCAAACATCCAGTAAGAGAATCAGAGAAGAGGGAGCTTATACTGTAGAGACTACAACAGAAACAAAGTTTCAGATCATTTACAAGACACACCCATGAAGACTATTGAGGAGCTGCACCTGCTCCAGATGAACCACTGAAGTTATCAAATCGACCAGAAATTGAAGAAACCCTTTTAAAAGACGATACCTGCATTCAAATAGGTATTCTTTTGAGTTTTTGACCTGTAACTAAATTGAAAAAACCTTTTTAAAAGAAAGAGAATCAATTTTTTCTTTTTTTTTCTAAATAATACTAATTCTATTTATAAAACATACTAATACAAAACTGCCACAGTTTCAGCTATGGAAGCCTAAAAACTGGGCTTGATGTCCATTCTCAACAAAAGTTCTGAACTGCCCTGGATGGGAAACCAGTTCTTTTAGAGAGAGTTTTTCCACCCTTGAAAGGGAAACTGGCTCGTTGTTTATATCATTTAACATATAAAAAAAACATACTAGAGTAGCATACAGCTATTCCAGCTGAAGAAGAACATAGAAAATAAAAAAATCTCCCAAAAAAATTGAGAAATTGTACCATGGCGGGCCGAGGGGAGAGAAATTCACTATTCATGAGCTAGAGAAGGCAGTTCCTCCATAATTCTGCACCAGTACTCGTCCCTTGGAACTTCGATTTCTTCCTTTGGCTCACTATCCTTGTTGGTGATGTCCACCTGCATGGGTTGCTTGCCCAGGTCGGAATGCCCAAATTCAGTGGGCGCAACAAGGTTCAAGGGATTGTGCATAGTTGGCGAGGGATTAGGACCATGGGAAGTGGGTAAGGAATCGGGTATAGGTGAGAAACCAGGTTAGGCAACTCTTCTCTCAGAGTTACAGTAACAAAAGAAGTAGCGATGGGCTGATTGAGAGTGCATTCAAAACGAAATTCCGCCCTCTAGGAAGACTGGCGAAGGGCATGACTGGCAGAAGCACGGGAGGCAGGGGAGATAGGCCTTGGAGGGTTAGCGGAAGGAAGCGGGGTGGTCTGAGTGATGTGGAAATTTCCAAAATGGCGAGCGTGACCTCTTTGGCTATGGGTATCTGGATAGTGCCCCAATGCAACATCCTCAGAGGAAGTCTCAGTGTCAGAGCTGGTAGAAGGTCGGGAGCGAGCTACACGACCTCGACTTGTTCCACGGTGGAATTGCATCCAATGAAGAAGCCGTGGCATGGACACAGAGGTGTGCTGGAGATGCTTGAGACAGAAAGAGGAGGTAGAAAGCGATGGGAGCCAGCAAGGATTGGTAGTCTGGGTATGCAGATAGGAATTAGAACAGCAGAAGGTGCTCTGGGTGAAGTGGTGTCCCGGCAGCATCTCCAAACAGCCAAAGAGAAAGCAGCGTCATCCCATCTGTGTGTGAGCACTCGGCTCAGCACAAGCAGAAGGGCAGTCGCTCCACAAGGGAGGCGGAGAACAGCAGGTAGAACAAGAGAAATTCAAATTATCCGAGACAAAATCCATCGCGAACCAGTCGAGCAGAACAAGGTGATGAAAAGGCTGATGAGAGTGAGTTAATGTCGAGCAAGATGGCGTAGTTAATGCAGTGATTATGGAGCTGCAGAGGGCCATATGGCCACCCCACGCAAGCTCCATCGAGAGTCGCCTAGGGATTGATGTCCCATCAACCGAGACTATCATCCACATTCGGAGTTGTGCGATCATTGTGCACCAACATGGTGCAGTTCTGCAAAAGACCTCTATCATGGATGATGTTAAGGGGACCATGATTTAGAGAGTTGATGCTGTCTACTCCTAGATTGGCTAGGAGATCTGCAACTTTGTTACCTTCCCTTTTAACATGGGTGAATGAGATTGCTTGGTTGTTTTTCAACCAGTTGCTTACCCATTCAATTCTGGTAGCCATTAGCCAGCTTATAGCCATTTTCGCTGAGCTGGTGCCCTGAAGTAGCCGGTTGACCATATTGATGAAAATCTGAGAATCCCCTTCAATGATGGTGGGGGAGAAGTTGTAGAGATGAATTAGTCACAGCGCTTGCCAAAGCCCTTCCAGCTCAGCTGAGTTATTGGTGTCCTAGCCTCTAGAGCCAAAATAGATAGCAAGGGTGTCCGCTTTGGAGTTGCGGAAGATGCCACCGAAACCAGCTTGTCTTGGATTGCCTTTTGAGGCTCCATCGAAGTTCAACTTGACTATCCCTAGTGGTGGAGGAGTCCAATGCAGCAGGATATCAGGATTTTTCCGATTATTAGAGGTGGGAATGGTCGTGATTTTAAGTTGCCAGTTTTTCCATATGGCCATTTCCTTTGGCTGTTTGGGGAGATCCTCTTCCTGCCAGGAGTGAAGAGCAAGTGATTCCTGTAGGTTATTGCTGAAGTTGCTCCAGATGGTTTCCAAGGGAGTGGATTGATTCTTGAAGATTCTCTTGTTTCTCTCCTTCCAAAGAGACCATAAGAGAAGACCAGGGATGAGTTGCCAAAGAGTATTGAGAAGAGTACTACTATAAGGATGCCTGGGCCAGTTGCGAATAATATTGGTTATATCCCCGATTGGCTTTCTTATTTGACATCTAAAGTATATTTTCTCCCAGAGAGTGTTGGCCATCGTACAAGGTGTTGGATTGTTTCGTTGCTTTGATTGCAGTTTGGACATTGAGAGGGTCCAATGAAGCCTCTTTTGATCAGGTTGTCCCAAGTAAGGATTCTTTTGTTACTGAGTAACCAAAGAAAAGTAGAGACTTTAGGCCAAATACCAGGAGCCCAAATGAATTGCCAAAGTGGGTCACAGGGGAGAGGCACTGGATGCATAAGGGAGTAGGCCTCCTTAGTTGAGAATATGCCTCTAGTCATGTAACCCCATCTAAGAATATCTGGATCCTCCGAGCATTTGATTTTTCTGCGTTGTAGCTCTTCGTTGAGAGTCGCCCAAATATCTTCCTGAGCCTGAGGAGCTATGTGAGTTGGGTGCTTCCATTGCCTAAATTCATTGCAGCTAGTGGTTGACCAGAATTGGCTAACCTTGTCTTCCTCCGAGCCAATAATGTTTCTGTTGTTGGTGTAAGCGAGAGTATCTATCATCTTTTGATTTTGCTGCCAGGAATCCACCCAGTATCTAGCCATGTTGCCATTGCGAACTTCCCAGAAGCTGTGTTGCTGAATGAGAGCAAAATGTTGTTTGGCTGCATTCCAGATAAGGGAGCCCGCGTTCTCTGAGGAGAGCCTTATCATATCTTTAGGAGGTCTATTGTTGGCGTACTTGGCTGTCCATAGTTTGGCCCATGGTGTGTGTGGACTCGAAAGCCATTTCCACCATATACGAGCTCCCATGAATTCATTGTTATGTATGGGATTTCTGAGTCCAAGTCCCCCAGCTTCTTTTGGAGAGCAGACCATGTTCCAGCTGACCAAGGCCCATTTATGATTTTGACCAGAGGACCCCCAAAGGAATCTACTTTGAAAAGTCTTGATCTGTTTGAGTACCCATTTTGGAGCAGTGAGAACAGAGAAGAGAAAGAGGGGCATGGATTGCAGCACGACTTTGATGAGAGTGAGTCCGCTCACCAGATTAAGAGCCCTAAAGGTCCAAGAAGAGAGCTGGGCTTCCAGTTTTTCCAAGAGGAGGTTCCAGGATGAGTGTTTAATGGTTGAGCCAATGAGAGGCGCACCCAAGTATTTTGCAGGAAGAGATGAAATTGAGAATCCAAGAATTCGGGCAATGTTGGCTTGGGTTTGGGGAGGAGTATTGAAAAATAAAATCTGGGATTTGGAATCATTGATGGACATCCCAGAGTATTTTGAAAAAAGGTTCAAGATGGCCTTAAAGGATCGAGCCTCTTGGATAGAGGGGTATCCAAAGAGCATGTTATCGTCTACGAATTGTTGGTGAGAAGTAGCAGGGGACCCATGAAAGGAGATACCATGCAATTGCTAGGTTTGGACGACATAGTGAATAAGCCTACTGAGGCCTTCAGCCATGAGAACAAAGATGAAGGGGGATAGAGGATCCCCTTGCCTAATTCCTCTAGAAGGGGTAAAAGGGGTGGATGGGATTCCATTGATAAGGATGGAGTAAAAGGGGGTCGTAATAAGATTCATTATCCATCTTATCCACATCTGATCAAAGCCAAAAGAACTCAAGATTTTCTGAATGTAACGCCAACATAATTTATCAAAAGCCTTAGAGAGATCAATTTTAAGGAGCATACCTGCCTTCTTGGCAACCTTTAAGGAGTGGATGACTTCGTGAGTTAGAATGATGCCATCCAGAATTTGACGTCCTTCCACATATCTAGTTTTCTTAGGAGAGATTAGAAGCAGAAGAAGAGGCTTGAGTCGATTGGCTATGACTTTGGAAATAACCTTATAGATCACATTGCAGAGGGCGATGGGCCGGTATTTTCCTGGAGTGCTTGGTTGCTCTTCTTTTGGAACCAGCACTATGAAAGTTGTGTTGAGAGAGGGGAGAAGCCAATGTGTTGCCCTTGATTCCTCCACTAGCTGGCAGACTTCCATCTTGATGAGATCCCAGAAGTGATGAAAAAATTTAGAGGTGAAGCCATCAGGACCTGGAGCTTTGCCTTCCTTAGATTGTGCCATTGCTGTTTCAACCTCCAGTAGGGAAACCGAGCGCAATAGCATCTGATTGTGCTCGGCTGTTACCAGTTTGGGGATCAATTGTGTTATTTTGTCAATGGCCGGCTGTCTGTCTATGGTGAGCTCTCGCTGTATGTTTTTAAAGTGTTCCAGAAGCACTTGCTCAATTTCTTCATGTTGCTCAATTTGTTCTCCTTGCTGGTTGATGATATGATTGATGCGAATTTGCATTCTTCTCTGAACTGTGGAGCTGTGGAAGAATTTTGTATTTATTTCGCCTTCCTTCAACCAGCGTATTATAGATTTTGTCTCCAAAGAATTTCCTCTTTCTTGTGTCGCTCATCTAGCAGCTTCTGTAGGTCTCGTTCTTCGGATGTTAGGATTTCTGTTCGTCCTTCACTGATGATTTTTTGTTGTATTTCTGCCATTTTGTTCTCGAGAATATTTTTCTCCTTAAATATGTTCCCAAAGATAGAAAAGTTCCATTCTTTGATGAGGAGTTTGAGATGTTTTAGCTTTTGCTGGAACTGGAACATTTTCGACCCTTTTGGTGGAGTGAAATTCTTCCAAGCAGAATAGACCATGGATTTGAAGGATGGATGAGTGAGGCAAAAGGCTTCAAATTTGAAAGGCCTTTTGAGTTGGGTGCCAATGATTTGCCAATGAAGCAAGATAGGCCAATGATCCGAACCTGCCAGAGGAAGTATGGAAGCTGATAGGCCCCCCCCCCAGATGAATGGCATTGTCCGAAATGAGAAAACGATCCAGTTTTGAGGCAATCTGCTGACCTCCTGTCCTTCTATTTTTCCGGGTGAAAGTGCCATTTTAAAAGGGAAGGTCAATGAGTCAGCTGTTGTTGATAAAATATTTGAAGTGGGAGCTTTCCGGATCCATTTTTGGCCTTCCTCCTGTCTTTTCTTCCAGCCTGGTGATCATGTTGAAGTCCCCTCCTACGATCCAAAGTGGGCGAGTTCTGTTGGAGTTTAGGACTTCCATAGTGTTCAAAAGTGCTATTTTTCTGGCATGGTCTTGGGGAAAATAGACATTTGAAAGGTGCCCATGTATATTGGTTCCAATAGGATGGAAAGTGGCCTGAATAAGATTGTGCACTGCATGAAAATTTGCAAGCATTATAGACTGAGTATCCCAAGCTATCACAAGTCCTCCTGAAGAGCCTGAGGCATCAACTGCTACTGAATGACAGCTAGGCAATGCTTTAGATAAGATTGAGCCTAGTGCCACACTATTACACTTGGTTTCTTGAAGAAAGAGGATTTGTGGCCTTTCTTTCTGAATCATGTTCTTGATCATTCTGTATTTCCCAGGCTATTGAGCCCTCTGAAATTCCATGAGATGAGCTTCATGGAGAACTGTTTACAAGTGGTTTAAAGAACTTGGTTAACTAGGGGTATTGTCCTGATTCCACCAGCATCTCCCCTAAAGTGATGGTGCCCTTCCAATCTGGTTTTTGACCTCATTTCTTAGATTGTTTTGTGAATTTCAGGCTGTCCCAATGACTGCCTAGCTGAATGCCCATTTTATTTTGCTGTTGAACCTTGGTAAGGACCACTTTGAGTTTATCAATTTTTCGAGGGTTGATTTTGTCAAATTCATTTCATCTACAAGCATCCTCTAATCCCAAGATATCAAGCTCCCCAAAGTCGATGCCTTTTGAGTCTTCTACCATGAGACTCGGTTGGCTGGTTCCAGGATTCTCCTTACTAGCTGTATTAGGGTCGGCCATTGGATCATCGAGGTCCATAATGATGGGGTTCCAGGTCAGGAGATTTTTTGCAGGGGAGGATTTGGGCTCGGAAGACTTGATATTTTGCATCTCATTCTGAGTTGGCTTAAGGTTCGTATGGTCAGGAATGCCTGAGGGAGTAGAGGATTTGAGAGTGGGATCAGGGGAGATAGGGGTGGCCTCAATCGTCGGGTCTGAATTGGAAAGAACGACAAAGATATTACTGGTGGAAGGGGCATTAGAGGAGGGGTTGGGTTTCTTCCCCACTGCTGAGGGATTCTTACTGTGATTTCTACGAGTGGGAACTTTGGTAAATCCATCTGGTCCTGACTTATCTTTGACTTCTTTACTCAGAGACTGGGAGTTGAGAGGGAAATCTCTGAACAAATTCCCATGAACATGGCACCTACGACATCTGAATGGAACATGTGCATAATCTAAGGGTTGAATCCATTCAAAATCATCATGAAACAGACTTACCGCATCTGGTAGGGCTTTGTCCAAATGCATGTAAACACATATTCTCACATATGAGGTGTATCTATGGAGTTTGGTCTCTTCTGTTATCTTAATAAACTCTCGCAATCCCTGGCCAATTTCTTGGAGTGAATCTTCATCCCAGTATTCAAGCAACAACGAGTATAGGCATATCCAAACTGGAGCCCAGTTGAAATTTTCTTTGTCTGGGTTGAATCTTTCAACCTAGTTCCTGAGATACAACCCTGCTGAGTTAAAGAAGTAAGGTCATTCGTCCATAACCTTGTTTCATTCCTCAATACAGTTGAATATGGTGGCGAAAAAGCCTTTCGGTCCAAGCTGGAGAGTAACGTGTCCCTTGGGCTTCCATTTTGGAAGCGATCCACCCTTGCAACGTTTTTTTTAGTTGGCCAGAAGCAAATGAATTTCCCTATGAGGGCATGGTCTCTCATGTACTGGATTCGAGAGTTTATACGATGGCTTGGTAAATCGATCTTGGGTCTTTCTGGAGCGATAGGCTTGCATGTGGAGGAAGTGGCAGTCGTTGCATCCGACCTTTTCTCCAAGGCCAACGTCTGAGGTGCTTCATTCCCCAGTTCCTTGTCAGTGGATTCTGTACCTTGTTCATAAGTTGTTTAGAGTCCTTCTTTATTTGCAGGGGGAGGCTGACTGCCCCCCTCGATGCTGTTTCCATGGCTTAATACCGAACACCTATGCGTGATTTGAAAGAGCACAGTCAGGACAGAGCAGATCTGTAAAACAGTTAGGGTTTCTGCAAAGCTGAGGAAAAGAAAACCCTAGCAGAGCTCATCGCTCATCCTATTACTCTTTTTGTTACAAAGAATGACTAAAAGAAAGAGAATCATTTCAAAGTCAAGAAATTGAGTAATAAAATTGCCCAAAAGTCCCACAAGCAGGCCAAACTCTAGCAAAAATTTTCCAGGAACCCTAGTTGTCTACTGCGCGGTATTTTCAAAGAAATTTATCAAATTTTCAGAGTTAATGATCAATTTCAAGCTCTAAAAGGCTAGAAATCCTCTGCAGGTGCCCTAATCTTCTGTAAATCCTTCTTCAATGGAGTTTTAGCCAATTTTTCAGTCAAAAAACCCTTGTTTTCTGCTTTATGCCAGTTTTTAAAGCCTCATAACTCCTTTTGATAAACCTAATTGGGCATAAAATCCAAAAAGAGACTCTATTTTGCCAAATTTGCCCAATCAAGCCTCTGCCATACTAAAATTGCCTCTGCAAACTATTTAAACTTGTAGTAAGAAATCAAGATGCCTAAAAAATAGAGTGTAAGCAAGCTTGAAGGTTCTAAAACTCCTAAACCTACTCCTGCTATGACTCCAAAAACTGCAATTGTAGTTAATCCATTACAACCCCCAGTTGTTGATATTGAGCATATTTCCCTAGCTGATATTGACTACAAAATAGTTGATCCCATAATTGAATTCAATCTGTTAGATATCCATAACTGGTGCTTTGAAAAATATTTAGATGATCATGAAGAAGTTCATATTTGGAAATCCAATCTGCCCAAATATGTAGTCCCCCTGAATCACCCTTGTCAAGGAATTATCAGATTATGCCACCAATACTATATTCCTGAACAAAGAGCTATTGTGAATGCAAATAAAGAGGTCCTATTTACCATCACTGCAGATTCAATAAACTAAATGTTGCATCTTTAACCAAACCCCTAAGCAGTCCCTTTGTCTATTGAAGCCCTCACTAAGCTATACATTGGCCTAGATTTCCCTAAAAGATTCATGATTTTTCAGACTTTTATGCTCCTGCATGTTGAAATTCCCAAGTTGAATCCTCCATATTCAACTGCCAAATTCCCTGACGGTTCAAGGCATGTAATCGCCATGCTTTCCTTCATACTTGGTTATTTCACTGATGAGCACACTAATGAGTCTATCTTGGGATTTTTTTCCACCTTTTCTCCAAGTCAACCACCTTCAGTTATCTTTGACTATGCTGGTTTCATTGTTGATAGTATTCACTATCAATTGACTAATTTACAGCTGGAAGGAGTATTCAGATATACCTCCTATCTCTTCCACATGTTTATTTTCTTCCAATTATAGAGATTTCCAATTTCACTTGAAAAGTTGGATATAGAAGGAAAACCTCTATCAGTTATCTTTTGGACATCCATACTCAAAAAAGAAGACACAGATTTCAATTATTCGGAGTTTGCAGATTTGGTTTTACATCTAGTAACCACCATGTTGACTAAAATATAGTAGCCTAGAATAGGTGAGGAAATGAAGAAATTATTGCAGTTATCAGAACAAAGCAAAATATGTGATTGGTACTTGTTTGAGAAATTCACTAAAATAAAAAATTTTGGGTCTAACTTGTTGCCTTACAAGTTACCCAAGCATCCATCAATGAGGATCTTTGCCTTGGAGTACATCAAGCAGATCCTAAATTCCGATTCAATTAATTTCATGGAAGCCAAAAAGAAGACCCAATTCAAACTAAAAAATCAAATTGGGCCATTCATATGTAATCACAGAGATGCAGAAAAGGAAGCAACAAGTCAACTACTGGAATGTAAATTAGAAGAAAGTTTCCCGTGGAATTATGATCCACAAGGGATCTTAAGTAAACTAAGGGTAAAATGTAAATTGACACCCTTTATCCATGAATCAAAACCAGAAGTAGAGAAGTTTGCTAATCAAATTGAGTGGGTTGAAAACACTTTAACAGAGGTAGTAAACCGAAGGAATACTAGTCACACTTTGGAAATTTCCAAACATCCAGAGACATCCAGTAAGAGAATCAGAGAAGAGGGAGCTTATACTTCAGAGACTACAACAGAAACACAGTTTAATATCATTTACAACAAGAGGCCAAAACTTGATACATCAGCTAAAGGTGAAGTGATAATAGATGTTGAAGAAACAGAGCCCTTGAATACCAACACTGACTTACCAAAGACAAATGTAGCTACTGTAGTTATCAGTGAGACAAATCAGAATGAAGAACAACTGAATAATGAAGATACACAGATAATGGAAAGGCAGTAAATTATGGAGGCTTCTTCCTCAGATTTAGCTGAGGAAAAGGATTTGGATATTAAGGGGAAATACAAGCAAATCAAAACAAAGAATCAGTAAATCAAAACTGAAATATATTCTCAGTTCTTAAAGAAAAAACCAGGTATTCAAAACAGATTCCTATCAGCATTTTATTATTCAACTAAAAAATTGATTATGTCAGTATTACAACCCATAGTATCAGTGCCAAAGATAGTTGCTGATTATAAGAAAGTTGATATGGAAGTAGCTACAAACAAAATCCATGAATTAGATCAAATTGAGTTTCATAGGCAAACCTCGGAGATGTTGTATTCCAAAGTCACAACAAAAGCTATGAGTGCTCGTAAGCTTAAAAATACCATCTCTAATATGCAAGATCAAATCAAGATGGATAAAGCTTCATTATATGCAAAGGATCTAAGGATTAAAGGCTTAGAAGATTTATTATTGCAGGTAGGATACGATCCTACAAACATCAAAGCAGCAGAAGCATTAGTAAAGAAGAAAAATGAGGATATAGCTGCCTTGAGGAAACAACTCAAACTTCCTCAAAGTGAGCATCCTTAGACAAAGGAAGTTCTACAAGATCAAAAGTAAAAAGATGAAATGATGAGTTTAATACTTCAACTCACAGCTCAAATTAAGGAAATGGAAGTATAAATGGACCAACTTGTCCAAGAAAAGGAGATAGTGAAAGAATCAGTCATTCCTACAGTCATCCCAGTCATTCACTGCAATAGTGCCTTCAACTTTAGGAGAAAAGTTGGCACCCAAAGAGCCACTGGCCATTGCAGTGACAATGACTTCTTCAGCAAATTCAACAACTAAATCTTCTACAACAGTGTTGCCGCCTACAGATGAAAGCAATCAATTGGTGAAAGAAATGGAAGAGATGTGCTTGAAGAGAAATGAAATTAATAGGTTGATAAATATTATTGAAAATCTTGAGAAGACAAACAAATAAACTCAAATAGATGCTAAAATACATGAAAAAAATGCAAACAGGTTGAGTGAATAGGTAGAAAAGCTACAAAAAGAATTAACTCTCAAAGATCAGATATCATACATAAAAAATTACCTATGGAATAATGTAATTGAAACCATACATGATGTATGGCCTTCAATTCAGGTAATTTTTTAACAGAGAGAGTTATTATTGGTAGCCCAAGTAGAGATCCAAAAGACACAAGCTGATTTAGCTGATAAACCAGAACAGGCTGTAAGATTAATCAATTTCCTCAACAACAAGAATAGACAGGAACTGGAAGAACTAAAAATCAATGACAAGACAACAACTATCCTAGAAAATAGGAAAGTTACCACCAAAATAAATTTAATGAGGCAGCTTGAAGAAAAATGTGAAGGTATGAATACTGCTATAACCAGATTCATGGTTAAGTTCACCAATTTAAGACAAAAAGGACTTCCTGATATCATGGTTATTAATGATAAGTTAATGCCTCAAAATTATTATGACAAGAAGATAAGGGAATATGCCAAGGGGTAGGTGAACAAGCCAACAGTTCAAGGCATTCCCACAGGAAAAGTATTGCTAAAAAGTTTTGAAGATTTGTTTTATTTGCAGTATGAGATCAAGCACTTATTTGTCATCAAGCCCACATTTTCTAGGTACGTTGAAGCTGATGAGAATTTAAGGAAAATTAAAAATATTCAAATTCCTGAAAATGAGGATTGGCAAGCATTGATTGATTTACTATGAAGAATGAAAGACAAGAAAATAAAAAATAAAAAAATCTATTTCATGATTTCACTGTCAAAACAGATTCTACAGCAGTAAAGAAATTTGGCTGAAGATTAAAGAGTATCCGAAATGAAAGAGTATCAGTAAGAAAGCGTATCAGCAAGAAAGAGTATCAGTGAAGGCAGGTTAGATTCTAAACAATATCTAAAGAGCCAGCAAAGGCAGCAAATAGGACACATAAGCAGCGAGCTACTTCTATCCTAAAACTGTTTCTATTTCTTCTAAATAAAATAGGACAACTTGCTGATTTGTTAAGCAACTGTCACTATTATTGTTGTAAGATATTTTATTTTCCTAAGTTAATTCCTAGAAGTCATATAGGATATTCTCTAAAACATTATATATAAATACTTCACTCTTTTGAAGTATTTGTGGTGGAATAAAATTGCTAGAGATTACTATAGATATTTTTTTGACTTGAAGGCTTTGGATTTCGATTTTGAGTAGAAGATTGGATCAAATATTTGGCATCATACTTCAGGACCACTATGATAATCTATCTTGAGTGAAGTACTCTCTAAAACTTTTCATTGTTATCTTATTTTGTTACATGCATACATCTGTGTTTTAATTCTAAATCTGAATGTATAACTAGGAGTATTACTACAGCACATGTTAATAGCACCCTATTTTTAACTAGTTATCATTTCTTTGTTTTCTTCTGATTTCTAGTGTGGGTAACCCTTAATTGTTCCTTCTCCCATTTGACCTCTATCTACTACTTTCCTTTTCTGGGTCAAAGGATCCTTAAGTGCCCTTTATCCCTATCATACCATCTCAAAAGCCAATTTTCCAAGATCTCCAAGGGTTATCTATCTTGCCCTGAAGACATTTGACCTTTTAGGCCTTGATCCCAGTTATGTTAGCTTGAATTAGACTCCATAGCCCAATGGACAAGTAGATTTCCCTCTATCTATCCCTACAAGTGAAATTTTCCCACGAAATCCAACAAAACCAAACCAAATCTGCACTTTCATAGCTAGCCTAATATTCACAAATTAAAACAAATTTAAAATTTAAAGAGAGAGCCTTCTCTGAACCCTAGGAAGGCTAGACACTAGAGTTTGAAGTAGGTTTGTGGTTACCTCTATTATTCTTTGACTAAAAACAAAAATCCCACAACTTAAGAATTTACTGGAGTGATAACAAGGTCCTTCCTGGATCATTATTTATCAAAGAGATTAAATAGTTAAGTGCAATGATATATCCAAACTATAATTTTTTGGAATTAGATTACTTAGCAAAACATCCATTTTTTTTATTAATATGAGAAAAATCTTTAAGGGTTTTCACTAATTTTCCTTTTGGGAATTAGTCTTTGTTTAATATGGTTCCATTTCTGTTGTGAAATATTTCTTCAATAAAAATATTCTCTAATTCAAATTATTGTTTATTCCAGTATTTCAAGAAATCCTTGAGGTATCTTAATTGGTTATAAAAGTGATGCATAATTGTGTCATTTCCTAATGGGGATTATTGCAACCATTTGGAAATTTATTTTCGCGGAAGGGTGGATGTTGGAGAAAATAATTCAATACGAAAGTGGTGAATTCAATGTGAAATATTTTTACCCTTTTATGCATAATTAGTGTATGTTATGGGTCCTTCATCGCACCTAACACACACCAATTATGCATAAAACTAATTGTACAAAGAATATAGCATACAGATAACAACAGTATGAAGAAACCAATTAACAATTTCAATAGTTTATTAACGAAAAATTAAAAATAATATGTCATTTTTTCAAAATTACATATTCTTAATTAATTTAAAAAACTATATATCGAAAACATGATGTGAAATGTTGTTTTTTTAATATTTATTTACTTTACTTCAATGAATAGTTTATAATTCTACCTCAACGTTTTTATTATAACATTATTAAAAATGATATATCTTGTTTTTTTTTTTCAAAGTTTGAGTTTTCATCTAATTATATATTCTTAATTAATTTGCAAAACTATATATCTCAAATACGATGTAATATTTTAAAATTTTTAATTTTTTTTACACAATTTTTTTAATAAATAAATTCTTTATTTTGATTAAATTTCAAAAAATAAGTAAAATATTTTTAATGAAACTTTCATGTTATTTTTTATTTCAATAATGAAACATAATGGTAATGAAAAATATCATAAAAATTTTGAATTGTAAAATATAATAACATTTTCGAAAGTATTCATAAAAGTTTAGACATATTTTATATTAAAAGAATCAAAAGGGGCTTATACATGTATTATAAAGAGTTTCTATAAATACTAATTTTAATATACAATAGTCTGTTTTAGCAACAAAGTGAAAAAAAACTATAGAGGGGTTGCCACAAAGTACAAGTGATTTTTCATTATTGAGTAGCTTCAAGGTAGTTTCAACATTGAACACCAAAGTTGCAGCAAAGTAGAAGAGAGTTGCCACCACTACAACACAGAGTAGTCACTATGTAGTTTCAACAACTAACAACTAAAGTTGTGTGTTGTGGAAACTATCTGAACAAAAACATAGTGGGTCCTCCAAAAAATTTGTTACACTACATAGTTGATCAAACTCTCTAAACAACAACATTCAAATTGCAGTCAAGGTTTCCTAAAAATTTCTTGCTTAGTGAGAATCCTCATCATGTCCTGCATTTACCGTGATAAATAAAACATAAATTTATAATTCTTAATATACATATTGGAAAATTATGTATGAAATCTCCATAAAAAAAAGATTGAAAACGAATAGAAAGCCAAACACAGATGAAATGATGTGCACGAATAGAAAGCCAAACACATACGAAATGAAATGCACATCAAAGAAAAAAAAATCCCTTTGCGTGCAAATAAAAAGTGAAGCACATATAACACGGTAAATATATTGTGTGAGTGATTTAAATTGTTTAATTTATATACACCCAAACAAATCCATTTCAATTAAAAAATAAACCCAAAAAAATTACCTTATCATATACAAATTATAACTCAATTCTATTTAATTTATATAAATGAATGAGGAAACTCATATTTAATTAGAATGAGAAAATTATATTTAATTCATATGATTTGACCATCATTAATATGCTTCCCATTGAGTAGTTGAATGGGCCTTCAACATTTAATCTATATTCCCAAACTTCAGTGAGTTTACAAAAATGATTTTTAGGCATATAGTAACCAGTTACAAGATCTAGCATCCAAACATTTGTGTATAACCTACAACAGCTTTACCATCTATTAGTTTTTGGGTATCCTTCGGTCTTTCCTCACTCGAAAGAGTATTAAAAGTCAACCAAGTGATTCGAATATTTTATCATTAGAAAAAAAATGGTGGATTGAATAATAATGTGTTAAAGGGTCTTTCACGGTTGTGAGTTACCTATAACACGACGATCCCAGTTTGAATTCCATCACTGAGAAATCTATGTTGGCTGCTGCAATGATGTATCTTCACTTTTCTGCAGCAAAACACTCGCAACAATAGCAACTGATCCCACTGCAAAATATGTGTTGGATGCTACAATTATATATCCTCACCTATATGCAATAGATCACTCACAATAATGCCCTTGACATGGAACACACCAAATGGTGTAACGCGAATGACGAGATTCAAATTTCAAATCCCTCCACTATCTCAAACTTCAAATTGAATTCAATGGTGCCAAATGAAATGGAACCATGGCATGGATGATGGTGGATGGGTGTGAAACAACATAACTAGAAAACGGTGGGACCAGATACCTCAACGAAATAGGAGGAAGCGTTCCAGAGAAAGTTGAAGTTGCCGGAGGACATTCGTCGACGAGAGGAGGGCATAGAAACCAAAGGGTAAAACATCGAATGGTTAGCTTACTCCATATTTTTCGATGAAATTTTTGTGGTTTTTTTAATGTTGAAAGTTGATATTCGTTGAGCATCATTGGCATTGCAGGTGGGTCTAATTGAATATAGGAATGTACTTCTCGTGCTAGGAGTATTGGATTGCCTGCCCCAATTAATTGGCCATGATAATTTACTATTAGGTCTACATTTGTATGTTGAGGTTGTTAACCCATATTTTTGTCTTGGTTACAATAATATCAGAGCTTTTGCAACTATAAACCATCTACACTTTCAAGTAAGACTGCTAATTTATTAAAAAAGTTGATTCTTTGGTCGATGAAAGTGTTTCTATATACCTTTTGAACAGTAACAATAGGTTAAATATGACACCATTCTCTTAAGTGTTGAGTTTATTGGCTTCAATAATGTGTTTTGGACTAGAGATATAATATTAAAATTATGATGTTTGAGAAATTTTCCTATAAAATTGTGATTGGACATAAAATCTCTATATTCATATGTTTTTTATGTAGAAGGATACAACAATTTAGTACTTTTTGTTATTTTATATTCTTGTTGAAAAAATAAACTAATTGCAATGCTTCCATGTTTAATTAAATTTCTCAAAGGTATGGAAATTTAGTATTTTTACATAATTTTAAAAAGTATATTAGACTGGTATTTAGTATTTTTTGTTAATTACAAAAATACACTAGATTTAAATATTAGTATTTTAGTTGTTACTTTTAATATTCTTACAATGTAGTCCTTTACACCTTCATAATTTTTTTAACAATTAATGTTTATTGTTTTGCTAAACTAAGAGGTGGGACCTCTGAACTAAGAACTCAACAAATGGAAATTGTCCATAGCTATGTTAAATTTTTGGAAATTTTTTATTTTAAATATAACAAAAAAAAATTGCACATATACTTAGTTTTATTAAACCTATGTTCATAGTTCACAAGAACAATTAATCTACCCTAGAAATAATTATGAAAAAAAGCCTTTTCAACTCACTATTCCAAAAATACAACATTAATACTTAATTTTTATTTTCTATTATTCATGACACAAACCTGAGGGATATTTGTTGCATGCATCTCTAGTTAACATAATAAATCAAACAAGACTTTTAATTGTCCAATGTTAAATATGTGTGTTGAATTTATATATGGGTATACATCTTCTAAGGTTTAATATATATTTTATTTTGGTGACATAAAATGAATATGTATAGAGGTCTATTGTTTTATTTTTTTATGTCTAACTACTTTATGTTTTTAAGCATCCAATTGGTGTATTGAATATATTTATAACTCTAGGTGGTAAGAAGTCTGATAGAGTTAAGAATTCTACTTATTGAAATAAGTTCAATTGGTAGGTGTAATATTCCCAATTAGCCATGAGCTAGTTGGAATATTAAATTTTGCTTTTGCTTTCTGTTTAATGAATAAGAGGACAATGGAGGTCCATAATTCTCATTAATGATGAATAAATAAATTCCAATGTAAAAGGAAAACATATTCGCAGCTTAATTAAGCACCCTCAGGTGTGAAAAGGGGCTGGAACATCTTGACTGGGTCAACTTTGACCAAATCAACAACGTTGTCATGGAGGAGTGACAATCAATGGGGGACAATGAAGTTTTAGATGGAGACACCTTGCATGGAAGTAGGGTCACAAATGAATGGGGCTTAGGGTTTGGAAGCTCACATCTTATAAAATGAAGACGATGGTAGCCATATCCATTATGTATTGGTATATGATATTTTTGAATATATGGTCTATTTAGACATATAGCTTTCTTTGGCTGTTTAGCTGAGATTTCGAGCGTTTTTTAGCATTGGGTGTTCCTGATCAGGAATCCCACCTCTTCCATTGATAATCTCTTGGAGGAGTCTTGTACTTCATTTCCACAATCACACATTTGGCCAAAGCTTCATCTTACATATACAATGCAGATCCTATTGAGGGTTGAGTTGTTTTGCATGTTGCACCAATGGAGACCATCTTTGGGTCACTTCAGTACTTATTTTTAGTGGAGAAGGGTTCCTTTCCGTTGGGAGGATAGTAAGGAAGGCCCTTTGTGCATATTTTCAGATCTTGGCATGAGGCCACTTATTTATTTTCCCTTACATCGCAGTATCTTTCCAAACCTGCGTTATTTTGAGTGAGGAGTTGTAGGGTGGTTTTGGCACACCATCTAGAGTGGAGATTTTCTAGTGAAGGGATAAATCTTTCATCTAGGAGATACATTGGAGGAGGCTACACTATTTGTTATATCAGATGAGCCACACTTTCCAGATCTACATATTGTAGTGAATCTTCAGCCCTAGGGCTTTGATTCAGATCTTATACATGGTGTTTTGCTGAAAACCCTTTGGGGGTTCTTCATTGGAGGTTGTATAGTGCCTAGATCTGTATTGAATCTATCTTTTGAGGAATATATCAGCCCATGTTATTTTATATCTTCATTTTCTATAGCAATGCCTTTTAAACAGCATTGTAGCAGTCTTCCGGCATTTTGATATATAGTAGCAGCACCTCTTTTGAGGGTTTTGTCCATTGGAGGCTTGTTCTATCTTATTGTGCATCTTATGGCCCATTTCTTATGCATATTTTGTTGTTGTTATTATGACTAGAATTTCTCTATATTGGTCTCCTATTTTGATCTAATGTGTATACTACTATTTCCATGGTTTTGCACTATATTCTTGCATTTCCCATTTGGGAATATTACAGTGGTATTAGAGCATAAACTTGGCACAACTTGTGCATCTTGAAAAGCCAATATGTCATCTGAAGAAGGAGATCCTCTTACCGGTAGAGAGAAGAGGTATCAAAGAAGAAGACACTGGATGTTTTATTATACAAATGACAAGGAAGACGAGGGTAAAACCCCTTTATCTGGAGGAGAAGATGAAGAGAAGGAGTTCCCCAAGTTACTTCTTAGAGCCATGCAAGACATTGCTAGAGAAATAAAGGAGATGATATTGGATAGATACAAGGAATCCCCTAAAGGATTTCAACATGGTGAAGGCTCCGGCATTTCTCATCACTGGAGTAATCAACCAGTGCAACAACAACAAGTTTCCCAAGGCTCTATAATTCATACATTATTGGCAGTGGGAAATGAAGGGTTTCAAGAAAAATAATCCCTTGAAGAATATTTCATGGAGTATGAGTCTCAAACTCAGAGATTCAAGGAACACTTGAGTTTTCAAGAATTTTTTCAAATCAAGGACAATAGGAGACCCAGGCATCACAATAGAGGTGGAGGATTCATTTAGAATCATGATCTACACCGCACTATGGGCAGATTTTTCTCACCCAACTTTGATTGGTCATATAAATGTACTGCCAAATCTTGGGTAGAGAATATTGTCATCTACTTCTAGTTGAACAAAGTTCCAGAGATGGAGGCCATTAAGATAGCAGCACTGCACCTTGAGGGTGAAGCACCTGATTGGTGGTTCCATGGCTTGCCTACATTGGGTCATGCCAACGTGATTGCATATTCAGAGTTCACAAGGAGGTTGATGGAGAGGTTTGATAGAAGAGATCCTGAAGCACCATTCATGGGGCGTGCAAAGCTTAAACAATCAGGTAATTCAGAAACTTATATTTCTAAGTTTTTGAAAATTTTTGTTATGGTTCCTGATTTATCTGTAGCAGGAAGGGTCTATGTGTTCATTGATGGGTTAGATGAACCTCTCCATGGGTTGGTTAAGTCTACCAGGCTCACTACCCCTCAAGATGCCATTGAAAGGGCTAGAGATATTCAAGATGCCTTTCCAAAAGCAAAGGCAACATTTCAGGATAAGCCCTCTTTTCCATCAAAGGGAAAAGATGAGAAGGCTCCTTTCTCAAAGGAGAGCCAAAATAAAAAACCTCTTGATAATGATGTCTGAAGAGACTTGAGGAGGAGGAAGATTTTCTTCACAAGCCAAGAATATTGGGCACCCAGACATAAATGTGCAGTAGGAAAGGCACACTACATAGAGGTCTTCTCAGATGATGAGGAGGGAGAAGAAGAAGAAGAAACAGAGAGGGGGCACAACTTTGGAATAGCAGGAGATGATCCACCACCACTAGGAGGTGAGGATGGAGAAATTGCTCCAATTAGAGGGACTCTTGCATCATTAATAGTGGTACCCAAATATCTTGAAACTTGCACATAGAAACAAAGTTGGATTTGCGTAGTGGAAACATGGACATAATAATCCCATCTATTATGCATATGAGATTGATCCATGAGACATCACTATCTTGTGGCAAACCACCTGGGAGGCCACCTGATCCAAATTTTGTGAGACATGTCTCACATCATGATGCACCATTCATAGATCCAGGAGGAATGGGAGCATTAGAAGGCCAAAATACAGCGCTGAGAGTCTTGGGTAGACTCAAGGAGGAGGGAGACATTCTCCCAACATCATCATTACCCACTCTCATTTTAGATTCTGCACTGTGGGAGGAGAAGCATGGGAAGGATAGCAGCCTTCCAAAATATACCTTTGGCATGGGAGATTTCAAGGAGAAGGGTAGCCATATGACATATGTTCTTTGTGATAGATCATCAGTACTGTCACTATGGAGGATAGATCCATATTGGAAATCCCAACTGTTGGTAGATTATTGGTAGAGTTGCAGCACTCACCTTGTGAGTTGCTTGAGGACAAGCAAAATTTGGGAAGGGAGGACTGTAATATTTCCAGTTAGCCATGAGCTAGTTGGAATATTAAATTTTTATTTTGCTTTCTGTTTATTGAATAAGAGGACAATGGAGGTCCATAATTCTCATTAATAATGAATAAATCAATTCCAATGTAAAAGGAAAACATCTTGGAAGCTTAATTAAGCACCCTTAGGTGTGAAAAGTGGCTGGAACATCTTGACTGGGTCAACTTTGACCAAATCAATAGCGTTGTCATGGAGGAGTGGCAGTAAATGAGGGAAAATGCAGTTTTAGATGGAGACACCTTGCATGGAAGTAGGGTAATAAATGAATGGGGCTTAGGGTTTATAAGCTCACATCTTATAAAAGGAAGAGGATGGCAGCCATATTCATTATGTATTGGTATATTATATTTATGAATATACGGTCTGTTTAGACATATAACTTTCTTTCGTTGTTTAGCTGAGATTGCAAGTGTTGTTTAGCACCAAGTGCTCTTGATCGGGAATCCCACCTCTTCCATTGAGAAGCTCTTGGAGGAGTCTTGTACTTTACTTCAACTATCAGGCATTTGGGCAAAGCTTCCTCTTACATATACAACTCAGATCCTATTGAGGGTTGACTTGTTTCACAGGTTGTAGTAGTGGAGACCATCTTTGGGTCACTTCAGTACTTATTTTCAGTGGAGAAGGGTTCCTTTCCACTGGGAGGATAGTAAGGAAGACCCTTGTGCATATTTTCAGATCTTGGCATCAGGCCACTTATTTATTTTCCCCTACAACATAGTTTCTTTCTAGATCTGTGTTATTTTGAGGGAGGATTTGCAGGGTGGTTTGGCACACCATTTGGAGAGGATATTTTCTAGTGAAGGGATCAACCTTTCATCTAGGAGATCCATTGGAGGAGGCTGAAATATTTGTTATCTCAGATCAACCACACTTTCCAGATCTACATATTGCAGTGAATCTTCAGCCCTAAGGCTTTGATTCAGATCTTGTACATGGTGTTTTGTTGAAAACCCTTTGGAGGTTCTTCATTGGAGGTTGTATAGTGCCTATATCTATATTGGATCTATATTTTGAGGCATATATCAGCCCATGTTATTTTTAATCTTCATTTTATGTAGTAGTTCCTTTTAAACAACGTTGTAGCAGTCTTCCCGCATTTTGATATATAGTAGCAACACCTCTTTTGAGGTTTTTGTCCATTGGAGTCTTGTTCTATCTTATTGTACATCTTATGCCCCATTTCTTATGCATATTTTTTTGCTGTTATTATGATTACAAGGTCTCCATATTGGTCTCCTATTTTGATCTAATGTTTATACTACTATTTCCATGGTTTTGCACTATATTCACGCTTTTCCCATTTGGGTATATTATAGTAAGTGGAAGAATTTATGATTAACGAGGTGTAAAGTTATTTTTTCTCTACATATAATATTTTTAGTGAATATAATCAAAATTTTGGATGGTAAAAAATATCTAAGCACTAAGAATTATACCTGATTTAAAACAAGCTCAGTAGATAGGGGAAAACCCTAATTGATGAAGTGTTAAGTTCTTTTTTCCTCTTATGTATTTGTTTATTTGTTTCTCTATAATATTAATTCTAATGAATTTTAACAAAGATTATGATGATCATAACTAATTTCCCCTAAGACCGAAATAGTCTACAAAACTTTAAGAATTTGAAATATTACTCAAAAAACTTTAGTAATTTATTTATGTTCTCCAAAATCATAAAGAGATGAATTCCAATATCACTATAGTTGTGTTGAATTAAGAGGTCAAGAAGGTTGGCAGAGTGACAAACATTTTTAAATTTAGATCTAATATGAATATAAGCTAGACAATCTAGAATAACATACTATTCATCTTCAACCCCCTCGGTGTTAGAAAGGTGTCACTTTCATCCCATGGTTTTATTTGGGAATTGGCCAACATCTAGTTTTTCTATGAAGATCATGAAAATTTGTTTATGTTTTAGAAAAGTTTATTTTTTTCTTTAAGTTAGTCAAGATAAAGAGAAACTTTTTATTTTGAATATTTGGATTGATCACCTCCTTATCATCCCACAATTTCTCTCTAACTCTTTATCATCCCACAATTTCTCCTTTAATTCTAATGTAATAATATATGTAATAGTATCCTTATTATATAAAATAATCTCCTTATTTTTCTTGCATTGGTATAAATAAGACTACGCATCATTATGCCATTCATGCTTGAGCCAAAGGTAGTTTTGGCTAGTTTTAAAAGAAATTTTAGGAAACTTATTTTGTCTTTCGTGTTGTTTAAATTCTTTGTATACATAAGATACCTATTCATAACCATGCTTTAAATGGGGGAAATTATTTTTTTCAATTAGGAGGATAGAATGGGGGTATTTCCATTAATATAGATATTGTAGGTTATACACTACGTTTGAATGTGTTTTATCTTCATCCATGACACTAGAAACCCATAATCCATGAACCTCACATCCATAACAAATAATTAGAGTGATGAGAATCTCAAAGATGAGTGTTATTTTAAATCCCATATCTAAGGATCCACAAAATTACAATTTCTTTCAAGCCATAATAAGCTTTCATTCCTCCAAATATCATTTTCTCAATGCTATAATTCTAGTTGATCTTCTAATGGACAATGATTCCAAGATTTTTATATGAAGGAACTTACTCAAAGTCTTTTATAGCCTTAAAAATGACCACTATGAGCCTTTGAGAATCCATACATATTAGACATTAAGAAATTACAGTATTTTCCTTTATCAGGTGAATTCTGAGGATGGCCATAACGATCCTTCATAGTACAATGTGACTAGTTGCATTTTGAATCACTTGCAGCACATGATGGTCAATGGTTCCATCGTTACTAGATCACAAACACCCTCTCATCCTTTTAAATTGGTAATATCGAGGATAATTTGTGTGGGATAAGAATAACCCATTTGCATCACCATGAACTAGCATTTTGACTTGATTTTTTCTTGGTTCACTCAAGCCTTAAAATATCATCCATCCATCCTACAATAGAACCTCCTCCATCAATATAGTCATGTCCATAACAAGGTAAAAGAGTAAAGAAATAGTGAAAGTTTATGTTGGAGAGATTTTTATCAAAGCTCAAGGAAGGATCATAATATAGAACTAAAGAAGCCTTCCACTTGGCTCAAGGTATTGTTTTCCATATGTATTTTATTTCTCATTTGATATATAATAGATCTTAGGAGCTTCTCTAGCCAAGAACACACAAGGAAAAACATCATTTTAAAGGTATTCCATCTATTGATCCTAAATATCTTGCATGTTTTAATCAATTGAATAATTCAAGATTAGGGCTCCTATCATTAAGGAGGTATAACCTAGAAATTGAGGAGTTTTCTACATTAATATAATTGGAAACACCGCTAGGGAAAGGTGTTGGAAATATGTTTGAATTGATGGAAAAGGAAAAGGTGAAAGGTAATTGTGCAGAGACTTTGGAACCAATTCTTAGAGAGTAAATCATCTAAGATGTAGGTGAAACCCACTAAGATGGGAAAATATTTGAAATATATTTCCAGTGGTATGTGGAAGTTTGAAAATGGCCTCCTCAATAAAAAAATAGAGATAGTCATTGTTGCAGGAGAAGTCAAACTAGTGGAGCTTAGGTGGTTGGAAACCCTTTTGACGCATAAACAAAGTTGGAAAAAATGAAAAAATTAGTGTCAAACCTTAATAGAGCATCCAAAAGGAGTTTTGGGAAAACATGAACTAGCAAAGAAAGAAGAAGAATCAGCTCTAACAAACTCAAAACCAGAGCTGAATTGAAGAAGAGAAGTGACTCTAACAAACTCAAAATCTGAGTCACAAAAGAAAGGAGATGGATCAACTCTAATAAGCGCAAAAATAGAGCTGAAATGAAGAATAAAAAGTGACTCTAACCATCTCAAAATCTGAGTCACAAGAGAAATAAGGATGCTCTAAAAGTTTCAAAATTTCCAGCCTTCACAATTTTGTTTTACCTGCAAAGTTCAGTTCATGTACAACTGTCTTTATGCCATGGACCAACAGCAAACCAGATAGTCTAATCCTGGTTTGACTGTTTTTAAATTTTTTTTTTAGAATGTAAAGAAAGAAATCTGCTAGACAGTTTAATCCTAGAAGATATTAGTGTAGGTAGAGAGCTATGAGGCCAACTGTCTAATCTGGTCTCATGGAGGAATAAGGGTAGAATTAGATTAGTGTTTTCTGCTTTAAAAAAAAAATGATGTACAAGGTCTGCAAGTCTAAATGCACCTTGAAGAAAAAATTTTAGGGCAGTAGGATGGGTCGGTAGATTGTTTGGGAGAATATTACTGCTGATATAATATTTTCATGATTTGTAGCAGTTTATCAAAGAAGAAAAGGATGGTCAAAGATCAGGCATCTGGCCTACTTCCAAAGAATTAAATCTATAGTTCTTGACATCTTCAGGAAGATGCCATCCCCATGTGGAGCCACTATTAGCCACCTATAAAATTTTGGCATAGCAAACAAGTAGATAAATGGTTTCTAAGTCTTCAAGAGGAACATTTTCCTTGAAAAACTATCACTCTTGAAAGCCTTCATGTGTTTTGTCCTCTGAAGCAATCCTCAATGTTGTATCCATCAAAAGGCCTCACTGTTTGTAAAAGAAAAAAGCTTCAAAAAAGGCCCCCGATATCCTTCATTTTACCCTTTTCCCTTTGTATTCACCCAAATATTAATTTTTTGTGTTTCAACACTAAAATTTATTTCTCCGCATAACTCAGTCTATACGACCCTGTCAATGAACATCTGTCACCGATCATCGTCAGTTGATCTAATCGAACGACCATGATATAAACTCGCCCCATTCTGTGATTTATCAACTTATTCTCCAAACAACCCCATCATGCAACATTGACCGTAGATCGCCGGGGGTTATTCTAATCCAACGGTCCAGATCTCATGATGCCCCTAACCTCCGTCAGACCATTTTTACACCATTCTGCAATGATTTCCATCGTTTTCTTCACCACAGCCACCATTCTCATCGCCGCGCCACCATCTCCATGGTCCACCAGAGCACTCCTTCCCACTCCCTAAGGATTTTATAACATGGTTTATTGTGCTTTTGCAGGGTTATAGAATGATAAAAATAATCCTCTGTCTTACTATCACAGACAGTGAGATATAGAGCGCAGAATGCCATGATTCAGAGCCAGAGATAGCAGATAAGAGTATCAGTGAAGATAATTACATAATCAAAGGTATATTATTGAAGATTAATGATATAATCCAGTGATTAATAGACGAAGACACGATATAAATACCAGAGGATAGAAATTAAGCCTAATCAGCCTAAAACACAAATCAAGACAAATTAAAGGTGTTTTAGGTAAAGACAAAGAAGTCTATCAGTTCGAGAATGCCTCCACCACTACACCAAAAGCCAATTGACCCCTATCTAGCTACCAAAAGACACATGCAGCCTCACAGAAATCAAAGAAGGCCTGGTTATTTCAAGAATAGGAGATATTTGCCTAAAGACAACTGAAATTTTATTTCTAACTGTCAACAGAGTTATTATAAAGATAAGAAATATCCCTAAAGTCAGTTTTCTCGTACACTAAGCCTCAAAGAGTAGAAGCAGCAGTTATGGAAGTATGGGAAACCTGTATACTTCTATCCCCCTTTCTTATTTCAAAGTTCAAAAACAGACAGGTAGAGTGAAAATACAAGCAAAGGACCATTTAATGAAGCATGGAGCATGTCATTTCTTATCCATCAAGCCTCCCAGAGGCCAAGAAACATTAAGTTCTTCATTTAAATGGGACAACTATCTCTTCTACTACTTCACTCCCTCATTCACCTATAAGTATTCATTGAAAATCCATTGTAAAAGGGTTGGTTGTTGGGATTCTATTACTTGTTAGAACTATTATTGAGGGGAAGTAGTTAGGTAGTCTATAATATAGTAGGTTGGGAAGAGAAGTCTGGATTGTAAAAGGCCATTGAGCTCAAAGTATGTGACTGGTTTTGCACATCAATTAATCAAGCAGATTCACAAGATCTTGGTCTATATTATCGGTGATGTTACTCTTACTGTAATTGTTTCCTTTCATGTTTTATCACACTGTTCATCATTCTATGATAAGAATCAGTAATATAGCTTAGGATATACTCCTGCATAGTACCCTAATGCTTCTTGTTCTTCTTATCTTTGATGTTTTCTGCTAAGTTGTGTATCTAAGAGCTAATTCATCATAGTTTCACCAGTATAGTAGTTGGTTGGACCATGATTATTGATGTCTGAATTTGGAGTTAGTCTCTTATGATGTTCTTGATTGGATTTGGCTGAAAGAATTTGGAAGTTGGGAGAGTTAGAGCTAGCCCTGTCTCACTAGGTGCCTCTTCCAACAGTTAACCTTTCTAAG
This sequence comes from Pinus albicaulis, assembly GCA_034641835.2. NCBI lineage: Eukaryota > Viridiplantae > Streptophyta > Pinopsida > Pinales > Pinaceae > Pinus > Pinus albicaulis. The sequence continues at coordinate 1,842,150,966 of CM076578.1, forward strand.
TTCCCTTTGAGTTTGTGTCAAAACCATTGAAGGTTAAAAGTCCTCCTCTGATCTTAGGCCTTAGTCTTTGTTTCATCTTATATGTTTCTACTATTCTGAAAGTGGTTATGAGGACTGTTGGACTGTCTCTCTTAAGAGTATGCTGAAAGCAGGTCTGGAGTTAAATGACCTCTGACCTGATTTTAAGCTGCCCTTTGTGTGTTGCTGAGAGTTTCCTTTGAAGTATGTCAAAAGCAGGCCTGGATTTAGATGACATCTGACTTGATCTTCGGCTACACTTTAGTCTCTTTATTTCACCCATTCTTAATGTTCCATCTCACCATATATCTAAAAATATCCTTTAGTATATATGACTTGCCATATGGAAAACCTTGGATAATTGATAGGCAAGTAATCTCCTTTCATGACTCCATAGCCCAATGGATTGATACCTTTTTGACCTAACTTCCCATGCTGAAACATCCTTCTATTTAGCCCCTTTCCATTCTCTTGACCTTCTCAGTTAATGATCTCCAACCAATCAAACAATAAAAAACAACAACCCCTGTACTTCATACCTAGCCTAATACCTCAATTTGAGCTTAAAGATATATCTGACTTTACATTTTATAGAGAGATGCCTCTCTGGATCCAGGAGGACTAGATCCTAGGATCCCAAAGTGGTTTGATGTTGTCTTATCTTTTGGTCTTGTCAACCTAGCCAAAACATAGGAACCACAACAGAGGGACTTTCCATTGGTCACAGGTAGAGCCCACACTACAGTCTGGCCAGGACGAAGCAGCCTAGAAGGTGCACCTTGGAGGTTGGCAAACAACGCGCAAAAGTTTAAGAGTCAGAAGACAGGACCTTGGGACATGACAACAGACTAGAAACCAATGAGGATTTTGTAGAAATTATATATAAATTCTATACCGATGGATTCAATCCGATCTTGTAATGTACTAAAACAAGATACGAAATCCTTCTACAATATTTGCGGAATATAAAACATGATCGCTCAATAACATGGAATTAAGGGAAAGAAGTAAATCAGTCGCACAACACAAGGTATTCTTGGGAAATAAATTGATCAAAACCCCCTATCATATCTTATATAAATTCAAGGAATCATGAAACAATACAATGTGTTGTCACACCGATAAAACCCTACACTCTCCTAACTGTCTCACTCTGATCCTATTCATAACTAGCTTGCAATGCTCAGGAAAAATTGAAAAACACTTAGGCATTTCTTAGCCTATGCTAAGCCCATCCTTGCTCATGAAATCCCTAGGGAAATAGGCCCCTATTAAATAGGAAATTAAACCTTCCTTGATTACGCAATCCATCATGGCTTCCTCATGGATTTATAATTTCACATGGGCAATTCTCTAAAAATACAACTGATAGTTATGTTCCCTTTAACCTCTGTCTCAACTTGGTATTCATCAAAATTTACATGCATTTAACTATTAATAGCAAGTCATCAGTTATCTGATTGATTACTACTTGTGAATTAAATATAATTTAATTCATTGGGCCTCTCACTAATTCATCACTTTGTTAGAACTAGTTAAACTGATTTTAACTCAATTAATTTGAGCTAAATGATTACACTCACACCACACTAGTGCTACAACTGCAACAGGACCCCAAAAATATTAGGATCACTCTACATGCCTCATCTTAGGCCCTCAACTCGAAAATATAGAGCTAACTTGGTCTTAATGACTTAGTTAACTAATACAAGTTTTATGAGATGAAATTGCAATTTATTGTCCAATTTATTTAAGGGAAAAATAAATTAGACACACACATTTCGCACCAATGTGTAACTGAATTTCTCACCAATATGTGACAGAAATTCCACACCAGTGTGTGTGTGCAATTTTTTCTTTTCTGGCTTCGAATTTCATTGTTTTTTGTTGCAAATTTCAATGCTCCATCTCAATAAGAAAGGAATTAAATCTATCCCGATCTGGTACCTTTGGAATGTTCTGCATGCAACACTTCTCTAGTGTTGTTTTCACCCGAAACTCTTGAAACTAAATAGCCTCTGAACAACTGAATCAGTATAATGCATCTGTCATCAGAGTCTTCTGACTGCTACTAGCTACTACTCTTGTCTACTGGAATCTCTACGTTATTTTTGACATCTGCATCCATGCCCTCTGCACTACTGCCAACTCTGATTTATGCTCCAGTATCCGACATTGGTCACTCTAATTTATGTCTTTGGACATCTAACTACATCAATCCAACCGATCCTTCCTTCTATTGTTGTACTGTGGGCTTCTCGTAGCCAAGTTCGAGCCATGAGATGCACCATCTCAATGGACCCTACCCAAGTTTCTTCTTGGGATTATATATGCACATCACCCCACCTCACACCTGGATGTATAGTTGCATGTAATCCCTCTGCCCATTTGGCTCGAAATTTCCCCCTCCTGGAGGTCTCTTTTTGACTGGACTCTTTCACTCGTTCTCCTCTCTTCTTCTCCAATTGTGGCTGCTTCACAACCTTCTGAGACTACTTTTGAGGCTGCATTTTGAGAGATAATTTCTCCCTCTCAACCACCAAGTCATTAACGACTACTTTTCTCCTCAAATATATGCATCCTCGACCTCTATACCATACAGGTTCTTGAATCTAACACCGATCTATTTCACCTGTTCTGTGGCTATGTGTTTAATTAAAACCTTTCCTTTTCTAAACATCACATCATAACCACAGTCTTTCAATACCGCTACGAAGACAAGACTCTTCCTTAGGACTGAAACATACGAAACATCTGCTAGTCTGAGAGGGGAGCCATACTCCCTCTAAAATGGATTTGTACCTATGTCGGTCGTGTTATACCTCCCGTCATCTCCAAAATCTATGTTCTACTGGAGGTCCTTCTCCACCAAGTCACTAAAGAGATCTCTATTCCCCATCATATGGAACAAGGCACCATTGTCTAGATACCACATTCATCCCATTATAGTGTTGGAAATGCATGAAATGAGAGTAAAATCAAGCTCGAACTGTGAAGCCAATGCTTCACTCGCTACAACTGGAGGCTCCTTTTTACTTTCCTTCTTTTGTGGACAATTCGAGGCATAGTGCCCATGCTCGTGAATTTTTTTAAATCTTGGACAAGTCTCACTTGGCATATTCACCTTTTGACTTCTTTCCCTTGGCTTTCTTTGCTTTTCCTACTAATGCACAATCTTCTTCTTTGTTGGTGTTGGAGGTCCCATATTTGGTGCTCTGCCTTATCTCTTCTATTACCAAGTTGGACCACAAAAGCTCCCAATCTGGTAACTTCTCCCTCCCATTCACAGAGTCCTAGTAAACATACCAGCTCTTGGAAGGCCTAGAAGTTCTAGGCTCACCAAATCATCCTGGGATACTATCACACCAGCACTTCCAAGTTCATCTCGACATTGAGTGAAATTCGCCAAGTATGTTGGTACCGTCTCGCCCTCCTCTATCATGATATTTCTTAGTTTTTCCTTCAGCACCAACTTCCTGTGGTCACTAATATTTTGAAACAGATCTGTCAAGGCCTTCCACATAGCAAATGGATTTTCCTTCCCATGGAGACTCGAGACAATATGATCTCAAACTCCCTCTAACGATATCCTTCTCGCCTTTGCTACCTTCTTCTACCATGCATCAATAAATTGGGCCTATGCTATTGCGGGCTTGGGAATGTCAGTATCTATGAATTCCTTAAACTTGTTTCCCTCCAACACTTCCTCCATCCTATCCTTTTATGAAATACAATTCGAATTTCCCTCAAGCTTATATTCAAGTCTCAATCCATTGAAAGACATCTTGATCTGTTGTTGGATCCTGAAGAATAAATCTGAAAATTTGAACCTATTCAAGACGAACTCAATTTCTTCTCTTCTATTGTGATTCTTAATGCTCCAATACCAAGTAGAAATTATATATAAATTATATACCAATGGATTCAATCTGATGTTGTGTTGTACTAAAACAATATACTGAATCCTTCTACAATATTTGTGTAATATAAAACACGGCCGCTCAATCACATGCAAGTAAGAGAAATAAGTAAATCAATATCATAACACAATATATTCTTGGGGAAATAAACTGCTCAAAACCTCTCTATCATATATTTTATAAAGTCAAGGAATCATGAAACAATACAATGCTTTCTCACACAACAAAAAATCTGCACTCTCATGTTGTCTCACTCCGTCCCTGCACTCTCATTGTCTCACTCAGATCCTGCTCCAAAAACTGGCTTGCAATGCTCATGCAAAATTGACAAAAACTTAGCCAATTCTCAGCCTCTGCTAAGCCCAGCCTTTCTCACGCAATCCATAGGGAAATAGGCCCTTATTAAATAGGAAATTCATCCTTCCTTGATTGCGAAATCCATCATGGATTCCTCATGGCTTTATAATTGCACATGGAATTCTCTAAAAATAAAAATTATAGTTATGCTCCCTTTAACCTTTGTCTCAACTGGGTCTTCATAAAAATTTACATGCATGCAGCTATTAATAGAAAATCATCAGTTGTATGATTGATCACTACTTGTGAATTAAATCTAAGTTAATTCACTAGACCTATCACTAATTCAACACTCAATTAGAACTAGTTAAACTAATTATAATTCAATTAATTTGAGTTAATTGATTACACTCAAACCACACTAGTGCTACAACTACAAGTGGACCCTCAAAATATTAGGATCACTCTACGTGCCTCATCTTATACCCTCAACTCGAAATTCTTGAGCTAACTCAGTATTCATGACGTAGTTAACTCATACAAGTTGTTATGATATGAAATTACAATTTATTGTCCAATTTATTTAAGGGAAAAATAAATTAGACACACACATTTCGCACCAATGTGTAACTAAATTTCTCACCAATGTGTGACTAAAATTTCACACAGGTGTGTGTGCAATTTTTTTCCTTTCTGTTTTTCATTTTCACTGTTTCTTGCTACAAATTTCAATAGATTCAAGTCAGAGGTCTCCACTACGACAAATCAACCCACTGAGAGAGAGCCCAAATTTTTTTTGGGGAGGAAAAGGTTAAGTGCCTGGAGATAGGCGTCTTTCCTTGCGGCGACAACCCAACATCCCTATATATGGAAGTATGGTCAGGCCTTGAGGTCTCAAGAGGTGGTTTCCCATATAGTCAATCATGTATATCAACCACGAAGAATGACTTTAGGACCACTCCCCCTAATACCACAAACCACAATGGAGTGGTCTCAAGGTTGGTTTCTTGAACCCGATGGTTTTTTTATTAAGAAAGGAAATTACTCGTAAAATAAAGCTCCTGAAGACCCTTTCTCTCAAATCTCTAACAGAGGACAGGTGGCAACATATTATTGGCTGCCAGGAGTGATTTTCGCTAACTATTTTAGCAAAATGTGGTCCAATCTGAGGTGGATATGTGGAAATCATTTTTTGCATTTTTGGGTACCCAAAGGGAACATATTTGAGTGACACGTGTCACCTATCACAAGTCGATATGTAACAGAGGTTACGTCGAAATGATTCCAACTCGCTGGGTGGAGTCCGATGGTATGTTAATAGTGAGCAAAGAGGTAGTGTCGGGCAACGGGAGTCGGCACACTTCCTGCATTGATAGGTTGGAAAGAACGATGACAAATGAGATTGAGGCTAGGAGGACCCCATGCGACAACTCATCCCATAGGAAAGACCAAAACAGCTAATAAGAGTGTGCAAAAGGAATGTCTTAGGTAGTGGGTGTCAGGACACGAAGGACTAGAAAGTTGGAAGGTGGCGCCAATTAAAACACATGTGGGTGGTTCCAATGGGACAATTCAACTTGGAAGATAGACCTCAATGGTTTATAAAGAGGGCGCTAGGTAATGCATCAGGATAGAAGGGCTATGGGCTAAGACCTCAATCTTGGTTATTTCACGTAGAAATAGACCAGGGGCATGGTGTATAAAGAAGCACAAATAAAAAGTGTCGAGATAGGGAGCTTCGACCTTGGCTCTAGGACTTGGGCTTTGGTCATTTGGCGTAGAAACAAGACCAATGGTGCAAATCCATTAACAAAATATTTTGGCCCACAAAGGGCTTAAACAAGCTAAGCGCCTAAAATCCTTAGCTAATGGTCGCAAAGACTTGGTCCTATGGAAAAAAACAGGTAAAGAGCAGAGAAAAAAGAGGCTCAGGCTCAAAAAGCGGAACTGTCAATTTTGGCAGTGGATTTAGAAGTCAAGCCAAAGTTAATTGGATATGAAACTAGAAGAAGCACTGCTAAAACATGTTAAAAGGATATAATTTCTAAAATCATTAATTTAACTTGAAAATTGAGCCCATAATTGCAAATAAAATATTAATAATTTAAGAGCAGATGCAAAAGACAGAAATGAATAGGACAAAGGAAAATATTAGAGATTTGTGAAAATATTTGAAGAACGAGATAACTAAATTCCAATTAACAATATCAGTCCAGAATTATTTATAAGTTGAATTCAAGTAGTAGAATTAAAAGGTTGCAAATATTAGTTTATGGATGAGTTTTTTTGGTGCAACATGATGCATAATAGTCTAGGTATGCATCAAAGGTGAATCAAAGAGAAACCTTGGTGTCTTAAAGGTGTTTGAGAAGGAAAATAATGGATTAGTGATTGATAATGCAGGTATATATAGTTTGGTGTTTTTATTAGTAATCAGAGATTATTGAAGGTGTTTGCATCATTAATTAGATATTGCTAAAGGTGTTTTCATCACTAATTAGATATTGGTGAAGGCGTTTGTATGGTAGCTTTGGTGAGCATTTTAAATGAGAAAGATTTATTTGTTTATGACATAAATTTACTATTGATCTGAGTTTGGGAGTTGAAAAGGAGAAAATGGAGGATGACGGCAAGGCTAGGGTTTCCTGTATCTTCTTCTTGGCACACGTGGGGGTTGTCGAGGTGGCGGAGTCCCTTGGCTAGCTACCAGGCGAGGAGACCAAGCAGCTTTTAGAGGCCCACGAACCTAAACCTACGTTGGTTGGGTGATCTCTATGGCACCATTTTCACTCTACAAACATGGTGGATGACCCTGGAATCACCGTCGACTGTCTTGGCCTTAGTCTCTACGGTGGGGCAGAGGCTCTTTACCATTGCTGGATTCCGAAGTTTTCTCACAACATTGGTTTCCAGTACCTAGCTCGCGGTGTTTTGATTGGGAAGACCTGCACTGGACTAGCGTCGACTGTTCTCTGTAGGGTATGGCGATTCTCTCCTTTGTCGTTCATTATGCGTTCTCATGGGCTTGGAGGTGGTGGTATACTTGAAACTGCAGTTTGGGGATACAGATTGATGGGCACCCATTGCATTTCTCCCATGTTTCTAGAAAAACGGGACAAATTCTACCACAGAGCTACCACATAAATCGAAAACATGGTAAACTCTTCCCCTTTCCATATTTTCATAAAGCTCCCAGGGGGCAATAAAATTTTAGTTTGGATATAGGAAAATGACAGGGTATCAAAACTGACGAAAATAATCAAGTTTGGCTCTGGATACCCATGTCATTATCAGTCATTGATTTATGGAAGAAAATCCTTACAAGATCCTTGCGTTGTCAAGGCATACTCCATTGGTCCTGGATGTACCATCTACGTCAACCTTCGATTGAGGGGTGGCAAAGTAGATCAGAGTAGAACCCACTGGCGCCATTGTGGAGAAAAAAAAATGCGTGCCTGAATTAAAAATAGATGTTCCTGATATAGATGAGCATCGATCCACTTATGAATCCCAAGCAACTTATGAATCCCAAGGAATAATATGCAGTTTCAATTGCTTTTGGCCTAAACCTGTGGAGCTTTTTCATTGGATCTTCACCAACTGGACCATGGACTGTGAAATCCATCTCTGTTCTAAAGGCTTCTTCATATTCAAGTTTACATCATCGGAAGCTAGAGATACCATTCTGAGGGATGGATCGTGGTTCTAGGGCACTACCAAACTATTCATTCCTCCATGGTTCCCCGATTTTGACACAAACACAATGGAAGTTACCATAATGTTGTTTTGGGTCCAGCTGTACAACCTCCCGCTTCATTTTTGGCAGGAATGTGTGCTAGAAGGCATTGGAAACATCCTTGGAAGATATATAAAAACATATACTCAATGTCTGGAGGAGTGCATCTACACTTTCGCACGAATCTGTGTGGAAGTGGACCTTAGCAAAGGTCTACCAGAGAGAATTCATCTGCTTCAACAAAAAATATGGATGCAACATTTAGATTATGAAAACACAACGTTAATATGCACAATATGCAGTAATACTAGACATTTACAAAACACATCCCCGGAGGTTAAACGAGATAACAGAAAAAAGAAGAAGACATGGAAGGTTGCCAAAGGATGGCAATTTCCATCAGATAACCTAGAGCTTGAGACAAACAAAGAATAGGAAGCCCCTATAACAAATGAGAGTAAACATACAACCACCTCACTGGGTGCACAAGAACAAGAAATGCAAGATTCATTTGACATCATTGCCACAATACAAATGACAATGGATCCAGGAGCACTAGATAGTGGGGGAAATAAAAGACAACACACATCAGATACTTCAGACTCTAATAAGGACAATGGAGCACTTACAGAAGAAAATTAGCTTGCCCTTATATTGGCCATGCCAACACAAGGTATTTGGCGAAAGGTTGAAAAGAAAAAAGGGAGAAAACCTTAGATTTTCTCTCCATTTACTATAGTTTTTATTTGCAGCTACTTGTTTGTCTTGATTAAAAATTACCTGCACATGTAACATGTCATTTTTTTTTAGTTAATAAAATTGTGAATTTTTCCTTGGGAAAAAAAAGCTATTGATTTGAGTTTGAAAATGGATGAAATACCATGGATCAAGAAGGCTAGAAAGTCGTATCTTGTAGATCAAGGGTAGTAACTCCTTCTAGTGGATGCTAGTAAATGAGTAGGGGCAAGATTCCATTTTAGCATAGACTGATAAAAAAACATGGGCAAGATTCCCTTTCAGTGAATATTGATAAATGATTCGAGATAGAAGTTATTTTCAGTAGCAACTGATAAACCTACAAGTAGTAGCTTGTGGGGAAATTATGTAATCAAGTTAAAGCTTGTAATAAAAATAATATTGGTGTCTTTTGTATATGTTTCTCATGAGCTTGACGTTTATGATGTTATTTTCTACATGATTTAGTTGTTTTGTTGATCCATGAATAATTGCTAAAGTGGTTGAAAAGTATAATTTGTGAAAAATGTATAATTTGGCCACACTACTGATTCACCCCCGCTCAGTAGTGTCTCGGTTTCCATTGTTTTTAACAATTGGTATTGGACTCAATGTTCTTCAGGATCAATTTAACATCTAAAAGGAAGATCAGGGATCATGGAGAACCAAGATTGGATTACCTCATATGGAGTTCCATTTTTTAATGGCTCAAAAAATACAACTCTGAAGGTAAGGATGAGAATATACTTAAAAGCTCTTGATTTAGATTTATGGATATTTGTGGAGTATGGAGTAATAAATAATAATTTTGATAAAAAAATACAGTAAGGAAATGATGAGAGGTACTTCTAGGTCAGATATTGAAAAAGTAATCTATTTTAAAATTTCTAGGGATATATGGGATAAATTGTAATCCATCTATGAATTAGACATGCATGTTGCACGTGATGTCAAGAGGCTTTAAGTGGAATGATGAAAGCGTCAAGATTGATCGCATTGAAGATCATGAATTAGATGATGATTCTTAAGTATCAATATACAATTGATGATCAACATCCACGGAGATGCACTCTACGGTAATTTAATTTTTAAAGTTATTGTCATACGGTAGGGTAATTTATATTCAAACTGATCACCTGAAAGTACTAGTGATAGTGATAGATTATCATCAAGTTTTAGTGGAGAAATGACCAACTTGATAGTAATAGAAGGCCTTGACAGTGGTCAAGACAATGGGTCCACCTTTGGTGAATAATAAGAAAGTACAACTTGTGTGTCAGTAAAATAATCCATAGAGTCATCAAGGGAACAAACTCTTGAATGAGATGTGAGTGAAAATGACTCTTTCCATGGATCTAGTTGCTCCTCTAATGAATTGGAAGATCTTGATGAAAAGATATATTTGAAGAGGCAGCTCATATAATATCTTGAGGAGATCAAGAAAATAAAATCCAACAATATGAATTTAGAGAAGGAGAGTATAGCATTAAAAGAGGAGTTGATGAATCTTCAGAAGCATGAAAATAATTCTAAAACATTTGAAGACATTCTGACGAGTCATTGTTCCTCCCAAGCTGAGAAAATGTTGGAACATGACAATGGCAGGTAAGAATCATTAAAGAGGTCCACCATCTTTGTCAAAAATAGATCCAACAACACTGCAATGGTGCAGAAAAGAGAGTAGCATCAAGGAGATAAAAGGACTTATAAGAATCAATATAAAGGTGTGTGGTCCCTTATATGTTTTTATTGTAACAATGCAGGGAAATTTTCCTCCAAGTGTCTAGAAATGAAAATGAAGGTGCACAACAAAGGTGGAATGCTCCATTTCAACCACAACCATGAGTTGTTGAGATCAATTTGAACGTCCAAGAACAGAGATCGTTTTTTCCATCAAAGGAAATATTACTAATGGCCCAAGAATAGCAAGAGAATGAGTATCAATCAATGATATTGGACAATCAGAATATTTGGTAAGATAAGTTGTAAATTTTTTAGATGTTATATGCTTGATGCAATCTTTACTTTTATCCTAATATCGATCGACAATCACATAAAAAATAAAGTAAAATGCGAGATATAACATACTAGTAGACGACGAAGACAAGCCAAATATCTATATATATATATATATATATGTGTGTGTGTTGGTGCGTTACGACGGTCGGCGGGATGCTGGCCCCGGCGGGGGTCTCGGTATGGTCGGCCAACCGAAGTGTCGCAAAACCCTCATGGAAGACTAGATTAGTCGGCCTAAAGTCAACGAAAGTCAATGTTGTACCGATCGATAGTTAACGCAAACAACAACGACGGCAAGTCAACGTAGCCAAGTCAAGGTAATGTCAACCTTAGTTTTTGTGCCAAAAAATGCGGATTGATGAGATTGAATTTTTGGGGAAGATTTTGGGTCAATTTGACCAAGTGTTGACCAGTGTGACTGGTCAATTGCTGCGTTAAAACCCTAGATAGTCTGAAATCCTAGGCATTGTTTTTCCCACGTGTGAGTGAAGAAGAGACTCCAATAGATGATTGAACCAATCATGTGAGGAGAGAATGTGATGTGATGGATGAGTGAAAATGACCTCCAATGTTGACCTATTTATATCCATCGGTTATGGTGTGTGACACGGTTCTTGGGGCTTCAAGCTTACATTTCATTTCAAGTCGGCCTACACATATTTTGAATAAATTCAAAATAAATGTTCGACTCATTGGATCAAGATGAACTTTAGATCGATCTTGCACCTCTCACGAAAAGAGGAATCCAATAAAAATATTGGAATCTTCATCTAAGAATCACAACATGAGTTTTGGACCTAGTTGTCCAAAATTAACACTCCTTCTCAACTGAGGAGAACTCCATCCATCTGTGCCATCCAAACATCATACGTCATCCTAATGTAACTTAATTTGCTAGCTTCTTTATTTTAGAACAAAATTGGGTCGATCCATAAAGACATCATTCACAGTGGACGATTTCGCCAAAGGTACGAAACCTCTATAGGATTCAAAAAGAGTCCCATACCAACACGAGAAGTTGGTTTACACGACCAGTCGGTTGTGGGAATTCTAAAAACCTCACCAGACTTCCAGTCCCAAATCAAGTGGTTAGATAGTACCATCCTTGACATAGAGAGTATGACAATCTCGTGCCTCCATCGATGCTCCTTTCTAGTCTCTAGCTTTTCCCACCTCAACGGCCAAATGAGAGGTACTTCCCATGAGTCAAGGACTCAATGGGTAGGATACTATCTTGGCACATATCATGAGAGGTGGCTTGAAATCCAATCATCATAATGATGGGGCGGAAAGCACCATAAATTTTCACAAACCTAGCCCTATGTGTGCTTATAGATGCGAGAAGCTATCCCCAAAGCCCCCCAAAGCTACCGGAGGTCATCGTCCAACGAACCCTCGGAATAGGGTCATTCCATGATTCAAAGATTCTCACGAGAAGGTTAGGAACTTGACCTTCCCCGGGGCTTTGTGATAATATCCTGACTTGCTCATCGTTCTATATGATAAACCTTACGATGCCTCGTTGTACCATATCCTAGATAAAGTGGTACACGATATCAATATGCTTGGACCGATCAGGGCCGGGGATTCTCGGACAATCCCGACTCTGATTGTCCCGCAATTATCACGGTGGTATATCACATGCAGGCTTGACTCCTTGAAGAGATTTTGAAACCAAAGCTGCTTCATAGTAGGCCATACTCAACGCAATGTATTCAGGATACTGCGGTGCTTAAAGCCACCGACCTGCTTCCTTCTCGTCATGATATCGAAGTAGAACCAAGTGTGAAGCATGCAATACGATGTGCTCTTACAATCACCACGTGCCATCCCAATCGACATCGATATATCCATGGAGTGTCATGCTTCCGAAGCGATTATCTCAACCCATGTTTTATCATGCCCCAAAGATATCTCATGATTCTTGGCACCAACCTATTAAAAGTGATGAGGCTCAACCATATGTTGACTCAAAATTATTCCTTTGTAAACACTCATTCATACGGTGTCCACTAAGAACATCGGAGGCCCTATTATTTTGAAATGCTGGGTAGGATTTTCTAGCACAAGCCCAACAATGTTGCCACTCAAGTTCTTAAGGTTGAGCTCCATCGGTGTCGACACGGACTTACGATCCACCACTGCAAATAATTCCGACTTCACAATAAATATTCCTTAGAAATGAAAATCTCTCAAGGTCTGCGCGGAAACCTCCGAGGGCCTAGGAAGTAATGCATCGAGTCCTAGGTCCTTCATCTTGAACTCGGCGGTGAGCTCCCTCTTGCATTGATGAATGAGAGGGGTCCAACACACCTTAAGAAGAAATTAGATCCACATACAGGCACCGAATGAGAGGCTTTTCTCTATCAACCTTGAAGTAAAGGTTGAGATCAACATCCTTATCGTTGCGCCCAACTTCATCAAGTAGATATCTATCCTCTAGTACCAGATTTGGGTGCTTTCTTCCATTGATGAAGGCTTTCTTCAACTTTGCGGAACATGGGTGTCCAGATGCGGACTTCAAACCCTAGAGGTTGCTCCCGCTTTTTTGTTCCTTTGTCGCACCATGCAAAAATGTAGTCTTCATCATACGATGAAGACTTCATCCTTGCATAGCAGTAAAGACTACTTGATGAATTGGATGGTGGTATATCGGGCTGAAGTGAAAATATATCATCATAGTCTACACATTCACTTTTGAGAGAAGCCATGGGCAACGAATCTTTCTACTGAAAATTTTAGCACTTCCATCGGTCATGCTTGATCAACATAGAGCCATTTCGAGGTGACAACTTCTTTTTTCCTCGACGTAGGCTTATCCCAAACATCATTCTTCATAATGGACTCATATTCTTCATGCATAGGATCCTTAGACTTGATGCTTTACGACTTCCTCAAAAGATCCGGGGCTCAGATTGTGCGATTGTACTCATGGGCTGCTAGATACCCTTGGTATCTGTTCGGCTTCTTACTTTCACAAAATGTTCCCCTTGGGGCCCAGAGGATGTCTCTTAGCATCCTCGAGAGTTTCTGAGCCATGATGGTCTCTTCCTCATTGAAGGAGGTGGATCAATAGGGTCTATGGGTCCTTTAACATTGGGCATCATCTCATCCTTCGGTTCTTCTTGATTTCCAGGCCTTGCTTCATGATCTTCCTCGGATCTAGGAAAATTGATTACTTTCCTTAGGGAAGCATCTTCGTCAAAGGTAACATCGTGGCATATCTCCACTTCCTTTGACCCGGGAACATAGACTCTATGAGCCTTCGAAGTTTCGCTATAGCCCACAAAAATTCCCTTCTTCCCAAAAGCATCAACTTGCTCCTCTTCTTCGGTCACTGAAAATAAATAGGATATCCAAAAACTCTAAATGTGAGACGTCATGTTTCTTGCAAAGAAAACCTCTTCGGAAGTTTTGGAGTCTAGGCGGAATGCGGGCATTGGTTTGTATGTACACGACAATGTTTGTCTCCCCACGAAACTTTGGTAGACCTTGGTCTGGCATGGCACGGTAAACGCCTAAAATGGTCTAATTATTTTCTTTGACAATGCCATTAAACTCGGGAGTATAAACGAGTTTTGGTCTCCTCTTCATGCCATCTTATACGCAAAATTTTCTTGAACTCATTCGTCTCATATTCGATTACCATTATCGGTCCTTAATATCTTGATCTTCTTGCCTATTGGAATTTGCACAGGCTTTGAAGATATGGAACCACATAGAAAGCATCATCCTTCTTTTTCACAAAGTCAATATCTAGTTTTTGCGATAGAATTCATCTATGAAAGTCATATAATAAGAAAATCCTCCCAAGGATGTCACGGGCAACATACAGGACAAATCATAATGAATTCTTTCAAGACATCGGATGTCTTTGTGACGCTTGAGGAAAGGTCCCCTTGTATGATTTCCTTGACACATCCACGACATACCTTCATGATCATTGTGAACTCGGGCATCCTTGTCACCACCTTCCTTTGCCTTGGGGAAGGTATTTGTAGTGAAGGTGTCGGCTATGGTGCCATATTTAGAGTATGTCGGATAGTATCACATGTCATCGCTCCTAGTGGAATTACTCTAACCTAGCGACAGAGTATATCAACTCTAAACCCAATCATGATAGCCTCCTTGGAAACTCTTCTTCCGGATACACACCTTCCCATCAATGGATGCCATTGAAAACTTTGTCTTCCATGGCCAAAATAGACACAAGGTTCTTCTTCAAATCAGGGTACGGTACATCTTGCGAGCGAGGAGGACTTGACCTTGAGACAAGTGGATACAGTCCCTATCCCTTTCATGGGATATGTGGCATTATCTCCGAGGATAATTTTTAGATAAACATCCTTCTCAACCATGTAAAAAGTGCTTCCTTGAACCTAGTGATGTGCCTTGAGGCATCACTATATATCAGCCAAACAATCATAGTGTTGGGTAGAGATGCGAGAGAGGAAAATAGAAGAATGAATTCATTTTATTTTATCATCCATGACATTCGTTCCTCATACAAATTTCTTGACCTTTTTGTAAAGAGTTTGCCCATTTCCACCGGAAGGAAGCCTTCCTCTTTCACCATTCATTTCTGTTGTTCCTTTGATTTTCATTCATCTAGGTTGTTGTTGTTGTCATCATCCTCACGGAGAATCCTTCTTATACGGGTATTCTCTAGCATAGTGGCCGAGGATTGTGACAAGTGTAACATTTACCTTTCTTCCCTTGGGTCCTTTCTCTTTCTTCCTCGAACCACCAAAAGTTCTTCTTCTTAGCATGAGCAATGAAGGCAGCAAATTCATTCATTTTCATATTCTTTCATCCTTGTCTCTTCTTATACCCATCTCGATATTACTTCGTCAAAATCGGTATCACATTGTTATTTAGAATGGTAGTGTTGAATACATGCCATTCGGATGAGAGACCTCTAAGTGCGGTGAGAACCATCCCTCAATCGTATTTTCTCCCCCGATAGCCAAAATAGTATTCCTACGATTTCGGTCGGCTTCGGAAAATATGATTGAACGGATTCATCCCTACCTTTCTTCATATTCTTCTATTGGTTCTTGAAGAATAGGACTTGATTTGCATTGTTTTCCTTGAACATGTTGACCAACTTATAATACATCTCCTTTGATGTTCCTAGATCATATATGTAGGCAACAAGAATCTTATGGATTGAGTCCTTTGATCATCGGCTTTGCTTTAATTTGTCCCTTCTTATACTTTGACTTGGTGGCAACGGTGTAGTGGATGGAGGCTCTTGAATTTTACTGAACATAGTACATGACATCTTGGTCTTCAAACATAAGATCCAATGCTATATTCCAGGCATGGAATTCTTCCTTCCCATTCAATTTGTCATTAGCTTTAAAGTCGTTATAGTTTGAGGTATCCATGCTCTTCTTCGGTGATTGCTACAAGCTTGGGCTTTGTCTTCACCTCATCTCTGATACCATGTAAATTTTTTAGATGTTATATGCTTGATGCAATCTTTACTTTTTATCCCCAATATCAGTCAGCAATCACATAAACAAGATGTAACATACTAGTAGATTGACAGAAGACAAGCCATATATATATATATATATATATATATATATATATATATATATATATATATATATATATATATATATATATATATATATATATATATATATATATATATATATATATATATATATCTGTGTGTGTGTTGGTGCGTTACGGCGATCAGCAGGATGCTTCAACCAACAAAGTCTGAATATGGTCAGCCAACTAGAAGTGTCACAAAACCCTCATGGAAAGCTAGATAAGTCAACCTAAAGTCAAAAAAATTCAATGTTGTACCAGTCAATGGTTAACGCAAAAAACAATAGCAGAAAGTCAACGTATCCAAGTCAAAGTCAATGTCCAACCTCAATTTTTGTGCCAAAAAATGCAGATTGATGAGATAGAATTTTTGGGAGAGTTTTGGCTCAATTTGACCAAGCATTGACCAAAGTCAACGCTGGTCAATTTTTGCGTTGGAAACCCTAGATAGTATGAAACCCTAGCTGCTGCTTTTTCCCACGTGTGAGTGAAGAAGAGACTCCAATAGCTGATTGAACCAATCATATGAGGAGAGAAAATGTGATGTGATGGATGAGTGAAAATGACCTCCAACTTTGACCTATTTATATCCATCAGTTAGAGTGTGTGACACAACTGCTGGGGCTTCAAGCCTGCATTTCATTTCAAGTCGGCCTACACATATTTTGAATAAATTCAAAATAAATGTTCCGCTCATCGGATCAAGATGAACTTTAGATCGATCTTGCACCTCTCTGAAAGAGGAATCCAATAAAAATATTGGAATCTTCATATGAGAATCACAACATGGAGTTTGGACCTAGTTGTCCAAAATTAACACTCCCTCTCAACTAGGGAGAACTCCATCCACCTATGCCATCCAAACATCATGCGTCATCCTGCTGTAACTTGCTATGCTAGCTTCTTTATTTCAGAACAAAAGTGGGTCAGTCACAAAGACATCATTCTCGATGGACAGATTCAGCACAGAGGTCTGAAACCTCTATAGGACTCAAAAAGAGTCTCATACCAACCTGAAGTTGGTTTACCTGACCCGAAGTCAGTTGAAGGTCCGAAACCTCACTAGACTTGATCCCAGATCAAGTGGTTGGACTGTGCCATCCTTGAAATAGAGAGTACGACAATCTATGATGCCTCCATGAGTATCTGCTACTAGTCTCTAGCTTTTCCCACCTCACTGTCCAAATGAGAGGTACTTCCCATGAGTCCAGGACTCAATGGGTAGGATGCATACATGGCACATATCATGAGAGGTGAACCAAATCGATCATCATAACGATGGGGCAGAAGCACCATAAATTTTCACAAGACTAGCCCTATGTGTGGTTATAGATTTGAGAAGCTATCCCCAAAGCCCGCTAGAGCTACCAGAGGTCATCGTCCAACATGACCCTCAGAATAGGGTTGTTCCACGATTCCAAGATTCTCACAGAAGGTTAGGAACTTGACCTTCCCCAGGGGCTTTGTGAGAATATCCGCAACCTGCTCATCAGTTCCTATATGATCAAGCCTTACGATGCCTCATTGTACCATATCCAAGATAAAGTGGTACCTGATATCAATATGCTTAGACCGATCATGGAACACAGGATTCTCAAACAACCGAATCCAACTCTGATTGTCACAGAGTATCACGGTGGTATATATCACATGCCTGAACAACTCACTAAAGATATTTTGTAACCAAACTACTTCACAGTAGGCCATACTCACTGCAATGTATTCAGGCTCCATGGTGCTCAAAGCCACCGACTTCTGCTTCCTTCTCATCCATGATATTGAAGTAGAACCAAGTGTGAAGCAGCATCCCGATGTGCTCTTACGATCCACCACGCTGCCAGCCCAATCAACATCAGTATATCCATAGAGTGTCACGCTCTCGGCAGTGTATCTCAACCCATGTTTTATCATGCCCCAAATATATCTCAATAGATTCTTAGCACCAACATAGAAAAAGTGATGAGGCTCAACCATATGTTGACTCAAAGTGTTCACTGTAAAACATACGTCCGGACAGGTGTCCACTAAGAAAATCAAGGCCCCTATGAGTTGAAGATACTCAGTAGGATTTTCTAGCACAAGCCCAGCAGCACTGCCACTCAACTTCTTAAGGTTGAGCTCCATCGGTGTCGACACGGACTTACAGTCCACCATACCAAATACTTCCACAAGCTTCACAATAAATATTCCTTGAGAAAGGAAAATCTCTCGAGGTATCTGCCAGACCTCCACACCTAGGAAGTAATTCATTAGTCCTAGGTCCTTCATCTTGAACTCAGCAGTGAGCTCCCTCTTGCACTGATGAATGAGAAGGTCAACACCTGCCAAGAAGAGGTCATCCACATACAGCACCAGAATGAGAGGCTTTTCTCTATCAACCTTGAATTAAAGGTTCAGATCAACATTACTACGAGCTATGCCCAGCTTCATCAAGTAGATATCTATCCTCTTGTACCAAGCTCTGCATGCTTTCTTCAACCGATAGAAGGCTTTCTTCAACCTGCAGACATGGGTGTCCTGATCCTAGACTTCAAACCCTAGAGGTTGCTCCAGATACACCTCTTCCTTTATCGCACCATGTAGAAATGCAGTCTTCACATCCATCTGATGAAGACTTCATCCTTGCGTAGCAGTAAGGGATATGATAGATTGGATGGTGGTATATCGGGCCACAGGTGAAAATATATCATCATAGTCTATCGCTTCCTTTTGAGAGAAGCCACATACAACAAATCTTACCTTGAAAATTTTAGCACTTCCATCAGATCCATGCTTGATCTTATAGAGCCATTTCGAGGTGACAAATGCTTTTTCCTCCAGCCTTGGAAACACATCCCAAACATCATTCTTCATAATGGACTCATATTCTTTGTGCATAGCATCCTTCTAGACTTTATGCTTTACGACTTCCTCAAAAGATCCAGGCTTAGATTGTGTGATTGTACTCATGGCTGCTAGATACCCTTGGTATCTATTCGGCTTCTTACTTTCACGGAATGTCCCCCTTGGGGCCAAATGTCTCTCAACATCCTTGAGAGTGTCCCTAAGCCATGATGGTCTATTCCTCATTGAAGGAGGTGGATCAATAGGGTCCATCGGTCCTTCAACATCGGGCATCATCTCATCCTTAGGTTCTTCTTGATTTCTAGGCCTTGCTTCATGATCTTCCTCAGATCTAGGAAAATTGATTACTTTCCTTAGGGAAGCATCTTCGTCAAAGGTAACATCGTGGCATATCTCCACTTCCCTTTGACCAGGTGTTAGTGTCGGTATCTTCATCCCTCCGTCAGTGATAAAAATTCTCTTGTTTCATTGCATATTAGGTGTCTCACTTAGTCAGCTGCATTCCATTAGGAGCATGGATCATCTGACGGTAGTGGCTTGTTGTTGATTTCTTCCCTCATGTCTTTTACATGCTAGCCCATTTCCATTCATTAAGATCATCTGCAGTCACTTTTTGTTTCATAGTTTGCAAGAGTCATTTTTTTTAGAGGTTTCGGTTTTATTAGGTCTAGGGTTTCATCACAAAAGTCTTCAAAATGTCCAATAATGGTTAGCAGACACATGACGAGGTAGAATAAAGTTCCAATACCAATAAATCCTATCATCATATGCTCAGAAATGTATTTTTCCTCAAAACCCTATTTTGAGGAAAAACAGAGTATTTTAGGTTTTTACTGTATAAATTTATGTAATTTCAGTTCTCTCATATGTAAATAACTTCAATGGCAACCCTGGTCACCTTGCCAGACTTCAACAAATCCATCCCCTGCAAGGCAAACAAAAAGAAAATCATTTAGTTAATCAGAGGCAAAATGAAGCAAACTGCCTAAAACAGAGTTTAAAAAAGTGTCAAAGGTAAATATTACAAAAGTGGGTTTTTTTGGAGTGGAAAATTAAAGTCTCTTGTATATAATTCATTTTCATGTTGAAAAGGGCTCATTTGCATTCCAAGAAGAAAGAATGAGCAAAGGAGAACCATGATTGGAGAAAGGGAGTATTTTGAAGGTAAATTGGCAAGTTTTAGGTGCGCGGTGCATTGGTTGAGAGGCACAGCGCATACCAGTGGCGCGGCGCATAGAGCCGGCCTCCACAGTGTAAAAAATACACTGGCGCGACGCATAGAGCTACAAGCCCGATTTCACCTATAAACCTTCTCAAATTTCCAAATTCACTCAATCTTAGGTGTGCAAGTAAGTCAAGCCTTTTTCCATTGCAAGTGAAGATTTTTTCTTAGAATTTATGGTGGTTTAGTGTGTAAAAACTCAAACCCTACCTCCTTCCAGATTTTCTCAAAAACAATGGCTTAGAGTTTGTCTTTGTGTTTTTGTTACCAAATCCACTCCATCACCCCCTCACTTTTTGAATCCTCCATTCATTCTTCACTTTAATCCATTCATTCCCTAATTCCCATATTCCTTAAATCCCACTATCCTAAACCCTAATTGCTATCCCAAAAGCCTAAAAATTGTCCCTAAAACCCTTCAATTCCCCAAATTCCAATTAGCAACATTCCTAAAATTCCTCTTACCCTCTTCCTTCATAGTCCCTCATACATTTTCTTACCCTTGGCAGCAAAAGATTAAAGAAACCTAAAATCTCTTCATACTCATCTAAGACAACACAAACTTTGGCAAACATGGAATCTGATCCCTCTTATGACCAAGATGAAGAGACACACAATGATTATCGAGGAGGCGAAAAGAGAAAAATAAACTTCAGATATTGGTAGCTACAAAACACCTGGTCAGCTACAGAACAAGCTGCATTCTATAG
Source organism: Pinus albicaulis (assembly GCA_034641835.2). NCBI lineage: Eukaryota > Viridiplantae > Streptophyta > Pinopsida > Pinales > Pinaceae > Pinus > Pinus albicaulis. The sequence continues at coordinate 1,842,172,032 of CM076578.1, forward strand.
CTAATTTGCAAAAACTTATTAAAATAGAATAAACCATGAAAATACAATATGTCAATCAATTGCATGTATCCTTGAGACAAACCTAAAAATTATTCATTGATTAGGGCTTATGAATTGATGAAAGAGAGGTGAAATTTCAAATGAGATGAGAAATTTGTAAAGGAAAGGGAAATTTTGGGGTTCAACAAGTGGTCTTCTCTGACAACCAAAACCATCCTCCTGATCGTTATATATCTGTCTATCCCATTATGTCACCTCATCCATCTGTTGCTCCCGCTAATCACCTCTTCTCCCACACAAATTAACGCGTTAAGTAATTAATTTACTTAACCATTAACCATTGGACTCGCACAATGAATAAAAAAAACACAAGGAAACTAAAAATTACTGTGCTCTCCTAATACTGTTTGTACAACAGGTTTTCATTTCGAATTGTTACAGTTCCATGAAAATCCGGGAAAGAAATAAACTATCTACAGATCATAGTAATTTCCTCCATTATTCTACTTTTTTCATTCTAATTTCCTTTCCATTCCCTGCATACTTGCACAATCAACAAATCAATAAATTTTTGCAACCTTAACCAGTTATGCCTCCCAAAAAAAGGTCAAGAACCCTTTATCCCAATTGTTCACCCTTCTGTTGACCTGGACCATATTAGCCTTGTAGACAGAGACTTCAAAATTGAGGAGACCCTCTGTGAATTCGACCTATTTGACGTTTATTTCTAGTTAGAAGATAAAGTAATTGATGATACTGATGACATTGGATTTTGGGGCACCACTTTGCCTAATAATATTTTCCCCAAAACCCACAGTGCCCCTGAATTCATCAGAAAGTGCCATGCCTGCTATGTCCCTAATCAAAGAGTTGTAATTGCCCCTACTAGTGAAGTCTTATTTACAGTCAATGCCCAATCCATTAACCAAATGATGCAGGGACCCTCAGCAGAAAATACAACACCTTTTTCCCGTGAAGCCTTCATAGAGTTATACCAAAAGCTATATTTTTCTAAGAGAGCCAAAACCTTTGAGTTTTTCTTGGCTGAAAATACCCCTTTACCCAAGCAAAACCCTCCATATTCCTCATCTATCTTCCCTGAAATGACCAAGCATATAGTCACTATTCTTTCATATATTTTTGGGTATTACTTTTACCAGTGGATAGATGAGGAAATTATAGTATTTTTGTCTATATTGTCCACATATTCCAAGCCCTCTATTATGTTTAACTTCAGTCAATTCCTAACACACAACATCCATGACCAATTTGTAAAGTTTCATACAGAGGAGGTGTTTAAGTATACTTATGTAATTGTTTACATGTTTTTATATTTTCAGGCAGAAAGATTTCAATTTTCCATGAAGAAGATGGATGATGATGGACACCCATAGTCTGTCATCTTTTGGACCACTCTATTAATGAAGGAACAAGAAGAGTACAACTAAAAATAGTTCATTGAACTATTTGTACACCCAACCATGAATATGCTAACCAGAACAATTTAGCCTATAATAAGTGAAGACATCAAAAGTATTATGAAACTTTCAAATCAAGATAGAACATGAGACTGGTACTTATACGATAATTACATAGAGCTTAGGATTTATGGATGTAAATTACCTACCTACAAATTTCCAAAATTCCTCCAAATGAGGATTTTTGCCTTGGAGTATATCAGACAGATACTAAATGTTGATGAGGTTCATTTTGTTTTAGCAAAGAAGAAATCATATTTCAGGATCAAGTTTGAAATTGGACCTTTCATATGCAACAACAGGGCAGCAGGAGAGGAAGCTGATAAAAGATTGAAAGAGATGAAATTCGCTCACAAATTTACATGGTCCTATGATCCATTTGGGATCATTTTTAAAATGATGGTGGAAAACAAGTCTACACCCTACATACACTCACAGGCCAGAAGTATAGCAGTTCATGAATCAAACAGACTCGGCAGAGAACGCTTTGCAGAAGGCCGAGGATCAGGTCATATCAGCTTCAGTATTACAAACCCATGTGCCACAATAAAAACATGACAGAGAGGAAAAGCAAGAAGCAACAAGGAAGAGGCAGAGGGAAGATCAGTCACCTTCAGTGACTGATACTTCCAATAAATAATTTAAAATGAAATACAGGAAAAGAGCCAAGATCCATATGGATATTGATCAGGGCAAAGAGTCAGAGCAAGAGACAATTATCAACATCAGAGACACTCTAGGATCTTCTCCAGTAGGTGGTCAACCCATCTCTTCCCCTACTACTACAACTACTATGCCAAATCAGCAGCAAGCTCTTCATACATCCACATCTAGTGCTGCTACAAGAGAAAAGGAAAATACATTTTTTGATACCTTCAGGGAAATCAAACTAAGGAATGAAATTTTGAAGAATAGCACATACACCCAGTTTTGGAAACAAAGTTCCAGCTCTCAGAGTGGACCGTCATCATCATTTGACTTAGAAAAAGGGAAAATGCACATGACATTCCTAGAAGCCCAAATTTCAAAGCCTAAGATAGTTGCAGACTACAAGAAGACTTCATTTGAATTTAGCATAAAAGATATGCATCCCATCGATGAGATGGAAATGCATAAACAAGCAGGTGAAATGATCTCTTCTACACTAACCAATACATCAATGAATTTTCCTAAGATGTAGGTTTCATTAGAAAAATTTTAGCCACAGCTTAAAATGGAGAATATCTCTTCTTTGTCCAAGGATACAAGGATAAAATCCTTGGAGGAATTGGTAGTAAAGATGGGATATGAGCCCTCTAATGTGCATGTTGTGGAAGAGATAATCAAAAAGAAAAATGCAGATATAACAACATTAAGGAAGCAACTGAAGATGTCATTCATAGAAGATCCACTCACAAAGGAAATTGAGGAGAAAAAGTCCAAGAAATCAGAGATGATGAAACTCATCATGGAGCAGATTGCCCAACTGAGACAAATGGAATCTGAGATGGATTAAATGGTCAAAGAAAAAGAGAAAGCTGCAAAAACTTCTATTTCCCCTTTAGAGGTTGTACCCCTTATAGTCATTCCTGCATCAACAAATTCTACAGCTAATACAGGAGATGTTTTAGATCAGTTGGAAAAAAAAGTGGAGAATATGTCACTACAATCAGAAGAAACTAAAAGACTGTAGGTTCAAATAAAAAAAATTGAAGACCATAAGGTAAGGACTCAGACTTCCCATGCAACAGAATTACAGAGAATTCATAAGCAGATAAAAAAATTATAGAAGACTAAAAGGGAACCCTCCATTGGCAACACCCTAGGTCAGGCTAAAGAAATTATTTGGACCAACATTATTGAATCCATGAATGAAATTTGGCCATATATCCAGATTATTTTTGAGAAAAAATAATCGATTGATAAAGCTAATACGACCATTTCCACTATAAATGAAGAGCTGGGAGATATGCTTGATACAGCCAACAGAATCATTAAGTTTCTGAATTCCAAAAACATATATGAACTTGATGATCTGGGAGTAAATAATAGGATAGAAAAAATCTTGGAAGTGAAAAAGGTTCTTACAAAAAAGAGCTTAGTTCAACAACTTGAAGAAAAATTTCATGGGTTGGAAATTGCAGTCAGCAGGTTTTTTAACAGAATTGAGCCATTAAATAAGATGGGTCTACCTTAATTTTTTGTTATCAGTGAAAAAATGATAACCAAGGAAGATTATGTAAAGAAGCTTAAAGAAATTCCAAAGGATATAACCAAATTCTCAAACATCAAAGGTTCTATGACAAGGAGAGGTTTTCTAGAAGCTATGAGTAACAACATTTTTATTCAGCATGAAATAAAGCATAACTTTGTGGTCAAACCCACATTTTCTATATATATATTGAGGTAGATGAGATCTATCGAAAGGCCACAAAGATAAATATTCCCGATGAAGGTCAGTGGGATAAGTTGTGCGAGTATCAGGAAGAGTAAAGACTAGCTACAACAAGCACAACAACGAGGGTAGCAAATATATTAGATCGTGCAACAACTATTTCCTATATAAAAGTGCCAGATGTCTAGATGTCTTCAAAAATTCTACATTTTTGGGCACGTTAGTCAAATACTGTTATTTTTGTAATTAATAACATATTGCATGTTTGATATCGCAATCTTTGTAGAATTAGTATAGATACTTCATGTATTCGAAGTATTCATGGGTTGGACTCTGATCATTGTAGTCATTTTCTATTGAGCATTGTACTTTTTTGAGTTGCTAGAACATCAATAATATGAAAACCATTCACAAGATACTTGTGCTATATATTACTGGTGATGTCTTTCCTTTTGTGACAGTTATTTTCATTGTTTATCTTTACTGTGCATAATTTTAATCTAATTGTAGAACAGAAAGTGAAGAATAAGATTTGTTATTTGAACACCCTATTTCTAGCTATATTTAGAATATATATGTTTTCTTCTAGAGTCTGATTTATAAATTCTTAAATGATTCTCAATCATTATTGAATTAACCATTTCTTAATTTCATAATTCATTTAGAATTGTAAGATCCAGTAAGTGTAACTAGCTTTCCCTATAACTACTCTTTAAAAATTTGATGTAACATCTAGCCTTTATTTGAATCCATAGCCCAATGGAAATAAATTAATCTAAGCACACCCACCAATCCAAATAATAAAACAAACAAACAAACAATTCAACACTATCATAACTAGCCTAATATCAACTCAGAAAACAAAGCTAAAACATAAAGATAGATCCATGTCTGAAGATGGTAGGGCTAGATCCCAGCTTTAAAAGCGGTTTTGATGCCGTCCTATATAATTATTATGCAAATCTTAAAATTATAGAACAATAACATAGTAGGGACCATACTGGAGATGAACGAATGGAAAAAATTGTCATTTCTTTCAAATTCTGAAACCCTGGTTCAAAAAACTTTGTATGATAGAAATATTTCAAGAAGATTGGTTTTCTTTCTTTTTTGTAAATAATGAGAGTGTGTGTGCCTTAGGTCTTAATTCTGGCTCCCAAAAGAGCCTACACTAGATCTTGTCCTAACCCAAATCCTACAACTATAGTGGATGATTCTGAAAAACTTTTAAGAAGAACCAGAAAACCAAAGAGTCAAAGGATTATTAGTCCTCTTTCTAGAAAAAATAATCTTACTGAAAAGTTTGATAATATACAAGACATTGAATTTGACTTAAATTTCGAACAAGGTTTATTCAGTACTAAATCTTAGAGTTCAATAGATAAGACAATACTTGATCCATTAACTTTACAACAAAGCCTAGTTGGAGAAGTTTCTTCATAAACTAAATCTGATCTTCAGCTTCTCTAGGATTTTGATGACCTTCAAGATCTGATAACAAGCTTTACTTCAATAATCGAAGACGCTTATGTTCAATAATCATTGGAATTATCTGATTTAACCATAACATCCTCCTTTATAGCCTCTCAATCTACCCACCATAAGTCATATATTCCTTTTTCTTCTATGAACTCCACCACTTCTCCTTTCTTTCCTCATAAAAGTATACAAACCCCATCACATCCAACTCCTTCCATTATCCACCCTACTCCACCTACTGCTTGGCCTCCCCCACTTATTGTTAATCCCTCTCTAGTTCCTCCTCCACCAATCATGGTGGTAAGGTATGCTCCATTGGTGTTACCTACACCTCTTGCAAACATGCCACAGGATTATCAGTAAAAAATTCCACAATTTGATGGGACTGGTCCTTTAACAGCCCAACAACGTTTAGACAAGATGAATAAGTATTTTGACCTTCAGGAAATAGCTGAAGAGAGTGTTAAGTTTAGAATTTTTTCTCAAAGTTTCAGTGGAGAGGTAAGGAAATGGTTTAAAGGTTTGAATGAAAACAGTATTAATGATCTTCCTGCATTCCATCAGGCATTCCTTAATAGGTGGGAAGTTAAGAAAAACCCTCTTCATATTTTATCTGAATATGAAAGCATTAGGAGGGCTCCAGGTGAAAGTGTTCCAGATTACTGCACTAGATTCAATATTTTATATAATGCAATTCTTGCTCACATAAAACCACCACAAGGTTTAGCCTTAGTCAAATTCCCATATGGTTCTGAGGCAGAAATGTCTTACCAATTCAGAGAGAGAAATTCAACAACATTAGAAGAAATGCAAAGGGATGTAGTGAGCGTAAAATCCAATCTGTTATCCAAGAGAGCTAGAATGAGAAGCGAGAGAAGAGTTACCTAAGAGATGGACCTACAACTTCCTCAGTTGATGCCAAGATAGATGCCTTGACAAGAACTGTACAAAGAATGATGGAGAGGATTAGCCTAATGAGAGGACTGATCCTAGAGAAAACCACCCTGCACCTCAAAATCGTAATCAAATTCCTAGAAGAAATCCTCTTTAGATAAGACAAAGAGAATAGAGGGGCCCTGATCGGTAGATTAGGCCTTTATTTCAGGAGAATTATGCTGATGAAGATGGGGAAATAACTGAAGAGGTGAAATAAAACCAAATCAATTTAATGGGTATAAATGAAGATGATATTTTTTTTCTCACTCAAGAAGAGCAGGAATTATTCTTGTTAACTCAAACTGATCTTGAATCTGAAGAGTCTAATGAGTACAAACAAGGATTTGAAAATGCCATCATGGGAGTTCATAGGCAGTAAAATCTTAGGAGCAAGAGAAATTTAGACACCTCTAATAAAAAGAACACTAAAAACTCTACCAAAAGGTCTTTGACTCTGATCCTAAAAAAAGTACAGAAAGTCCTAAGAAAGGTGTAGACAACTTAGGAAAAAAGACCATAGAAATCCCTACTAAAAGAACAGTTGATATTTCTTCCAAAACTACCCAAACTAATGTCCCTTCCACTAGTCAACAAACAGAACTTCCCACGAAAGTGGTTGCTGAAAAGTCTGATTTTTCAAATATGCTTAAGAGTCAAACACCATTCAGTATTGAACATGAACTTGAAAAATTGAAACTCTCTATTCCCTTAACTGAATTAATAAACAAAAATGTATACATGACTCATGTCATGAAAGCATTAAACATAGGGGAAAACACAGACACTGTTAATCTGAATGATGATCAACCTAAAATTTTGTTTGGACCAGAAGTTGATGGCAAACCACGAGAAGGAGGTGTCTCTTCATTTTATTTTAGTCTCAATGTTCATGATAAGATTATCCATAATGCAATGATGGATTCAGGTGCATCTCATAATTTAATGCCAAAAGCTGTTATGGAGAAACTTGGCCTTGAAATTACTAGGCCTTAAAAATACTTATATTCTTTTGATTCTATCAAGGTTAGATGTTTGGGTCCTATTAAATATCTATGTGTCACTTTAGCTCAAATCCCAAATAAAGGTCTAGTAATGGACATAGTAGTAGCTGGCATTCCTCCTAAGTATGGCATGTTGTTGTGATGCTCATGGGGAGAAAATTTATAAGGGACCCTTCAAATGGACATGTCTTATGCCACAATACCAGTGTTTGGTCAAAAGAGAAGATTATATGGAGAAACCTTAATGAAGTATATGGTGAGTAGTCAAGAGAAACCACATAACTACCCCCTTTAATCTATTCATTATGACCTTAACTCCTTCATTCTTTATAATGATGGAGACATTGATGCATAAGTTACCGAGGCATAAAATGACTCTGATGAAAAACAGGAAAATCAAATACAAATTGTACAACAAAAAGCTGAAATTGAGCCTTTTTTTAACATGAGATTTGATGTCTCTTGTGGCAAAGCAGGTTCAGGGGATGGTTTTTGGGTGTGCAATTCAGGGAATAATCATGCAAAAGGTCATTCCTTCAAACTCAATTTTAAGTGTACTAATAACATAGCAGAATATGAGGCACTTCTCTTAGGGTTACAATTGCTGAAAATATTAGGAGCTAAAAATTTTCATGTTTGTGGGGATTCTAAATTAATTATAAAACATATCAAAGGAGAATATTCTGCAAAAAATCCTAGATTGAGAGCATACAAAAATTCTATGCTTGAATTTCTAAGAACTTTTGAAGAATATGATCTTGTTGTCATTCCAAGAAATAAAAATATCCTAGCTAATGGTTTGGCTTTTTGAGCAAGCACATGCAATTTGCCTCATACCAATAGACAATGCACAGTGGAAGTTAAACATCATCCAGTTGTACATGATAACATGAGATATTGGCAAGTAATTGGAAATGACAAACAGATTGAAATTTTCTCGCAGTCAAACGTTGAGTTCAAAGATAGTAGTATAGATTTAGATTGTGAAGTAGAAAGTCAAACTTATGTACAGGTTGGTATAGATAAACAGTTTGATGTCTCTGATGTAAATATTTCAGCAAATAAAATTGTACATAAACAAGAATTGCATGAAAAGGACCTAGAAAAATAGGAATATGAGGTACTTCATCTTAAGGATAATTTCCTACCTAGAGGTCTTGTCCCATTAGAAGAAATTTTTGATTTCAACGATGTAGCAAAAAAGCCAAAAATAGAACCCACAGAAGAAAACATAGAATAATGTAACATAGGTAGTGAACATAATCCCAAAATGATTAAACTACTAATCACTACCTATTATTCAGAAACAAAAGTACATAGATTTTTTGAAATAATTCATAGATGTATTTGCATGGAGTTATGAAGACCTGAAATCATATGACACTAGTATCATACAACATAAAATCCCAGTCAAAGAAGATAAAAAACCATTTAAACAAAAATTGCATAGGATAAATTATATCCTAATGCCTGTAGTTGAGAAAGAAATGAAGAAAATGTATGATGTTAAAATATTAGTTCCTCATAGATATTCTAAATGGGTATCTAACATTGTGCCTACAAGGAAGAAAACTGGAGAAATCAGATTATGCATCGATTTCAGAAATCTAAACAAGGTGTCCTTAAAAGACAACAACCCATTACCAAAAATGGATCACATTTTACAAAGGGTAGTATGATCTAGTAGGATTTCCTTATTATACAGTTTCTCATGATATATCCAAGTCTTAGTGCATCATGATGATCAGGATAAAACTTCCTTCACTACCCCACGGGGAACATTCATGTATGTGAAGATGCTCTTTGGGTTAATGAATGTTGGAGCCATTGTCCATAGAGCAATGTATATTTCTTTTGCTGATGAAATTGGTCGTTTTATTGTGATTTATCTTGATGACATTCTATCTATTCGAAAATTGATGAGGAAAGCTTGGCACATCTAAGAAGAGTCTTTGAAAAATTTAGAAGGTTTTACATCTCATTAAATCCTAATAAAACACTTTTTGGTCTTGAAGAAGGAAAGCTTCTTGGTCATATTATTTCTAAGGATGGTATTAGGATTGATCCTAGTAGGATTGAAGGTATACTCAAAATCAATCACCCAAGAAACATCAAAGACTTCATTATTTTATTGTCAAAATAAATTTCTTAAGGAGATTCATTCCTAATCTTGCAGAACTTCTTAGAAATATAAAAAATATGATAAAAAAGGATTCAGAAATTAGGTGGAATATTGAAGCTAAACAATCTTTTGATCTACTCAAACACACATTGACAAAAGCTCCAATCTTAATTAGCCCAGATTTTACCAAAGATTTCATTATATTTTCTTTTGCTACTGAACACGCTATTGCAGTTGTCCTATTGCAGAAAAACAATGAAGGATTTGAACAGCCTATTGCATTATTTAGCAAAGATTTGAGAGATTCCTCTTTGAAATACAAAATTATGGAAAAACAGGCCTTTGCATTAGTTAACGCAATAAAATATTTTAGAGTATACATTTTTCATTCCCATATTATTTCTTATGTGACTAATTCAGTGGTCAAATAATTTTTAATGTAGAATGGACCTGATGGAAAGCGAGGAAAATGCATAGCTATTATTCTGGAATATGACTTAGAAATCAAACCCACCAAGTTGATCAAAGGACGGGGACTAGCCAAATTGATGGTTGAGTCAAATTTTCATGCACTAGATATCAACATGGTTTCTTCATTGGATGATCAAGAGGAACAAGCGACTCCAAAAATCAATGAAGCATTCCTAAATTCACCCTGGTATGCAGACCTCTTATATGTTTTATTCAATTTAAATGGTCCTCCCGGTCTGAAAAAAACAAAGGCAAGATTTCTGAAGTTTAAAGAAGTTAAATTTTGCATTATACAAAATTTCTTATATTGGAAATATGTTGGGGGTATTTTTCTAAAATTCTTGTTAAAAGATGATGTTGAAAACGTCATGCAAGAGTTCCGTGAAGGTGATTGTGGTGGACATCTTTATTGGAAAACCACTGTAAATAAAATCCTTAGGGCTGGTTTTTATTGGCCTACTCTTTTTCCTGACATACACAAGATGGTAACTGCATGTCATAAATGCCAGATATTTGAAGGAAATTGAAAATTATTGCCCCTACCATTAAAGCCTATCTCTGTTGAAAGCCCTTTCCAACGATGGGGATTGGATTTCATTGGTTAAATTCATCCTCCCTCCTCTACCCAACACAAGTGGATTCTTATTTCCACTGACTACTTTACCAAATGGATAGAGGCCACCCCTTTTAGAGATGCAACTTATTTTGTCATTATTAAATTCCTTCAAAGTAATATCCTTTCCAATTTGGTTGTCCTAGAAAAATCATCATTGATAATGTTGTAGCCTTTAAATCCAAGAAAATGGTTGAAATTTGTCATAAATACCACATAAATATAGGACATTCAACAGATTATTACCCTCGGGGTAATGGGTTGGTTGAATCCTCAAATAAAAGTTTGGTAAACATCATCAAAAAGTTGTTAGATGACAACAAGAAATTTTTGCATGACAAGTTGGTCAATGCACTTTGGGCTGACAGAATTACTACCAAAAAATCAATTGGCATGTCACCATACCAATTGGTCTATGGAATTTATGAAAATTTTCCATCCTCTTTAGGAGTTCCAACCATGAATATCATTCAAAAAATATACGCTGAACCAAATGATGTACAGAGGAGGATAAATCCAACTATCCAATTACAACAATCCCGAGAATAGGTCTATAACAGGACCCAAGTTGTTTAGGAAAATATTAAGAATATCTTTGAAAAAATAACGAAGGATGATGATTTTAAGGTTGGATACAAAGTTCTGAAGTGGGATTATAGAAGAGAAGACAAAGGTAAACATGGAAAATTTGACAACCTTTGGAAAGGACCATACATTGTTTATGCTTTCAGGGGAAATAATGCATTTTTCCTTAAAGAGCTAGATGTAACAGAGGTACCTGGAGGTCTTGTCAATGGCAGGATGCTGAAGCATTATTTTTCTGAAGTATACAGATTTATCCTTCATCGTTTTAAATATAATATTTTTTATAGGTTGTATTGGGTAACTTATTAACAAAGGTTGAAGCCTGCAGAGAAGGCCCTAAGTCTGGTTTGATGAGCTACCATAAGGATTTTAAAGTAGAAAAAGAGATCAGATGAAGACATTGCAGAAATGGAGTATTCAAGGCTACTGATCTTATGTTCTTGACACTTCACTTGGAAAAGTAACATCCCCAGCTGGAGAAGTAATCATGCAAAAATCGTGGTGATTGAGTATTTTATATTTGATTGAGTATTTTATATTTGCAATTTCATATTGTACATGAATTTCAATATTCAAATGTTTCCAAAAAAATATGAAAAAAAAAGAGAGGGTATGTTGAAAAAAGAAATAAAAAAAATGGCAAAAAGACAAAATAAAAGTTGAAAAGAATGAAAGAAAAGAAAAGAAAACCCCACAAAATAATAATACTAAAAGTGATGCAAGTCAAAACACCACTACTAAAAAGTTAGTTTGTTCAATTCATACAGTCTAAGAATGATTGAACAAGTTTGAATTTCTGTTGAATAGGATAGTGAATAAATATTTACCAAACAATTTAATCTTGGTAAATCAGTAGCTAGGTAGAAATGAAATTGATTCAACAGTGTAATCTGAATCAATAGGTGAAATAGGGGATGGAGTAGGATAGATTTTCATAAACAAATATAATCTGGGTCTGCTAGCTCAAATACACCTTGCAAAAGAAAAGATAAAAAAACGTTAGCTTAAGAAATGGCAGGTAGAAAGAGAAAGGTGACTTTGGAAAAGCCATGAAATTTTATCCTAAGTTACATTGCAAAGACATTTCATATGCTAGAGGACAAGAAATGGACAAGAGTTTTATCCTAAGTCTAGATATTCGATCTATTAAAAGGTTTTTATACATTATTTCCCATTTCCCTAAGTTTTCATCCTTTCATAATATCTCATTCATATTTTATTAAATCCTTGACCCCACCATTTATCTCGTCATGTCATATTAAAACCCCACCATCTTTTCTTATCATATTAAATCATACCTTTTAATTCGACAACGGATATCACTTTTCAGCCCCCCCACACCATCCGTACTTTACCGTCGCGGGGGGGGGGTGGTTTCTAAAATGGGCGGTATCCAAACTCAGTCCCATATCTATGTGGCGAGCAATGGGTAGTTCTCACCCCCCTTTTGAAACCGCTTACCACACGCTACCCCCTCCGAAAGTGGTCTTTTGCGAAAACCAAAACCATCCTTGTGACCATTATATATCCACCTATCCCGTTGTGCCACCTCATCCATCTGTTGCTCTCGCCAATCACCTCCGCTCCCACACAAATAAACTCATTAAGTAATTAATTTAATTAACTGTTAACCAGCAATGGAAACTCAGGGAAGCTACAAATTACCTCCTCCAACCTATTTCAAATGTTACTGTGCTCTCCTAATAATGTTTCTACAACATGTTTTCATTTCGAATTGTTGTAGGTCCAAGAAAAGCTGGGAAATACATCAACTATCTGCAGATCATAGTAGTTTCCTCCATTCTTCTACTTTTTCCATTGTAATTCCTTTATGTTCCTTGCATACCTAGACAATCAATAAATTAATCAGTTTTTGCAGCCTGAACCAGTTATGCCTCGCAAAAATAAATGTTAATAACCCTTTAACCCCATGGTTCACCTATCTGTTGACCTGGAAAATGCCAGCCTTGAAGAGAGAGACTTCAAAATTCACAAGACCCTCTGTGAATTCGACCTATTTGACATTTATTTTTCTTTGTTATTTGATAGTTTAGACTAATCCTAATCACCCACGGGTTTCGAACTGGTGACCTTGCACATGGAGTACCTTAACAGTGCACCCCGTCACCGACTGCTCTACACCACGTGGGCTACCTATTTGACGTTTATTGATGGTTAGAGGTGTTAGCCACCTATAAAAAATTTGCCATATCAAATGGTGGCTAAATCTTTTTAGGCAAAATTGTGAGTTCTTGAAGTCTTATGATGATCTTTACCCTTTGAGTTAATCTTCACTGCTGTTTCACTATTAATCCTAAAGTACCTGCTATTAACTAAGAGAAAAACTGCTTTAAAGGCCCCTTTTTCCATCATTTCAATCCTCCTTTCACTCACAGACAATTCCATTTTTCATCCTTGTTTCCTCCATGAAATCCCTCAAAAAACCTTTATCTTAACCTTCAAAATCATCAAAACCCGCTTAAAACTTTATATCTCCCCTATATCTGGTTTTAAATTCCCTTCTTTCATCTATCAGAACCCTCATTTTGGCTTAAAAAGCACTATTTTTGGGCCCAAAATCACTTTTCTGCACTATATAGGTTTTAGGCCCCTGAGGGCTTATTTCCTTTAGCACCTTTCGCCCATGTGGCTGAAGCCCCGCAATCGGGCGCTAAAGGGCTTAAAAACTCTTCTCGAAACCTTATTTCCCTTCTATTTTTCATTCCCGATGTATAATTTTGAAAGCAAATATGGACCGTTGATCTCTGCAGATCAACGTCCGTTGGGCACTCATCCTTTTGCCCATTCGTCTAACGACCTTTTCCCCTTTCAAAACCTCTGCCTCCTTATTAAATCTCGATTGTCCATTCATCAGATCAAACGGTCGGGACTTAACCCGATGAACCCTGTTCTCCATTCAAACCCGTCCACTACGCGACAAAGCATTGACACAATCGTTGGTCCCACTACTTCATTCGCCCGTGCAACTCTTCATCTATCACGCTCAACCCACGCTGTTGGATTTGATGCCTTCAATCCGACGACAAAAAATCAAAGTCGCGTAATTTTTGGTCTCCCTTCCGAGTGTGCTACTTCCGCGCGATATGGGTGGTTTTAAAAATCCATGTGTTAGACGATGTATGGAATTGTGTTCCAAAAGCGAAAACTGCCTACCCCCCCAAACGCCGCGCAAAAACCATAAATGTTTTTCCGAAACCACTTAACCTCAAATTCATGCCATAATTCAAAATTTTTCCTGGTTAGCTGTTCTGCCAGGTTTCTGTTGGAAATACTGAGAAGGGGGGGTGAATCAATATTCCTTTCAATTAGAGCATTAGTTAATCTTCAATTATTATCAGTGTTTCTACAATGATAGTAGAAAAAAAGAGGAACACAAATGCACACAATTTTTAAGGTGGAAACCCACTTTGGGACAAAAACCACCTAATGATTTTCTAATAATTCTTTAATATTCAACTCCAATTGAAAATAAAGCTCCAACTTCCTAGAATCTAGAAAAGAATTCTTCTCCAGCTCCCACTAGATGGATGCTCCAACACCCGAGATTCTTCAGTAGCAACTGAACGGATGCCCCAACACCCAATGAGCTAAAACTCACCTTAGCACCACCCTACCACCCTATAGAAGAATAAAAGAAGAATGGACTCCCGTACGAGGGAAAATGGTCCACTTTACAATGATATAAAATTATGCAGAAGAAGAAGATATACTAGACCATAACCCCAAATTTGACACAACCACTAATGATGATCCTAGACCTCCCAACACTGCCTCTTCAACCCTTGGCAGATAGACACTAGTACAATTTGTACAATAATGTATTTACAATGACTAAGTACAATGATACCTTTACAATGATTGTATGCAGTGCTGCCCACTTGAAGACTTCATATGATGAACTTCTTGCTGCTGTTATGCACCTTGGTTTCTGCTCTTTTCATGCTACCATCTGCTACACCTTGCTTTGCTTTTCTGCCGCAGAAAGTCTAGTCCTTTGCAATCCTTGACAACACATGATCTAGCTTTTTCTTGCCTTCTAGGAGCTCGATATTGAATCTGGTGTATCTTTGTTATTTCAGATCCTCAATATCTGATTTTCAGTCCTATAGTATTCCTCTGAGCCGCCTTTCCAACGCCACAGTTCTGACCTAATTTGGATTCTTCATGAGAGATTTATACCCAATTTCTCACAATGCCCTAATTATGGACTGTTTTCGTAGAGTGCACTTGTACGGAATGCCACGTGTCACTTTTTCTTCATTGGGCTCTGAAATTGATAAATAAAAAACTAAATATTGTGCACTATCTGTCACTTTTTACGGAATTCCAATCTGATACACATAGAGAGAGTTATGACGATTCTACCAAGATCACTTCTTTGAGATGAATTTCAGGAGCCTGCAAAAACCCTTACTTCCATAGATCATATCCCAAAAAATATTGCGCAACTTCATCTAAATTTTTTAGTAAAGCTTCCTCATGATTTCGGCTTCACCTCATAAAAATTTCAGCTTCTGAGCCTTCGTAGAAAAACATTTAGAGCGAAAATTCCACGATGACCTGTTTTAGATGGCCGAATCCCTTGCCTAAGGAGGAAATGAGGATAACAATTTATATGAATTCTTAAGTTGAGAGGGGCTTCAACAAGTGAACGTGGGAGGGATTTTAGGAGCTTAAAAAATATTAATTATGACTTTTCAATAACCCATGCCCCAACCCCATGGGGTTTTAGCCCACTAACTGGGGGTACAAACTTCAAACATGAATATCTCTCAAACCGTGAAGAATTACATGGCATGCCATATATCAACGGAAACATCTCGACAAGTAGAAACCATCAAAAGCATTATTGACCCAAAATATATTAATTTGGTAGGTAAAAATTCCCATGCAATATTGGGTTAGCCCCTGGTGCTGCTTGGGTTGACGTCAATGACAACCGCTGATCAACAATCTCCCCCTTTGGCATTGATGGCAACACAAGTACTCCCCCTACGATCATGACACCTCTTCCTACAACATTCTCTCCCCCTTTGACATCAATGGCAAAGGGTAACTCCCCCTGAAACAAAACCATCCTGCAGACCTGTACACACTTCCACTCATGCTGAAACACAACCGTCCTGCAGACCTGTACACACTTCCACTCCCCCTTTATATTCTGAAAAAGAAAAATATAATGAGACCTTGGGAGAATCCCAAGATTCTGGCGAATATTTGATATGTGATTCTTTTGGTGCTGCTTGGAATCTTGCTACTTGTCCAACTGCTTGCATAACATCTGGTCGGGAGGCTATTACATATAGAAGACTACTAATCATAGATTTGTACAACCTTTGATCCACATCCTTAGATGAGTCATCTATGCTCAATTTGCAACCAAGTAAAGACATCTCGAAATCACTTTGCACCTTTGTAGCAAAATTCTTACTTAGTCGATCATCATTGCTACCAATTATTGTATCATCCTCTTTAGCTATTAGACATGCTTTAGTTGCTTCATCCATAACATATATGTCGTTTGGAGCTCGACTTGCTGTAGCCACAATTTCACCATACACGCCTTTCCTAATTTCACATTTCGTGGAGTTGAATAGTATTGTGTGTCCTTGATCACACATTTGTCCAACACTGAGAAGATTGTGATTCATGTTTTCAACCAATAGAACATTCTTGGCTAGAACATATTTGCTTCCGAGAGTGACAGTACCTGATCCTATAACATTTGAAGATCCATCATTTCCAAAGGACACGGTTCCATCCTTCTTCTCTTTCAGAGATACAAATTTATTTCTATATCCAGTCATATGCGTTGAGCAACCGCTATCAACATACCACACATCTTTGTTCTTTTGAGCCTTGAGAGCGAGAGCACAATTATCATTATTCTTCTTCTTCCATGTTCGTTCATTCTGTGGCTTCGAAGATTCTTCTGGAGGATTTTCAAGTCTGCAGTCTTTGGCTATGTGTCCAAAGTTTCGACATTTGTAACATTCAATATTATTTCTTAAATGTTAAAATCTATTGATGTTTCGCTGAGCCCTGGGAGGTTCATATTTGATAGATCTCCTGGAATTGTATTCGTTCCTAGGGTACGTGCGACATTCTACAGCTTTATGACCAAATTTTCCACATGAATAACAGTAGCCATAAAAAATATGTTGGTACCTGGATGGAAATTTTTGTCGAGGAATTGTCTTCCAAGGCTATTCTTGCGAATCTTGTCCAATGAAGTCTACATGCATGTCAGATCTCATAGGTTCATTGTATTTTGTTGTAGAAGGTCCTGCTTCTTCTTCTTTGTAACCGATTCTAGTTTTATCGTTGTAAGATCATTGATTGTTGATGAGTTCTTCCAATGCCCTTGAGCTGTTGGCATAGTTTTGGATATTTTTTCCTTTCTTCACTTCCTCACGCAGCGAGACTACTTCGGCTTCTAATTATTCCCTTTCTTGGTTGCTTTCTTCCAAATTCTTTTGAAGTGACTCTTCAATGCATCTGTGTTCTTCAACTTCGATTTTGAGACCTTGAACTTGTTCTTCAAGAGTTTTGGAATGGATCTTCTCCGCCTTGAGATTTTTTATAAGCTTGATTGCTTCCTGATAAAATTCGTCTATGGTCCATCCTTCTTCTTCGTTGTTTGATACCTCTTGCTTATTGTGCTTAGTTTTACTATGCTTGTCCATAAACAATACTCTCTCATTGGCTTCTTCTTCACTATCATTGTCTTCATTGGATGATGAGCTATCTTCTTTAGAGAGAAAGTTCATTTTGGATCCTTGCTTGTTGAATTTCTTAAAGCCTTTCTTTCTTTTTGAGTTGCCATTACTTTTGTTTGGACATTTTGCTGCAAAATTCCCAACCTCATTACAGCTCAAACATATCAATGGAATTTTACCTTTGAATTTTCCCTTACCAATTTGTAGTTTTCTCATGAAGTAAGCATATTCTTCATCTAAAATACCTTCTTCATCATCTCCCTTTTTTTCACACTTGTAGGTGCATGTCTTTTCAATTGAAGGTTGTTTATCCTTATTGGTTTTCTTAGACGCAACGAACGTAGTTTCTAGATGCGAAGTACCCTCTTCTTCATAAAGTCTCATTTCATATGCTATGAGAAATCCATGTAATTCCTCTTTGTTGAGTTTTTCCAGATTTGCACTGTATTCTAAGACCGATACCTTTGGGTTGAATATCCCTGGTAACATTCTAATAATCTTCCGTATAATAGTCTTCTCGTCAATTGGCTCTCCCAATCCTTCTAGAGTATTGGTTATTTCATCAACATATTGAAAGTATGCAGCGATGTTGCAATCTTCTTTCATTCTGAGTTGCTCAAATTTTTCTCTATGGATTTTTAGCTTAGCTTCTTTGACATTTGAGTCACCTGCATATATATTCTCAAGCTTGTCCCATACATTTTTGGCGGTTTTACAACCCAACACCTTATGATAAGCAGATTCAATAAGTCCACCAATAATAATATTCTTTGCTTTTGCATCATTTACCAAAGTCTTCTTACCTTGTTCATCTGCGATTGATGTAAATCCATTTTGAATAGTGTCCCATACTTCGTAACCTTGCGCCAAGAGATAGACCTCCATTCTTCCTTTCCAAAGTGCATAATTATTTTCATTGAATAGAGGTACACCATTCTTGGTATGTTCCATGACCTCCTTCCAACTGTTAAACTGCTATTGAAGGAACCAAGCTCTGATACCAATTGTTGGAAATACTGAGAGGGGGGGTGAATCAGTATTTCTTTCAATTAGAGCATTAGTTAATCTTCAATTATTATCAGTGTTTGTACAATGATAGCAGCAAACAAGAGGAACACAAATGCACACAATTTTTAAGGTGGAAACCCACTCCGGGACAAAAACCACCTAATGCTTTTCTAATAAATGGTTTTTAAGGTGGAAACCTACCCCACCAAATGCCACGTGAAAACCATAAATGGTTTTTCAAAACCACTTAACCTCAAATTCGCGCCATAATTCAAAATTTTCCCTGGTTAGTTGTTCTGCCAGGTTTTGACCCTTCTTCCGCTGCATTTCTTCATCCTCAAGCACTCCATCACCTCCATTAAACCTCTGAACACAGTTTTACCACGAATCACAGGGTTTCTTAATGAATTTTTTGTGTTTGAGTGGTGGTTAATCTGTGTATTTCCACAGTCATAGGCAGGTGAAAAATAAGGCTTGGAGTAATGATTTTGTGCCTTAAGCCAACGGAGAAAAGGAACCCGTAGGTTTCCAAGTTCAGGTCATCGATGGATCGCGACCCCTAATCTTAACAAAAACCCTCCAACTACGTAAAGCCACTTGTGCCACTGAAACAGAGCAAAAAAGTGTATTAGAGTGAAGAAATTAATGATAATGGGATTAAATCCAAAGCCTAAAGATCAGGGTTTTTAATCCACAGATCAAAGAGTTAAAGACAGTGTTGAAGAACAAAGATCCGAAAACAAATATCAAGGCTTAATTAAGCCTAAACCCAGCTCAAGAACATATTAAAGTGTTCTAAGGTTAAACAGAGAAAAATATCAGTAAAGAGGCCTCCACTGCCACATCAGAGGCCAAAATATCCTCTTCAACTACCAAAGTGCCACCTACAGTCTCAATAAATCAAAAGAAGGCATAGTTATTACCCGGTCAGAAGATATTTGTTTAAAGACATTCAGAGTTATTTCCAGCCTGCCTAAAGAGTTTTAAAGTCAAAAAAATCTGCCAAGTAGCTGAAAAATTTATGAAAACCAATTAATACATGGATAACATCAGAAATCTTCTCTATTGAGCCTCGCAAAGGAAGAGAAGCATTAACTTGTATTAATTAAACCTAGAGATATTTTCTTTCATACCACCTCCTCTTTCTTCTATAAATACTTCTGAAGAAGATGAGATGTGCTTGGTGGTTGGAATTTTGATGTAATACTTGCTGCTCAAAACTTTCTGTATGTAAATAGTTTTCAGAGGCTTTTGAAGCTTTGTTTGTAATCAAAGAAGCTAGGCTGAGAAGAGAAGTTGTTGCTGAACTGAAACATTGGACTTGAAGTATGTAACAGGATTGACTTCAATATACAAGTTGATTCATGGGATCCTGGTCTATACCATTGGTGATGTACCCCTCATTGTACTTGTTTTCCTTCTTATGTTTTCCATAAAATTGTCCATTTTTCTCTGATAAAGAACAACGAATATATAGCTAGGATTTACTCTTAAAAGTACCCTACTCTCACTGATAAGCTTTATCTTTATGTTTTCCTCCTTTTTGTATTTAAGAATGATTTAATACAGTCCAAACAGTCAAGTAATGTTGGTGAGCCCATGTCTTACTCTCTAAACTTTAAACATTGTTCTTGAATGATTGTTTCATTACATGCTAAGTAGAATTGGACTAGGAAAGTTTATGGTTTGCCTAGATTTTAATGATATCTTACTTGATCTTAAGCTACACTTTGTTTTCTTATATGTTTTCATCCTTTCTGAAAGTAGTCATGGGGATTACTAGATTTTTTGTCTAATAAGTTGGCTTTAGTACAAGTTTATCCAAAGAAGTCTATGATTAGCCCTATCCTTTGGTTTACTTCAAAATAGTTACTTAAAGGCTTTTTCTTGTTCAGTAGAGTTAATTAATTCTTGATTGAGTTGTTAGCTTTACTTTGTTCTCAACACTTTAATGTTCCATCCCATCATTTAATCTAAAGGATCTTTTGATATAGATGACTTGCCCCATGGACCACTCTTGAAAACTGTTGTGCAATTAAAACCTTTTGTGACTCCATAGCCCAATGGATTAAGTGTTGTTTCATACCTATCCTATCAGTTGAACCGTGTTTTGATTATTCACACCTTCACCCCTCTGAAACCCTTTCATTTTCAGGACTTTCCACTCAATTAAAAATCACACCCAACCAACCAAACAAACAAAAACCCTTGTTCTTAATAACTAGTCTAATATCATATCAAAACCTTTAAAGATAAATCAATCTTTGTACTTATAGAGAGATCTCTCTCTGGATTCAAGAGGGCTAGATCCTAGAATCCCAAAGTGGTTTTTGATGTAGTCTTTGTAGCATTTAGTCTTGCCACTCTGCTAAATTACAGAGGCCCAACATTTCTTGGGACCACACTGGGGATTTCTGAAGTAATAGATAACTTCACAACTCAGATAATCCCATTTTTAACAAATGAACCAAGTGTCTGCCTAGAGAGGTTTTGATTGTTGATGGTGAACAACATTCAAGCCCTAAAATCAAGTAAAAAATCCTTCACCTGGTAACTCCACTGAAGATCAGTAGGCCTGCTGATTTTCCTTGGTATTCGAACCTATTAATGGTGGTAGACCATAAAACATTTTACATTTTAAAGCTAAAAATTTCCACCTGGTGACTCCACAATCCTAAATATACCTAAAGACTCCACTGGGAAACCATTTATCATAACATCATTCAAACTCAGTTAAGAAGACTTTGAGGATTAAAGTTTTCTTGCTAAAATATCAGTTAGCCTCTTAAATATTGTCATATTTGGTTAAATTTTTCTTGTCATTGGGTCTGAAAACATAGCATAGTGGCTTCTAGAAGAGTCCATACTAGGACCCATCCTGACCCAAATCTTCTTGAGATAGTTGATAATCCTGAAAGTATACTTAGGAATTCTCCTAAGGCTCAAGCTTCAACTATTGTCAGACTAGTCCAAAGAGCTAATTCTGTTCCTAAAAACCTTACAGCTCTACAAGATTCACAAGTTGACTTAAGAAACCCATTCAGAACTAGGTCACTTGATGATATATATTAGACAGACTTTGAGCCTTCACCTTCATCCCAAGATAGAAGTGAATGTCCTAGTAGCAGAGAAACTACTCCACTTGATTTACATTTTCTGTATAATTTTGGTTTCTCTCATCCTAGATCCTCTCAAAAATCTCTTGCTGGTCCATCCACTTCTGTTATCCATACACCCACTATTCAAACCACCCCATTCCAGCAACCGCCTCCCCTCTTACATCCTCCACTTGTAAACCTCGCATTTTTTCCACAACCTCCTATCATGGCAACATGGTATGCTCCCCTAGTCCTTCCTTTACCTCTAGTCAATCTGCCACAGGACTATCAATCCAAGATACCATTATATGATGCCAGTGGTGCTACTGCTGCTTCACAACATGTGGACAAGATGAATGACTATTTTGACAAAAACGAAATTGATGATGAAACTGTCAAACTCAGATTGTTTGCTCAAAGTCTAGGGGGAGAAGGAAGAAAATGGTTCAAAGGCTTAACCCCTAATAGTATTAATGACCACCAAGCTCTTCATCAATTATTATTAAACAAGTGGGAAGTTAGAAAAAACCCTCTCCAAATACTTTCAGACTACAACAACCTCAAAAGAAACACTGGGGAAATTGTTCAAAATTATTGCACTAGATTCAATAGTGTTTATAATGCCCTACCCCTAGAATTGAAACCTCCACAAGGTTCATGTTTGGCAAAAATTCCTGTAAGAATTTGATCCTGAAATGGCCTATCAACTGAGAGAGAGAGATCCTTTGACTTTAGAAGACATGCAGAAAGGAGCTCTAGCTGTGGAAGTGAATCTGATTGAGAAAAGAGCTAGAATGAGGAATGAGAAGAAGGTATCATTTAGGTAAGAAAGTACACCTTCCACATCTAGCTCGAAAATGGAAAGGATGATGGAAGAGATGATGAAAAAGATGAGCATACTTGAGAGAACACAATCTAAAGAAAACCAATTAGCTCCCCAAAACAGAAATCAATCTCAAAATCAAAATCAGAACTTTAGGAGAAATCAACCTCAAAATAGACAAAGAGAGGATGATCAACAAATCAGACCTCCTTTCCAAGAAAACTATGTAAGTGAGGTTGAAGAAACAATTGAAAAAACAGAGGAAGATGACATAAACATGATGGGAGTAGACAATGATACTTTTGATGTTCCTCGCAGTGGGGAACAAGGTTTATATACACCCTATGATGATGGAAGGATGGAGGATGAACATTATTATCCAGAGCTGGAAAATGTCATCATAAAGACTCCAAAATAATATGACCTTAGGAGTAAAAAGAATCAAGAAGCTCCCAAGAACAAAACCTCTGAAAATTCTACAAAAAACAACCCTGTGAACAAACCCAAAGTTACAAAACAAAAATACAAAACAATGGCTGTAAATTCTAATCAAAACAAAGAGAAAGGCACTCAAATTAATGAAAAATAGAGTGTAGACCTTAGCAGTGTTAGTACTTCAGCTAATGCTCCTATCAAAACAATTTTGACCAATGTAAATAGAGGAAATTAGCAAGCTGATTTTGCTAATAAAGTGGTGATTAACAAGGCTGAAACAAACATTGTAAAAAATCAGATGCCTTTTAGTTTGGAACAAGAAATTGCGAAGATCAAAATTTATGTTCCCCTCACTGAATTAGTCACCCAAGATGTATATAGATCACAAATTTTGAAAGCCTTCAACATAGGAGAAAATAATGACACTGTCAACCTCAATGATGACCAACCAGAGCTCTTATTTGGTCCTAAGATTGAAGGAAGATACCAAGAAGGGCCAGTTCCTCCCTTTTATGTTATTTTGAAAATTCATGACAAAATTTTACACATTTCTATGCATGACTCAGGAGCCTCTCATAACTTAATGCCCAAAGCAGTAATGGAGAGTCTAGGCCTTGAAATAACCAGACCATACAAAGATCTATATTCCTTTGACTCCAGTAGAGTAAAATTTTTAGGTTTGATCAAAGACCTCTGTGTAAACTTAGCTCAAATTCCAGCCAAGTGTTTAGTGATGGATATTGTAGTGGCTGATGTACCCCCCAAGTATGGTATGATGTTATCAAGATCATGGGGAGCTAAGTTACAAGGAACAATGCAAATGGATATGACATATGCTACCATCCTTATTTTTAATCAAACCAGAAGACTTTATAGGAATCTCACATGCAATACATGGTGAGTAGCCAAGAGAGACCGGAAAAATCTCCTCTTTATTCTGTGCATACAAGCCTTGACTCATTTATTCTCTTCAATCATGAAACATTTAATGAAAAAGAAACCTTAACTGATATAGTGCCCACCCCTCACTGTAATATAGTGGCAGACACAGAAAAGGAGGAAGACGAGACAAAAGAATTAGGATAGTTTGCCAAATCAGAAAATCATAGCAAACTAATCACAGGTCTAGAGCTACAAAACAATCGTCCATTGGTTGTCAACTTTGAGATTCAAGAGAAGAGTCCTCAACATAATGAAGAACATGAGGAACTAAATCAATTTCAACATAGTGCTGCCTTACAAAAACAATCTAAAAGCACACAAGATAAAGAGGGTAGTAGCCAAACTAGTAAATCTGAAACTAGTCCTCTTTGGGGTATGAATTTTGATGGTTCTCACAGTAAGAATAGTGCAGGTGCAGGAGTGTGGCTTCACAACTCAATGAAAAATCATGCTGAAGGACACTCATACAAATTGAATTTTCAATGCACTAATAACATAGCTGAATATGAGGCACTCCTTCTAGGCTTGCATTTATTGAAAAATTTAGGAGCTAAAAGGATAATTGTTCATGGAGATTCTGAACTAATAATTAGGAAAATTAATGGGGAATACACTGCACAAAATCCCAGATTAAGAGCCTATAGGAATGATACCCTGGATTTACTCAAAACTTTTGATGAGTATGAACTTACATTTGTCCCCAGAAACCAAAATATGATGGCCAATGCATTGGCCATTTCTGCTAGTACTTGCAAAAGACCTTGTGAAAGAAAACAACACACAATTCAAGAGAAATACAGACCAGCCATCCCAGAAAATGAAAAATATTGGCAAGTGTTTAAGGGAGTTAAACAAATAAAAGACTTCCTACAGTCCAGAAATGAATTTGAGCTACCAAGTTCATATTCAGATTATGAAAATGACTGTCCTGTTGAAGAAAATCTGCTTGATGAAGAAGTAAAGTCTCTAGAGATTGCTAAGATAAATCTGTTATCTAATAAACTTGAACATACAACAGAAATTAGTGCATATTTAGAAAAATAATACTTAGAAATGCTGCAATCTAACACTTAGAGCTTGCCAAAAGGACTGGTCCCATTAGAAAAATTGTTTGATTTCAATTATGTTGCCAAAAAACCAAAAATGGAGCCTGTTGAAACTGAAGTAGAAGAATTTAACATAGGAAATGAACAAAAACCAAAAATGATCAAACTGTCTAAAACATTACTAGCTCACATCAAACCAAAATATATTGAGTTGTTTAGAGAATTTTCTTATGTTTTTTCATGGAGCTATGAGGATCTAAAATCCTATGACACAGAGATAATTCAGCATAAGATACCCCTCAAAGAAAACCATAAGCCCTGTAGACAAAAATTGCACAGAATAAACTATGTTCAATTACCCCTGGTTGAGAAAGAAATTAAGAAAATGTATGATGCTGGAATTATAGTCCCTGTTAGATAATCAGATTGGGTGTCTAATCTTGTGTTAGTTAGGAAAAATACAGGGGAAATAAGGCTTTGTATTGATTTTAGGAACTTAAAAAGAGCCTCATTAAAGGACAACTACCCTTTACCCAAGATGGATCACATTTTACAAAAGGTAGTTGGTTCTAGAAGAATTTCTTTGCTAGATGGCTTCTCAGGTTACAATCAAATTCTAGTACATCCTGATGATCAAGTCAAAACAACCTTTACTACAGCTTGGGGTATTTTTATGTATGTGAAAATGCCCTTTGGTTTAATGAATGTTGGTGCTACATTTCAGAGAGCCATGGATATTGCATTCTCAGAAGAATTAGCCTTGTTCATCATTATTTACCTTGATGATATCACTATTTTTTCTAAAACAGATGAAGAACACCTAGAACAATTGAGAAAGGTCTTTGAGAAATGCAGAAAATATGGGTTATCTTTAAATCCAAAGAAAACAATGTTTGGTCTCCAAGAAGGCAAACTACTTGGACACATCATATCAGAAGAAGGGATAAAGATAGACCCAAAAAGGATTGATGGTATATTGCAAATCAACCATCCTAGAAACATCAAAGAACTTCAATATTTCATTGGGAAGATTAATTTCTTGGGAAGGTTCATACCAAATCTAGCTGAACTCCTTAGAAACATGAAAAATATGCTTAAGAAGTAAGAAGGGGTTAAATGGACCTTAGAAGCAAAGAAATCATTCGAATTGGTAAAACAAGCATTAACCAAAACACTAGTTCTCATTAGTCCTGATTTTACAAAGGATTTATTTATTTTTTCATTTGCATCAGAACACACAGTGGCTGTTGTCCTATTACAGAAAAACTTGAAGGGACAAGAACAGCCAATTGCATTCTTTAGTAAGGCATTAAGAGATGCACCTCTAAAGTACAATATCATGGAAAAACAAGCCTTTTCCTTAGTCAAAGACTTAAAAGACTTCAGAGTTTACATTTTACATTCCCACATAATTGCATTTGCGCCAAATTTAGTTATAAAATACATTTTAACCCATGATGCAGATGCAAAAGAGGAAAGTGGATAGTTGTGATACTTGAATATGATTTAGAAATCAAGCCCACTAAGCTCATAAAAGGCCAAGGACTAGCAAGATTAATGGCTGAGTCTAATTTTGAAGCTCTTGATATAAACATGATAGATGCATTAGATGAATAGGAGGAGTTGTCAACTCCCATTATTGAAGATCATTTTCTAGTTTCATCCTGGTATGCAGATATTTTATATGTTTTTCTCAATTTAAATACACCTCCCGGTTTGTCTAAAACGAAGGCAAGATTTTTAAATTTGAAAGATGTTAATTACTGCATTTTGGATAAATGTTTATATTGGAAAAATTCTAGTGGATTATTGCTTAAATTTTTGCTTGAGAATGATGCAGATAAGATCAGGCATGAATTACATGAAGGAGAATGTGGAGGCCACCTCTATTGGAAGAAAACTGCCAATAAAATCATTAGAGCTGGTTACTATTGGCCCACCCTCTTTCAAGATGTCCCCAAAATGATTATTGCCTATCACAAATTCCAACTCTTTGAAGGCAAAAGAAAATTGTTTCCCTTACCCTTGCATCAAATCACTGTTGAAGCTCCTTTTCAGCAGTGGGGTTTAGACTTCATTGGGGAAATCCATCCAGCCTCATCTGCCCAACATAGATGGATCCTCACTACAACATACTTTTTTACCAAATGGATAGAAGCCATCCCATCTAGGCAAGCCACTGACTCTGTCATCATAAAATTCCTAGAAAACCATATCCTATCTAGATTTGGCTGTCCTAGAAAGATTATCACTGACAATGCTGCTGCATTTGGATTCAAAAATATGGTTGAATTCTGTCATAAATATCAGATTACATTGGGCCATTCTACTGCTTATTACCCTCAAGGTAATGGGTTGGTAGAATCCTCAAACAAAAGTTTGGTGAATATAATCAAAAAGTTGTTGGAAGACAATAAGAAATCATGGCACACAAAGCTTGTACATGCATTATGGGCTGACAGATTAACACTTAAGAAATCAATTGGAATGTCTCCTAACCAGCTAGTTTATGGAGCAGATGCAATTTTTCCAACCAGTCTAGGAGTGCCAGTCATGAAGCTAATCCAAGAAGTACAGTCCGAGGATAATGATATGACAAGAAGAATCAATAAGACCATACATCTTCAACAAATCAGAGATGAAGTCTACAAAAGAGCACTACAGAAGCAAGAAAACATCAAGAATTTGTTTGATAAAAGGACAAAGGCCAATGATTTCAACAGTGGTGACAAAGTTTTGAAGTGGGATTCCAGGAGAGAAGATAAGGGAAAACATGGAAAATTTGATAATTTATGGCTAGGCCCTTATCTCATTCATTCTACTGCTAGTAACAATGCTTATTTATTGCAGGAAGTGAATGGAACTGAAATTTTTGGAGGCCCTGTCAATGGCAGTATGCTCAAACATTATTTTTCTTAACTATACCAGTTTGAAGATTTTTTATTTTTTCCTCATTGTAAATATCATAGCCATCACTGCTTTCAAAGTTAGAAAAAGAAAAAACACAAAAACAATAGAAAAAGAAAAGAGGGCAGAATGAAAACAAGAAAGGTACAGCCCCATACCAAAAAAGAGAAACAAAATCTGAAAGTGTGCAAGCTCAAATTCCACTCCTAAAAACACACTTCTAGTTAGTCATATAGCCTAATCATGACTAATTAGTTTTTCAATTTACTACTGATAGGTTAGTGAATCAAATTTGCCAAACAGCTCAATCTTGGCTTATCAGTGGAGGTAGATTAGGATAGAAAAAAAAAGGTTAAAAAAAGATCAAATCTTGAACCTATGAGATTTATGAAGAACTGGTTCTAAAAAGCTCAAAACTTGAACTAGAAAAGAAAGAGGAAGTAGCTCAAAAAAAATAAAAAAACATAGTTGAAGAAATAATGAAGGATGTTTTAATTTTCAGATCTTAAGCCTTCACAATTTTGTTTTAAATTTTCTACAAATTTTAGTCTGTGTGCAGTTTTTGTTTATGCCATAGACTTGTAGCAAGTCAGACTACTTAATCCTGGCTTCACTGCTTTTAAATTTCCTGTCTTAGAATTTAGAGAATAAAGGTCTGTCAGACAGTCTAATCCTGCCAGATAGTAGTTAGGCAGAGAATTTATGAACTCAACTGTTTAAACTGAGCTCATGGAGAAATAAGAGTATAAATAGATTATTTTCATGTGTTTTCAAAAGAATAAAATGATTGATGAAAAGGTTTGAAAGTCAAAATGCACATGCTGAAGAAAAAATGCCAGGAAGTAGGTTGTGTAGGTAGTTGTTTGGGAAATACTTTTGTTGATATATAAAGTTCTAAGTCATTTTTTGTTAGCATCTGATTACAAGTAAAATATTGACAAAGTACAAGGCACTAATCAGCTTCCAGAGAAAACTATCTGAAGTTCTTGACACCTTCAAGAAGATGCCATCCCCAAGTGAAGCCACTGTTAGCCACCTATAAAAAATTTTCCATATCAAATGGTGGCTAAATCTTTTTAGGCCTTCAAAAAATAATTTCATGTCCAAATTTTGAGTTCTTTAAGTCTTATGATGATCTTTACCCTTTGAGTTAATCTTCACTGTTGTTTCACTATTAATCCTAAAGTACCTGTTGTTAACTAAGAGAAAAACTGCTTTAAAGGCCCCTTTTTCCATCATTTCAATCCTCCTTTCACTCACAAACAATTCCATTTTTCATCCTTGTTTCCTCCATGAAATCCCTCAAAAAACCTTCATCTTAACCTTCAAAATCATCAAAACCCCCTTAAAATATTATATCTCCCCTACATCTGGTTTTAAATTCCCTTCTTTCATCTATCAGAACCCTCATTTTGGCTTAAAAATCACTATTTTTGGGCCCAAAATCACTATTCTGCACTATATAGGTTTTAGGCCCCTGAAGGCTTATTTCCTTTAGAACCTTTCCCCCATGTGGCTGAAGCCCCACAATTGGGCGCTAAAGGACTTAAAAACTCTTCCTGAAACCTTATTTCCCTTCTATTTTTCATTCCCGATGTATAATTTTGAAAGAAAATATGGACCATTGATCTCTACAGATCAACGTCCGTCGGGCACTCATCCTTCCGCCCATTCATCTAACGACCTTTTCCCCTTTCAAAACCTCTGCCTCCTTATTAAATCTCGATCGTCCATTCATCAGATCAAACGGTGGGGACTTAACCCGTTGAACCCCATTCTCCATTCAAAACTGTCCACTACACGACAAAGCGCTGACGCAATCTTTGGTCCCACTACTTCATTTGCCTGTGCAACTCTTCATCTATTGCGCTCAACCCGCGCCGTTGGATCTGATGCCTTCAATCCAACAGTAAAAACTCAAAGTCGCGTAATTTTTGGCCTCCCTTCCCAGTGTGCTACTTCTGCGCGATATGGGTGGTTTTCAAAATCCATGTGTTAGACGCTGTATGGAATCGCATTCCAAAAGCGAAAATCGCCTACCCCCCCAAACGCCGTGCGAAAACCATAAATGGTTTTTTGAAACCACTTCACCTCAAATTCGCGCCATAATTCAAAATTTTGCTTGGTTAGTTGTTCTGCCAGGTTTCGAACCTTCTTCCACTGCATTCCCTCATCCTCAAGTGCTCCATCACCTCCATTAAACCTCTGAACGCAGTTTTACCAAGAATCGTAGGGTTTCTTAATGATTTTTTTTTTTTTTTGCAGGGTTTGAGTGGTGGTTAATCTGTGTATTTCCACAGTCACAGAAAGGTGACAAATAAGGCTCAGAGTAATGATTTTTTTCCATAAGCCAACAGAGAAAAGGAACCAGCAGATTTCCAAGTTCAGGTCATCGATGGATCGTGACTCCTGATCTTAACATAAACCCTCCAACTGCGTAAAGCCACCTGTGCCACTGAAACAGAGCAACAAAGTGTATCAGAGTGAAGAAATTAATGATAACAGGATTAAAGCCAAAGCCTGGAGATCGGGGATTTTAATCTACATATCAAAGAGTTAAAGACAGTGTTAAAGAATAAAGACCCAAAAACAAAGATTAAGGCTTAATTAAGCCTAAACCCAGCTCAAGAATAGATTAAAGTGTCTTAAGGTTAAACAAACAAAAATATCAGTAAAGAGGCCTCCACTGCCACATCAGAGGCCAAAATATCCTCTTCAGCTACCAAAGTGCCACCTACAGTCTCAATAAATCAAAAGAAGGGATAGTTATTGCCCAGTCAGAAGATATTTGTTTAAAGACAGTTAGAGTTATTTCCAGCCTGCCTAAAGAGTTTTAAAGTCAACAAAATCTGCCAAGTAGCTGAAAACTTAATGAAAACCAATTAATACATGGATAACATCATAAATATTCTATATTGAGCCTCTCAAAGGCAGAGAAGCATTAACTTGTATTAATTAAACCTAGAGATTTTTTCTTTCATACCACCTCCTCTTTCTTCTATAAATACTTCTGAATAAGATGAGATGTGGTTGGTGGTTGGACTTTTGAGGTAATAATTGCTGCTCGAAACTTTTTGTATGTAAATAGTTTTCAAAGGCTTTTGAAGCTCTGTATGTAATCAAAGAAGCTAGGCTGAGAAGAGAAGTTGTTGCTGAACTGAAACATTGGACTTGAAGTATGTAACTGGATTGAAATCAATATACAAGCTGATTCATGGGATCTTGGTCTATACCATTGGTGATGTACCCCTCATTGTACTTGTTTTCCTTCTTATGTTTTCCATAAAATTGTCCATTTTTCTCTGATAAAGAACAACAAATATAGAGCTATGATTTACTCTTAAAAGTACCCTACTCTCACTGATAAGCTTTATCTTTATTTTTTCCTCCTTTGTGTATTTAAGAATGATTTATTATAGTCCAAAAAATCAAGGAATGTTGGTGAGTCCATGTCTTACTGTCTAAACTTTAAACATTGTTCTTGAATGATTTTTTCATTACATGCTAAGTAGAATTGGACTAGGAAAGTTTATGGTTTGCCCTGTCTTCTAGTTCTTTCTCCAAAGGTTGTTTGAAAGTTTCCCTAAGAGTATGCTGAAAGCAAGCCTAGATTTTAATGATGTCTTACTTGATCTTACACTACATTTTGTTTTCTTATATGTTTTCATCCTTTCTGAAAGTAGTCATGGGGATTACTGGATTGTTTGTCTATAAGTTGGCTTTAGTACAAGTTTGTCCAAAGAAGTCTATGGTTAGCCTTTTCCTTTGGTTTAGTTCAAAACAGTTACTTAAAGGATTTTTCTTGTTCATCAGAGTTAATTGATTCTTGATTGAGTTGTTAGCTTTACTTTGTTCTCAACACTTTAATGTTCCATCCCATCATTTAATCTAAAGGATCTTTTGATATAGATGACTTGCCCCATGGACCACTCTTGAAAACTGTTGTGAAATTAAAACCTTTTGTGACTCCATAGCCCAAAGGATTAAGTGTTTTTTCATACCTATCCTATCCGCTGAACCTTGTTTTTATTATTCACACCTTCACCCCTCTGAAACTCTTTCATTTTCAGGACTTTCCACTCAATTAAAAATCACACCCAACCAACCAAACAAACAAAAACCCTTGTTCTTAATAACTAGCCTAATATCATATCAAAACCTTTAAAGATAAATCAATCTTTGCACTTATAGAGAGATCCCTCTCTCGATTCAGGAGGGCTAGATCCTAGAATCCCAAAGTGGTTTTTGATGTAGTCTCTGCAGCATTTAGTCTTTCCACTCTGCTAAATTACAGAGGCCCAACAAGAGGATAAATTAATTGGTGATGTTGATGACATCGGATTGTGGGACACCAATTTGCCTTACTACATTTTCCCTAAAACCCATAGTGCCCCTGAATTCATTAGAAACTGCCATGCATGTTATGTCCCTAATAAAATAGTTCTAATTGCCCCTACTGGTGAAGTCTTATTTACAGTCAATGCCCAATCCATTATCCAAATGATGCATGGACCCTCAGCAGAAAATACAACACATTTTTCCCGTGAAACCCTCATAGAGTTATACCAAAAGCTATTTTTTGCTAAGAGAGACAAAAATTTTGAGCTGTTCTTAGTTGAAAATACCCCTTTACCAAAGAAAAAACATCCATATTTCTCATCTATTTTCCCTGATAGAACAAAGCATATAGTCTCTATTCTTTCATTTCTTCTTGGGTATAACTCTAAACAGTGGGTAGATGAGGCAATTATAGGCTTTTTGTCTACATTTTCCACATATTCCAAGCCTTCTATTATGTTTAACTTCAGTGAATTCCTAGCAGACAACATCCATGACCAATTTGTAAAGTTTCATATAAGGGAGGTGTTCAAGTATACTTCTGTCATTGTTTACATGTTTTTATATTTACAGGAAGAAAGATTTCAATTTTCCATGAAGAAGATGGATGATTATGGACACCCTCAGTCTGTCATCTTCTGGACCACTCTATTGATGAAGGAACAAGAAGAGTACAACTACAAACAATTCATTGAACTATTTGTACACCCAGCCATGAATATGCTAACCAGCACAATTGAGCCTAGAATAAGTGAAGACATCAAAAGGATTATGTAACTTTTAAATCAAGCTAAAATACAAGACTGGTACTTATACCAGAATTACACAGAGTTAAGGATTTATGGATATGAATTACCTCCCTACAAACTGACAAAATTCCTCCTAATGAGGATTTTTTCCTTGGATTATATCAGACAGATACTAAATGCTGATGAGGTTCATTTTGTTTTAGCAAAGAAGAAATCACAGTTCAGGATCAAGTCTAAAATTGGACCATCCATATCAAACAACAGGGCAATAGGAGAGGAAGTTGATAAAAGATTGAAAGAGATGAAATTAACTCACAGATTTACATGGTCCTATGATCCATTTCAGATCATTTCTAAAATGAGGGTGAAAAACAAGTCTACACCCTACATTCACATTCACAGTCCATAAATATAGCAGTTCATGAATCAAATAGAATGGGCAGAGACCAATTTGCAAGAGGCCGAGGAGCAGGCCATATGAACTTCAGTATTACAAACCCTTGTGCCACAAGAAAAACATGACAAAGAGGATAAGCAAGAAGAAACAGGGAAGAGGCAGAGGGAAGATCAGTCACCTTTAGTGACTGATACTTCCAATAAAGAATTTAAAATGAAATACAATAAAAGATCCAGTATCCATATGGATATTGATCATGGAAAAGAGTCAGAGAAGGAGACAATTATCAACATCAGAGACACTCCAGGATCTTATCTAGTAGGTGGTCAACCCATATTTTCCCCTACTACTTCAATTAATGTTCCAAATCAGCAGCAGGCTCTTCCGACATCCACATTCAGTGCTACTACAGGATAAAAGGAAAAGACAGTTTTTGATACCTTCAGGGAAATCAAACTAAGGAATGAAATTTTGAATTATAGCACATACACCGAGTTCTGGAAGAAAACTTCAAGCTCTTAGAGAAAACTCTTATCAAAATTTGACTCATAAAAATGGAAAATGCATATGGCATTCCTGGAAGCTCAAACTTCAAGGTCTAAGATAGCAACAAACTACAAGAATACTTCATTCGAATTCAGCATCAAATATATTCATCCCATCGACCAGATGGAAATTCATACACAAATAGGTGAAATGATCTCTTCTATACTAACCAATAATTAATTTGTCTAAGATGAAGGTTTCATTAGCTAATGTTCAGTCACAACTTAAAATGGAGAAGATAATTTCTCTCTCCAAGGATACAAGGATAAAATCCTTGGAGGAATTGGTTGTAAATTTGGGATATGACCCCTCCAATGTGCAAGCTGTGAAAGAGATAATAAAAAATAAAAATGCAGATATAACAACATTAAGGAAGAAGTTGAATATGTTAGCCACAAAAGATCCACTCACGAAGGAAATTGAGGAGAAAAAGTCCCAGAAATCAGAGATGATGAAACCCATCATGGAGCAGACTGCCCAGCTGAAACAAATGGAAACTGAGATGGAAAAATGATCAAAGAAAAAGAGAAAGCTACAAAAACCTCTATTGCCCCTTTAGAGATTGTACCCCTTATAGCCATTCCTGCATCAACAACTTCTATAGTTAACACAACTTATGTTGCAGATCAGATGGAAAAATAAGTGTAGAATATGTCACTACAATCAAAATAAATTAAAAGATTACACGCTCAAATCAAAAATTTTCAAGACTGGAAGGTAAGGACTGAGACTTCCCATGCAACAGAATTATAGAGAATTAAGAAGAAGATAGAAAAATTACAGAAGTCTGAAAGGGAATCCTCCCTTGGCAACACCTTGGGTCAAGCTAAAAAAATTATATGGACCAACATTATTGAAGCCATGAATGAAATTTTTCCATATATCCAGATTATTTTTTAGCAAAAATAATTGATTGAGAAAGCTAATAAGGCCATTTCCACTATAAATGGAGAGCTGGGAGATATGCTTGATATAACCAACAAAATCATTAAGTTTCTGAATTCCAAAAATAGATATGAACTTGATGATTTGGGAGTACATGACATGACAGAAACAATATTGGAAGTGAAAAAGGTTCTTACAAAAAAAAAACTTAGTTCAATAGCTTGAGGAAAAATGTCATGGGTTGGAAATTGCAGTCAACGGGTTTTTTAATAGAATTGAGCCATTAACTAAGAGGGGCCTGCCTTCTTTGTTTGTTATGAATGACAAACTGATAACTAGGGAATATTATGTAAAGAATCTTAAAGAAATTGAAAAGGATAAACCAAATTTTCGAACATCAATGGTTCTATGACAGGGAGAGCTTTTCTAGAAACTATGAGTAATGACATTTTCATTCAGCATGAGATAAAGCATATCTTTGTGGTAAAACCCACATTTTCTATATATATTGAGGTAGTTGAGATCTATCAGAAGGCCACAAAGATCTATATTCCCGATGAAGATTAGTGGGATATGTTGTGCGAGTATTATGAAGAGTAAAGACCAGTTACAATGAGCACAACAGCCAACGTAGCAAACAGATTAGATCGTGTAGCAACTATTTCCTAGATAAAAGTGCTAAATGTCTAGATGTCTTCAAGGATTCCACCTTTTTGGGCATGTTAGTCAAATACTGCTATTTTTGTAATTAATAACACATTTCCAGGTTGATATGGAAATCTTTGTAGAATTAGTATAAATACTTCATGTATTCGAAGTATTCAGGGGTTGGACTCTAATCATTGTAATCATTTTCAATTTAGAATAGTACTTTTTTCAAGTTGTTGGAACATCAATAATACGAAGAGAATTCACAGGATACTTGTGATATATATTACTGGCGATGTATTTCCTTTTGTGACAGTTATTTTCCTTGTTTCTCTTTACTATGCATCATTTTAATCTAATTGTAGAACAGAAAGTGAAGAATAAGATTTGTTATCTCAACACCTTATTTCTGGCTATATTTACAATATATATGTTTTATTCTGAAGTTTTATTGAGAAATTCTTAAATTCTTCTCAACCATTGTTGAATTCTCCATTGCTTCATTTCATAATTCATTTAGAATTGTAAGATCCAGTAAGTGTAACTAGCTTTCCCTGTGACTACTCTTTAAAAATTTGATGCAACATCTAGCCTTTATCTGACTTCGTAGTCCAATGGAAACAAATTAATTTAAACAGGCTCACCAATCCAACCAATCAAACCATACAATCAATCAAACGAACAAACAATTCAACACTATCATAACTAGCCTAACATCAACTTAGAAAACAAATCTAAAACATAAAGAGAGATCCCTCTCTGAAGCTGGTAGGGCTAGATCCAAAATTTAAAAGAGGTTTTGATGTTGTCATATATAATTATTCTACCAATCTTAAAATTATAGAACGATAACAAGCCCGAAACTAAGCTCGGAAAACGTGCGATCCATTCCTTGAGTTGAGAAACTGCGCAATGCACTGAGCCGTGAAGTTTCCTAGTTCCCCATAATTGCATAATCTTCCTTGGTAGTGTGCATGGAAATTTTCCTAAAAAATGAAAAAATAAAAGAGCTAAAAGCTAAAAAGAATCCCTAAAATAGGGATCCATTATTAGTTTCCTAAAGGTGGCACAATTGTTATTTTTATAAATTTTCCAACCAAGTGTCTTTTTTTCCTTGATTTTACGCATGCGCGTCATAAACCCTGATCCAATAAAATCTATTTAATTGATGCCTCTAGAGATCATTTGTACATTTGATCTTGGAGCTCTAGCATTTCCAAGGAGATCAAGGAGCCTTAGGTGGAGTTTGCGTCACTTTTTTGGGTGATTTTTCTTTTGTTGTCTTTTGCCACTTTTTGCCATGTCGCTTTTGTGAGAGTTGTTTTTCTTGTTTCTCTTCATGGTTTTTGGTGTTTTAACTTGTATTAGCTTGTACAAATGTTGATTCAGTTATTTTTTTTCCTTTCATAAGTGTCGCATTAGTTTTCTTGTTTTTTCACATCAATGATCATCGTTTCGGCGACTCTCCTCACATATTTATTTTCCTTTAGTTTGTTGATTTTATCCACTTGATTCACATCAATATATCCATAATTAGCAATATTTTTACTTTAACTTGCATTATCTCTTAGAAATTATTATTTCTCACACCCTCATCGGGCAGATATCCACTTCACTTAGTCATGCACTACTTTTTCCCAGTTGGTCATTGCGCAAGTTTGAGGCTCAAGGTGAGAGCTTAGCCTTTGATACTATGCAATGCACAGTATAGGTTGGCCTAACTATGCATTTCGTAGTTCCAAGGCTCAATTTCCCACCTTGGCCACTGAGAATGTGCAATGTGCAACCTCTCCCTGTCACTTCCCAGGCTGAATTGTGCATTGTGCAATCTCAAACCTCATGATGCATCACTGGCTGCTGAGACTACACAATGTGAAATTCCCTTACCCAGTATCCCTCCCTTGACCATGAAAATTGTGCAATATCTCTCATTATTTCACTGTTTTTTTGTCTGATATTGCTTTGAAAGTGGATTTGCAAAATATAAATTATTATTTGCATGATTGGCTTTTCCCTCCTACAGGTATTATAGTTGTTGAGCACCTCTTCCAGTAGTCACTGTTACCATGTCACCAAAGAGAGCTACTTCAAAAGACACCATAGAAATTTGTACCGGGGAAGCAGTTGAGAGCACACCAGTAAACTTTATAGTATATTAAGACACTCAATTGTTTATGGAAAATGAATCATATCTTACATGCCAGAAAGTGAACGAAGTTTTTTCAGTAAAGAGCTTCAAGGAAGATCTATAGAACTGCCATGTATGTCTTAGTGTTCAAAGGTTGGGATTACACAGGGTTTCATGCATATCTCCAACTTTCCCATGTATAGATGTCATCAACTGGATTGTTTGATTTATTGATGTGAAGACTATGACTTTGAACAATGCCAGTAAATAGAAGCTTGCTACTTTTATGGCAGAAGATTACGATCTTATGTACCATTTTCCTGAGCCAGAAACGCTCATGGATTCATACTTCTATGCCACCAACAGTTATCTGAGCACAAAGGAGACAAGTAGATCCCTCAACGTAAGGCTAAAAGAACACACTACTGACATTTCAAGAAATATAGCCACAAAATATGGCTTAGCTGAGCATGCCTACTCATCCTCACACTAAATTTGCATGGAAGAAGCTAAGCTTATCAAAATATAAGACCACTATTAATACAGAAGTGTCCTCAGACACGTACTTTTATTGATAATGGAAAAGAAATTACATAAAAAGTTGCAGGAGTTTACAAACGTAAACTTATACTAAATTTGCAATTAGGAGACTAACCTATTTATAAGCTATATGCCCTAACTTAATTTAGTTATGGATCACTTGAAAAAACAACAAGTGTCCATTTACAATAAATGATCTTCTATCCAATCTACTAACTTTATTCTTGTTTTAGAGCCTAAGATACGACTCTATTCTAGAGTCCTATCTTTGCTAACAATATTCTATTTCAAATTGTCTCTAATATTTATTAAATATTCTAATTTAATAAATATTTTTATCCTAAATTTACATTAATATATTTGGATCATCTAACATTCCCCCCTATGACCCAAATATACATTACAACATATACCAAGTTCATCTCTGAACTTAGTAAATTTTATTCTGCCAAGAGGTTTGTTGAAGATATCGGAGGTCTGATCTTCTGAAGGATAATAAATCGACTTGATGACATCTTTTGCAATGAGTGATCTAATATGATGATACTTGGTGTCCACATGCTTTGTCTTTGAATGAAAAATTGGATTCTTGGCAAGCTTTATTGTTAACTGATTTCCGATGAATAACGAAGTAGCTTCTGCTAGAGGAATACCCAAGTCCTGTAAAAGTCTACACAACCAAACAATCTTAGATGCTGCTTCCCATGTTGAAATGTACTCTACTTCTGCTGAAGAAGTGGCCATTGTATCTTGCTTCTTACAACTCCAGGAAACTGCAGCTGACCCCATGTTCATTAAATAACCTGAGGTTGATGCCTTCTCATCAATACTGCTAGCAAAGTCGGCATCTGAAAATCCACCAAGTACAAAGATTTTAGTCTTTTTTTAAAGAATACCAAAATCTTTTTTTCCTTGGATATAACAAAGAAATATTTTAGCTGCATTCCATTGGCTGTCTCGTGGTTCTTGCATAAAGCGGGAAAGAATACTGACGGCATAAGAAAGATCTGGTCGAGTAGTTGTTAGATATATCAGGCTACCAATCAATTGTCGATAAGTAGTGCTATCCACCATTTCCCCCCCTTCAAATTTTGAAAGTTTCAAGTTTTGTTCCATAGGGGTAAGAATAGGCTTGCAATCCTGCATTCCAAATCGCTGAAGAATTTCTGCTGCATACTTACTCTAAGAAATGAATATATGATGTGGATGTTGGAATACTTCAACTCCAAGATAGTAGTAAAGTAGTCCCAAATCTGTCATCTTAAAACTTGCATGTAACTCCTTTTTCACCTGTGCAATGTGATCATCATTATTTCCAGTGATAATCAAATCATCTACATACATAACCAGAATCACCAGATTTTTACCTTGTTGGCATACATAAAATGTATCATCAGATTCACTTCGTTGAAAACCAACTTTCCGAAGGTACTCATCCATTTTTGCATATGAAGCTCGGGGAGATTGTTTTAACCCATATAAAGCCTTTATAAGTTTTCAGACTTTATGTTCATGTCCTTTAATTTCAAAACCTGGTGGTTGTGTCATGTACATTTCTTCCTGTAAATCATTATTTAGGAAAGCACTTTTTACATCCATTTGATGAACTTTCCATCCTTGTTGAGCTGCTAAGGCAAGTGTGAGTCAGATGGTGTTCCATTTAGCTGTAGGAGCAAACGTTTCCTCATAATCTATCCCTTCCTGCTACGCAAAACCCTTAGCAAAAAGTCTTGCTTTATACTTGTCGATATCGCCATTTTGCTTGTACCTAATTCGGTAAACCCATTTGCATCCAATGGGTTTAACATTCTGACGACAATCAACAAGTTTCCAAGTGTTATTGTCTTGAACTGCCTGATATTAATCAACCATAGCTTGTTGCCATTCTTTATGTTTTACTGCTTCTTGATAAGTAGAAGGTTCAGTAAAATCGTTTGCTATCAAGGTAAAATTTCCTTCATTTCTTTCTTATCCCCTTGTTCTTGTTTTATTATGTTCATTAGGTCTGACATCTTTCAAAATTTTAACTGCCCATTTTGGCAATTGATGTTCACTGGTTTGAGATTGTGAAAAATCACCATCATTAAAAAGAGGGTTGATGTAAATTGATGTTTGTTGATCAACCGCAGGTTCTGGAGGTGGAGAGTCATTGTCAGAAGAACTTCTGCTGCTAGGAGAGTTGGATGAACTCCTAGAAGACCCAGATGGCGCTGGTGAAGAAGACGGACTGGATGAATCATTTTCAGATGAAGAAAACTCAATTTCATACCAATTTTTTGAATTTGGTTGACTTTGTAAATTCCGTTTCTTTAATCACCTTTTTTTTCTAACTTTTGAAGAAGACTTTCAACTTCTTCAGCACTCTTACTCTCATTTTCATCAAAAATCACATCTTTGCTTAAAATAAATTTCCCATTCGACAAATGTCGGTAACTTTTCTTTTCATCAGAATACCCAATCATTGTGCACTTCAAGCTTCGTGCATCAAGCTTAGTTAGGTTTTCCTTCGAAACTAAGGCATAACATACTGATCCAAAAACTCTGAGATGTTTTACCCAAGGTTTGAAGCCAAACCATGCTTCATAAGGTGTGATTTCGTCTAAAGAAGCAGTGGGAGATCTGTTTCTCAAGTAGATAGCAGTATGAATTGCTTCAGCCCAATATAAAGGACTTAAATTTTTGAAATTTAACATAGACGGCGCCATTCCTAACAAGGTACGATTCATTCTTTCTACTACTCCATTTTGTTGTGGAGTGTAGACATTGGTAAGATATCATTTTATGCCATTATCCATGCAATAAATTTTGAATTCATTTGAAGTGAATTATTCGCCATTGTCAGTTCTAAGAGTGCCAATCTTCTCCTTTACTTCATTTTCAATAAGCTGACGAAAATTTTGAACTTTTCAAATGCTTCTAAATTTTGCTTCCAAAAAGATACCCAATTCATCCTACTAAAATCATAAATAAAGAGTAAGAAATATCTGCATCCTCCGAGCGAAGTTGGTAAGGGTCCAAAAATATCACTATGAACCAACTGCAAATGCCTGCTTGCGTGCCATGAACTTGTAGGAAAAGTATCTCAATGTTGTTTTCCAAAAATGCAAGATTCACACTTTTCATTTCCCCTTTTGAATGTTGGAAGTCCGTTAACCATTCCATGTTTTTGTAACTGAGAGAGACTTTCGAAGTTGAGATGGCCATATATTACATGCCACAATCTTATCGGTGAAATTTATGTACTTGTTTCTCCTGCAAAGTTAGAATTTCTTGGAATAACTGTCCCTTTCATCCTTAACGGTTTTCCATCTTCATAACCTGTCATTACTACTTTCATGTTCTGTTTGACTAAGTTAATTTTAACTAAGC
Organism: Pinus albicaulis; assembly: GCA_034641835.2. NCBI lineage: Eukaryota > Viridiplantae > Streptophyta > Pinopsida > Pinales > Pinaceae > Pinus > Pinus albicaulis. The sequence continues at coordinate 1,842,213,690 of CM076578.1, forward strand.
CATCTTCGATAATCACCATATGTCCTGCTTGTCGAATTTTGACTAAAGATAAAAAAATTTTCTTGAATGTTGGGACATACCATACATTTGAAATCATTCTTTCTCCAATGCCTGGTAAAAAAAACTTTAACTACACCTTTGCCTAAAGGAGTATGTTTTGTTTTATCAACAAGATATATTGAATTCAGATGGCATTGTTGAAAGCTCCAAAAGAAATCCCGTCGAAAATTCATGTGTTGAGTTGCGCATGTATCCATAATCCATGCATCTTCATAATCACTTCTAAGAAAGCTTGAAACCTGGAAAGTTGTTGATTCTGTGTTGGTGAAAACATATTCAGAACCATCAGGACAATATTCATCATTTGAAAAATGTGCAGAGTTTGGATGAAACTTGGGAATTTTCTGAATAGAAGTTCTACAATATGCCGCATAATGGCCGACTTTGTTACATCTCCTACAAACAATTTGACTGAAATCGCTGCCTCTGCCTTGAGACTGTCCTCTTCCTTGATACTGTCCTCTGGCTTGATACTGTCCTCTGCCTCTGCTTTGGCCTCTGTGCTGATTTTTTCCTCTGCCTTGATTATATCCTCTGCTTTGATTGTTGCCTCTTCCTTGAAAATTGCTCCTGCTTGAATTGTAGCCTTTGTTGAAATTGTTTCCTCTGCTTTGACTGCAACCAAGACCTTGGGCTGCTTGACTTTGATTGAAATTTCCTCTTCCTCAGTTTCTTGAATTATTAGCTGATGATTTATGTAATATTCCTAAAATTAACATGCAGCTAATAGGAATATAAGATTTTGATTTTTGCACCTAGTAGATGAATAAATGGGGAAAAGGACCCATATTTAACTTGTATTGACATAAAAACCCTCTTGGTGTGAAAAGGGGAAATTCTAGTGGCTAGATTTTTCACTTTCCATGTATGAACAGGAAGAGATTCTTTTTTATTCATTCAAGTTGACCAAGTCAATAGCACAGTATGGATGAGTAGCCTAGATAGAGCTACAACGCAGTTTTGGAGGGAAAGAAACCATGTGGTGTTGGAAACCCTAATGGGTCGGACCCAAGGTGAGGAGGATCACAAACTTTATAAGGAGGAAGATAATAGAATTTTGAGGTTAGCTTATAGATTATTGATTTTGGTCTTCTTAGACTATTGAGAATTCTTCAGCTATTGAGCTGAGTATGCAGTGCTGTTCAGCACAAGGCATTCCTGCTAAGGGATTTTTTCTCCTTCATTGAGTGATCTCTTGGAGGATTTATGTTCTTCATTTTCCCACATCTGGGCTTGTGGCCAAGCATCCTCCTTCAGCCATAGCGTTATTCTTGTAGCAGGGGACGTTGAGTTGCAAGGTGTTGCAGTGGGAGACTCACAACACTAACTCCTGAGCTTATCTTTTAGAGGAGGGAGGTCCCCTTGCTTTGCAAGATATTTACAGGAGATTCCAGGGCATATTTTACATCTTGGCATGTGGCCAAATCAATTCCCATCCATTACAGCATAGTTTACTGAAGAAACTGCGTCATTTTCCAGAGTGTTGCAGTAGCAAGGTTTGAACCCTTGTTTGTGAGCTTGTTCCTTGGAGAAAGGGCCAACCCTCCTCCCGGAAAGCTATATACTTCATTATTTTTTTTGTAATTTGTATATTTCAGTCATATTTATTCAGTGCTACAATATAACTACATTTTTCAGATCCAGATCTGCAAATATTCTCTTTGTACATTTGTCTCTCATGAAACCCTTGCCAGGTTGATCTTATTTTTGTATAAAGAGGGAGGGATATCCATTTTCTCAGCCATTGGATGATTGTGATCTCTAGATCTATTGTTTCTCATTATTTGTTGCATAAACCCTCATAAAAATAATGTTTTACTTTCTTCATTTCTTTTTGCATGAGTTAATCTATGGGGTTTGGGCTTATTTGAGACATATTGACTTGGGGAGATCTGTTTATGTTGGCTAGAGTGATTTGTTTCATCTCTAATTCTGCATGTGAGTTTTATATGATGTATTATAAGGGATCCAAGTCCCATTCCTCATAGGTATAGCGTTATTTTCTGAAGACAGTTGTTTTATGCCCTATATGGATGCATTTCCCCACTTGGGAAGGAGGATATAGGCCGTATTCTTGCTAAGGTTATTTCATCTGCTGGTGAGATGTTATTTTACATCTAAGGAGCTGATCTACAATTCCATGCTCATGATTTTTTGAAGCTACAACTTTAGAATATCTTAAGATATTCTATTTGTTGTATAAAATCCTTGTTTTGGGATATTACAAGTTACTTGAGTTGGCTTTGGTGAAGAAGACATCTTCTCCAATTGGTTTCTTCTTCCCAAAAAAAAAATCATGTTGGGCTAACATGTCTCTCAATTCATCAAACTTTATCTTCTATAACTTTCCAGTGACTTGCAAAGTTTCCAAAAAATGTGTATATGATGATGGCAATCCAGCAATTAAAATCGTAGTTAAGAAAATTTCATCGACAGCTTGAAAACCAGCATTTATGATTTCTTGCTTGATGTTTTTAAGCCGTGAAATATACTCAAGGACATCACCACCTTCAGTTAATTTCTGTTGAAGAAATTTTAATTGAAGATCAACCTTCTTTGATTTAGGTTGTGTATTAAAGAGATCTTTGAATGTACGTAAAGCAGTCCATGCATCTGAGGAATTTTCAATGTGTATGTACATTTCATTACTAACTAAAGCTTTTGTAAGAGCTAATGCTTTGTCATTTTTTACGTCCCATTTTTCAAGTGAAGCTGCATCTGTTGGTTTATTTGGCTTAATGTTGCCATCACAAATTTCATGCCACAATTCATTATATATGAGAGTGCTTTCAATTAGACGTTTCCATATCTTATAATATTTCACTCCTTCTAGCTTATCAAATTCAGAGAACAGATTAATTAACTTCGACATTGAAGTGTTGAAGCAATGCACCAAAAGAATCAAATGCACAAAAAATGAGGAACTCGTCACACGAAACACGCCACGCAAAAATGACACACACCACGCAAAAAAAATGATCTATCGGGGCTTGGCCTTGACCCTCGTATAGTCGTTGAAAAAAGGAGAAAAATGACTGAGCTTTGTACTTGGCTCTAGTCAATTTCTTGTTGAGAGTTTACAATGAAATCTTTGTAAAATTTGACCACTTTACAATTCCCGTACACATTACTTCTTAAAAAATTTACCCCCCCTCAAAGTAAAAAGTACTTTGAGTTACAAATAATAACCCTTATTTCTCCAAAAAAATTACATTTATTTTTCCAAAAATAATTAAAACATTTTCACTTCACCTTATTGCTCCAAAATAAAACAATAAATAAATTTCAAGTTCCTTTCTTATAACTTCAATTACAAAAACTTATAACTCCAAAAACAAAGAACCTGTCAATGACTGCAATATCATTGTCAATATTTTGGGGATTCTCGGAATTTGCAACTTGCAAACCATGCTTCCGGATTTCCATTCATACAGAATTAGATCTGAAAATTCGAAAATCTCGCTAACTAACAGATCGGGTACCACATAATGTTACTAGGATACGTCTCCATTGGAGAGATTTTTTATTTTTTATAGTTAAATACCTAAGTACTACTCGACTCACCAGCACAACTTTTTCTATTCTCTCGTAGCCTTTTCTTCCTCACGCTTCTTCGCAGCATCCGCACGTTACTCTCTGATTAGAGTTAAGCATTCCAAATCTTTCCTGGCATACAGAATACCACTATTTCTCTGTTGCATGAGCTGCCACTTAAAAATTGTGTGTGGTGTTTTATTGGTGCACAAAAATATGAATAAGTTGGTCCGGAGTAAACTCTGTACATAGAATATTAGCTATCAAATCAAAACGATCCAAACATTTGCTTCAAAGTGTACATGCACTGAGAGGGTCACTGCAATGAGAAACTCGAGGCCTCTAATGTCGATCTTCCAAATCATTTTGATGAGGGTTTTCAGTAAATGCTGCTAAAACGACATGCCCAGATATTTTTTTAAAACCAAACTTAAAAACAAAGAAGCACATTAGCTCTAAGATGGAATGTTAGTAAATCCAACTATTTTTCGGAATACAGTTTAAATATATATATATATATATATATATATATATATATATATATATATATATATATATATATATACATATACATATACATATATACATATACATATACATATACATATACATATACATATATATATATTCCCACCATGAAAGTGATTCACATGAGTGCCGAAGATCTACCACCGAAGAATAACTAAAGTTACCACATCATAAATCGATCCCTCAAAAAAGAAACAGTACAAAAAAAACGTAAATAAAAATCCGTCAGATCGTCCATTCCACAAAACTGACGGTTCCATTGAATCATATGCAAAGTAGATTTTTAATTTTAGTCCAGTTGAGCTTCACACACCATAACCACATATTTAATTGACCCAACCAAGCAGTCAAACAATTCCTATTGCCGCAAAGATAATTCTTTCAAATCCCTAGACTAAGCATTATGTGGTTGACGCACAAAATTGTAGTCACCGCTCATACACCCCTTGGAGGTGCGGCAACCAATATATAATGGTTTGGTTCTGAGTCTTGTTTGGAATATCTGTGTCTTCTGAATTTAGCCAAGAAATACAAGAAAAATTGCAGCACAAATTGCACTGCGGTGGGGAATTCAAAGGAATACAATTGTAATCCCCAAGTCTAGCAAAGTAGAACAATTGAAGCAGAATATTGATGTTTTTTATTTTGATCTTTCAAAGGAGGACAAGAACATGTCAATATACTTTCAACAATAAAATTCAAATACATAGGAATTCTAGCCTGATAATGCATAGTCTCACGGTAATTCAACAACTAATACAACTCATATAAAAAAAGACAAAATTCATACTAACAATACTAGATCACCCTCTCTTCCTCCGGTGAATTTTGTGCAGAGAGCTTCTTCCTCTCACTCTACTTCTTTGTGTCTGCCAAGAACATTCGTTTCACTATCCGCCACAAGAGATTGACAATTAACTTGTTTGGTAGAATTTTCGAAAGCCTGTATAGCTGAAAATCTCCACCTTCATGTCATCTGAATTACTGGTGGCTCCAATACCACATTAATATAGAAGTGTCCTTAGACACGTACTTTTATTGATAATGTAAAAGAAATTACATAAAAAGTTGCAGGAGTTTACAAACATAAACTTCTACTAAATTTGCAATTAGGAGACAAACCTATTTATAAGCTATATGTCCTAACTTAATTTAGTTATGTATCACTTGAAAAAACAATAAGTGTCCATTTACAATAAATGATCTTCTATCCAATCTACTAACTTTATTCCTATTATAGAGCCTAAGATACGACTCTATTCTAGAGTCCTATCTTTGCTAACAATATTCTATTTCTAATTGTCTCTAATATTTATTAAATATTATAATTTAATAAATATTTTTATCCTAACTTTACATTAATATATTTGGATCATCTAACAACTATTTAAAAAGAAAAATTAAAGAAGCAATTGAAATTGAAAAAAGAATAAACAACTTGAAGTAATACTTGGAAACCATTATCATATCATTAACTAATTTATTAAAATAAATTTAGGATTGATTAAATAATCTATTAAATTAATTTTTAAAAATTACAATTTAGTTTAATTATATTATTTAAATAATTATAATTTAATTTAATTACCATTACTAAAATAACCTTTTAAAATAATTTATTAAAATTAAATTAAATTTAGGATTAATTCAATAATTTATTAAAATTTAAATTTAAATTAATACGGACAAAATAATTATATAATTTAATCATACGATACACTATTATATAATTTATTAAAATAAAGCTAGAATTAATTTAATAATTAATTAAATAATCTATTAAAATAAAATTTAATTTAAATAACAAAAAGTCAAAATTATTATATCAATTTTTTTTATAATAATATGATATTATAAATCTTTATATAAAATTAGGATTATATTATTAATTAATTAATTTGTTAAAATAATTTATTAACTTAAAATAATTTATGAAAATAATGCATTAAATAATTTATTAAAAACAAATTTAGGTTTAATGTGATAATTAATTAATAATTTAATTCATTAAAATTAAAAATTAAAATTTAATTTAAAATAACATAGATCAAAATCTTGAATCATTCTGGTCAACCCCATATACCAATTTTACCCTCTCACATACTTATATACTATGACTTTAGTTCTCTGAATTACATAAATATTCTCAAGAAAGATGGCGTTCCTCTGAAGATGGACTCATTTTAGAAGTTTGAAATGTTGGGTTATATAAAAAATCCTCAATAGGTTGTTCCACACTATTATGAAGGATATTGTAAAACGTTGGGTGAAAGAGCCATCAAATTTTCGATGGACACCCACCAAAACATACAACACAAAGTTTTTGAGGAGGACCTATAAGATCTTGGCTATCCTAGCTTGTAGAAGCTATGGTCAACAGAGCATAGATACGTTTCTGAAGGGTAGGAAGTCTTTTTGAACCAGGTTGTGAATGAGGGGATGTCGTTCAACTGGTCATATTTATTGGCTCGATAGTTAAGATTCCATGTAGAAAATGCCTAGAATCCTCCCAAGGGCGGGCAAGAAAGATTCTACATGTTTTCTTATTTACTAGATGTAATATGTATACATAATTCATTCCCTTGCATGGACTGGAATTGGACACCTCAAGACCCTACCGTGTACGTCCACTATAGACTGCTCTCGAATTGTGGACATCGAGGACTAATGGAGAAGCTAACTCACCACTTCCTCATTCTGTTGTGCAAGATTATATTTGAGGAAAAACCACCTTGCATGTCATGTGGAGAAATGGAGGTAGTATCAGAGATAGCATATTGGTTTGCCTCAGTATATGACACCTTCCTTAGAATGTTTGGCATTCAAAATTCATGACACCTTTTGCCAAGATATGCCACCGACATGCTTTTCATGCAAGAAGTTTCATATCATCTCTAGAGGGTTGTCAACAGCTTTGCACAAGAATAAGAAAGCACCATGGCCAACTCTTCCTATGCAAATTGTATTGTAAGAGATCAAGAACCTGAAATTAATGGATATTGAACGAAAGGTGATAGAGAAGTTTGCATTCAGTAGTTGGTACTTTAATCCATACAATCCATGTGGTATTTTCAAAAAACATTGTGTGAGAATTCACGTCTAGTGGGTCAGTGGAACATTTCATTGGTTGGAGGAGGATCCATGGAAGAATTTTTACAATGCCTCGAAATCCCGCGACCTAGTCATTTTTGCAGGAACTTCAAAGGTGACTCCACATAAGGAAGCTACGCTGAAATTAGTTATAGTAGAAGGAAGCAACCTCGCATAGGATAAGGGAAAGAGAAAGGTTGCTTATAGTCCAGGGGGAGAACAAAGCTGCAAGATGAAAGTAGATCCAACTATTGTGAAAGCGGCTTTAGCAGCAGAGGCAAGGAGGAAACAAAGGATGCAGGGAATAGAATAGAGGAAGAAAGAATAGAAGAGGAGATTGGAGGAATAAAATCATAAGAAAGAACAAGAAGAGGAGAAGGAGAAGGAAGAAGAAGAGAGGTGAAGCTTAATAGAAAAACAAATAGCAGAGAAACAAGTTGAAGAGAAAGAACATAACCAAAAACCATTAGAGGAGGAGAGCGGACAGATGCAGGACACGAAGCTTGCTCATCAGATTGAAGAATTGATTGAGATCATAAATATGGAGGAGGAACTAGAGCCATATAATCAATATATCAACCTAATTCCTAGCACACAGTAGGTCACTAGTTAGTCTCTACCACCTCTAGCAACAAAGTTTGCTCCGGGTGAGGAAGAGGAATTTTTTCCTCTTAATGATGATCAAGTTATGGACACATTATATTTTGTACGATGAGCTTCAACATAATATTGTACAAGCTTGTAATGATAATTTTTTTGGATGACCTCACATCGCCTACATTTATTAAAGAAAGGGTGATAGTGATGGATACTAGGAAGGATCCTGATGCCATTGCTGCAACCAACTTGGCCTTCGCAGGTGCAGCAAGATAAAACAATAAGTATTTGATGGTCAAGAATAAGAAATTGACACATAACTTACAGGTTATGCAAGAGGTACAACAACTCTATGCAACAGCTCAAAACACAGCTTCCAGATAGGTCCATTTAGAAAACAAGGGAAACAATACTTAGTGAAGTATCGACACTTGGAGACACCATGTAGAATTTTTATGATGAGCTAGTTACTGTGCATAAGGCAGTTTTCCACTTGCATGGCTTGCAAAAAAAAATGTAAATACTTTGTCAAAACTCTCAAGAATGTACAAGCTTCCATCGCTGTCGTGCATGAATGGCAAATGTGATACAAAGGGGCACTTCTTGACTTGGGAAAGAAAAATAAGCAATAGATAGAGCTGGAGAAAGAAAGAGTCTGGATGTTGATCGAGAACAAAAAACAACTCACCTCATTCATTGGTAGAATTCAGGCCACGTATGCATGGTTATAGAATAGTTTGGATTTCTTATTGAACTCACATAGGATCCCATTAGTTGGCTCACTCACGGAAGCCAAACCCAGGAACCAGGTCAAGTAATAGATGAAAGAATATTTGGAGAAACTTAGACAAATTTCCACAAAGGAGGACTTGGATTTGAATAGATAAAACATCCAGAAGTACATCAGTGGCTCTATCCAAGTGAGCACAATGTTGCTTATACTCTAGAAGGAAGTTCAAACTGGTTCCAAATCATTGTACTTAGATGCCATGGAGGCTAGACTCAGCTTCCATCCAGACACCATCACAAATTTTGGGGATCACATTGCACAGTACCAATCTTGTCACTGATACGTGACCGAAATACATCAATTTGAAGTTGTTGAGCCAGAGTTTCCTCAAAATCTAGCATGATAGTGTTTTGTCTTGTTTCAATGTCTAGTTGGCTCTACCCTGTTTTGTCATATACATGTATGAGTGTATCATAATAATATTTTATAAATAATTTGTAAGTGAAATTCCAAGTTTCAATTATGGAATGTGAAGAGTCATTATGTAATATAATTGAAAATTGATTTTTAAAGAAGTTGAAGAGTGATGAGGGAAGTCTAAGAATCAAAAAGGGGAATGTGAAGAGTCACCCATTTTTTTAAAATATTACCTCATAACTCATGTAAAGGGATTTTTGGGAGCCAAGATTTTGGCTAGGCTTAGGCTTAGAATCGGGGAGCTTGGGGAGTTTTTTTGAGAGCCTTTGTTCTTCATGGTGTAGAGGGGAGTATCATTCTTTGGAGGAGTAGGTATTTTTGACTTACGTTCCACCATTGATTGGTGTTATCAATGTATTTGCAATGTGAGTATGCTTTCATTCTAATAAAAGCTTAGAGCCGACACATTTTCATGCATATGTTGTGAATATAGTAGGAGTATTCTTGTTGTATTTGCAATGTATGTTATTTAACTTATGCTTATTCTTATGAACTATTTCATTCACATTTGTATGAATCTTGTGGAATGTGTCTTTTTGTATTATTTCATCACTGTTAACTTGTGAACTATTTCGTATATTATCTTGTGATATATTTATGATCTTGTGTCTCTTTAAAGCTGCGTACTATTACAGGATTCTAAGGGGCTCACTCATTTTCCCTTCGTGTTTTATAGCCTTCATGCATCGCACTTTACTTTCTACAAGGTCACACACTTTCTCTTACCAAATTCGCCATACATCACTCTATGTGTTATTGCAGGTAAGGAATATCATTAACACCCATTGCATCGTCAATCGGGTTGTATTCTAGATGGGACATCTACACCAAATGATGTGAGGTCTAATTGAGACTTCATATCAAGGAGATCCAATGAATGCTGGCGAGTCTGGCACCATCAACAATTTTCAAGTAGGTACTTAGAAGTGTTTTAATTTTTTGTTCATCAACTGATAATTGATGGTGTCATGCATAGGAAAGGTTGTTGTTGTTGCTAGAGGTTAGGTGTAAGTGTCTAAGTAGACATTGTTCTGAATGTAATCCTAGTTGAGAATTGGACCAACGAGAATCATTTTCTCATGACTCAGTTGCACAAGGATGTGTTGTTTCAGCAACATATCCCTATTGCCTACTTGAGGCAGAGATTGAGATTAAATATTCCTTCCCTTCTACTTAATCTTCTTCACAAGGGAAAGAGGAAGTTTCTTGGATCGAATCAGAGGTACCTGAGGTTTGTAGCATAAGAATAATAAGTTGACAGATCCAAAAAATCATAAGACAGAGGGAGATTGTTGACAGGGGGATCATGTTAGTATATTTTTCATTGAGGTCAAAGTGGGAGGGAATTCATTGGGGAATTTTGAGGTCTAAAATGGGCCTCCTAAGGAAATTATAAAATAATAGTGGAAAAAATCAAATAAGATTTGATGACATCATCAAATTTTAGAGGGAAAAATGAAAAAACTACTTTTTCAACTCATATTTTCAACTTATCTCCCAAAGTTTTTACTCAAATTTCGAGCGGGAGTACTCGTTGGATGCGGAATTTAATTCCTCATCCAAGGAGTACCCATATTGCATACTTTCGATAGGTCCTACTACACGAAAAATGAGAAATACATAAAAACACGTGATTACAATCACGTTTTTTATGTATTTCTCATTTTTCGTGTAGTAGAGTTCATCGAAAGTATGCAACATGGGTACTCCTTGGATGAGGAATTAAATTTTGCATCCAGCAGTATTCCCACTCAAATTTGAGTAAAAATTTTGGGAGATAAGTTGAAATGCGAGTTGAAAAGGTGATTTTATTATTTTTATTATTTTTTAATATTTTACCTTTTGTTAAAAATGGTGAATCATACCATGGTTGACATCATCATCTTGAATCTATTAGATTGTTATAAAGTTTATTTTTTTTGTACATTTTTCTTAGGAGGCCCATTTTAGACCTCAATTTACCTAATGATTGTTGATCAAACACAACATGGTAAATGATCATTGGAAAAGAATAAGGAGAAGTATCGAATAAGAATTAAATGAACAATGTTAATAATGTGTTATATTAATGATATTTTTTCGTTGATGGCAAAGGCAAAGGTCGAAAAATAAAAGCATGTCAAAGGTCAAAAAAGAAAAGCATGGCAAGGGATCAGTCAAAAGAAGATCAACATGGTAGTAGTGATGGTGCATAGACTTTGGAGCCAGTTATTTGAGAGTAAATAATCTCAGATGTATGTGAAACCCACTCAGATGGGAAGAGCTCTAAAACATATTTCCGGTGGTATGTGGAAGTTTGAAAATGGCCTCCTGGATCAAATGTTAGAGCCAATCAAAGTTGCAGGATCCCCACATCAAACTAGTAAAATTGAGGTGGTTGGAAACCCTTTTGGTGAATAGAAAAAGTTGGCACAAGTACCAAACTTAGTGGAAAACCCTAGTGGAGTGGTGAAAATGTTTTCACACAGATGTGGCAGACAATAGAGAAGTGGATCAATTTTCCATGCGCCGCAAGCGGAGCCCACACTACAACCTAACCTGACAGAGGTAGCCTAGTAGGTGCACCTCATAAGTTGGAAAACAACGCGCATAATTTTAAGCGTCAAAATATAGGACATCGGGACACCACAGTAGAGCAATGCCCAATGAGAAATTGAGCAGTAGGTCCCAACTACAACATCTTAGCCCACTGAGGGAAATCTCCAAAATTATTTTGGGAGCACAAGGTTAAGCGCCGGGAGATATGCATGAGGCCACGTGGTGACATTTCGACATCCCTATAGATGGAAGTTTGTTTAAGCCTTGAGGTGTCGAGATGTGGTTTCCCATACCTCCAATCACATAGATCAAGGGCGGAGGACCAATTCGAGACCACTCCCCCTAATACCACAAAAAAAAATGGAGTGGTGTCAAGTTTGGTTTCTTGAACCTAGTGGTTTCTTTATTAACAAAGGAAATTTCTCGCAAAATAAAGTTCTCAGGGACCCTTTCTCTCTTCTATTTTACAAAGGACATGTGGTATGTTATTATTGTCTCTTGGGAGATAACGGTGGCTGATGACTTGAGCATGACGTGGTCCAATCGAAGGTGGACACGTGGAAATCATATTTGGAATTTTTGGGTACCCAAAGGGCCTATATTTTTGTGACATGTGTCACCTATCACAAGTCGAAATGTAGCATAGGTTACATAAGAATGATGTTATCTCGCTAGATGGATCCTAAAAATTTGCTAATAGTGCACAGAGAGGTAGCACTGGGCAATAAGAGCTGGGACACGTGAGGAATTGATAGGTTGGAAAGAGCACCAAGAAATGAGATTGAGGTCGAGAGGACCCCACACAAAAACTCATCCTATAGGAATGACCATGTCTACTAAATGTCTACTAATAAGAGGGTGAAAAATGAATTTTTTGAGTATTGGGTTTTAGGACACAAAGGAAAAACACCCTAGTAGGTGGCATCAATCAAATCACAGGCGGGCGGTCCCCACATGACACATCAAATCAAAAGATAGACCCCGGTGGTTTATAAATAGGGTGCAAGGTAATGCGGCAAGATAAAAGGAGCTACGAGATAATCCATGAACCTTGTTCATTTCACTTAGAATCACCTCATTCCATAGGGGATCTGAAAATGGGAATGATCAAGTATTGGCAAAGAATGGTGCCTCTGCTAATGTATGGTGTCTGATCATAAACTAGTGAATAATATCTAGTAAGATAGGTAAATCTATCTCTTGGCTCAAAGGTATCGCTTAACATATCCGTAATGTTCCCATGCACAAGCCGCTCGTAGAATCAATTAATAAATTTCACATAGCCATTGTTTTAACTACACATAGTGTCGTCTCAGGTATGGGGGGGGGGGGGGGAATAGACCAAGGGTGCGGTGTATAAAGAAGCATAAATAAAAAGCGTTGAGATAGGGAGCTCTATCCTTAGTGCCAGGATCTGGAATTTGGTTGTTTCACATAGAAGCAATACCAATGGCGTGAAGCCATTAATAAATGATTTTGGCCCACGAAGGGCTTAAACAAGCTAAGCGCCTAAAAGCCTTAGCCAATGATCGTATAGACCTAGTCGTATGGCAGAAAATTAGGTAAGGAGCACAGAATAAATGGGTTTAGGATAAAAAACTGAAACTATCAGTTTTGGCAGTGGATTTACCAGTTAAGCCAAAGTTAACTACAAAACAAAATAGAACAAGAATTGCTAAAACCTATTAAAAGGTCAGAATTTCTAAAAGCAGTAGTTTAACTCAGAAATTGATCCCAAAACTGCAAATCATTTGAGAAGTTGAGAAAAGATGAAAAATACAGATATGAAAAGGAAAAAATTAAAAATTAAAGACTCATGCAAAGATTTGAATAGCAAAATAAATAAAGTTTAATTCAAAAATATTAGTCTATAATTATTTATAGGCGGAATTAAAAGGTTGCAAAGAGGAGTGTGTGGATGAGAGGTTTTGGTGCAACAAGATGCATAATAGTCTGGGTATGCATCAAAGGTGAATCAGAGAGAAAACTTGGTCCCTCAAAGGTCTTTGAGAAGGAAAATAATGGATTAGTGATTGATGATGCACGTATATATAGTTTGGTGTTTTTATCAGTAATAAGAGATTGATGAGGTTGTTTGCATCAATAATTAGAGATTGTTTAAGGTGTTTGCATCAATGATCAAATATTGTTGAATGTGTTTGTAGGGTGGATTTGGTGAGAATTTTTCATGAGTAACATTTATTTTTTTATGAAATAATTGGCCTACTGATTTGAGATTGAAAATGGATGAAAGATGGATCAACAAAGGCTCACAAGTGGTATATTGCAAATCAAGGGTAGTATCTCCTTCTAGTGTGTGCTTGTAAATGAGCAAGGGAAAGTGTACCTTTTAGCAGAGACTGATAAACAAGCAGGGGAAAGAATCCCTTTTAGTAGATATTGATAAACAATCAAGGGCAGGAGTCCCTTTTAGGAGATACTGATAAACAAGCATTGGAAGAGTCCCTTTCAGTGGAGACTGATAAATGAGCAGGGGAAAGAGTCCCTTTCAGTGAATACTAATAAATTAGTAGGGATAGAAGTTTCTTTCAATAGTAGCTGATAAACCCTACAAGTAGTAGCTTGTGGGGGAATGATTTAATCAAGTTGAAGCTTGTAATAAAAGGAATATTAGTGTCTTGTGTATATGTTTCCCATGTGCTTGAAGTTTATGATGCTATGTTCTACATTATTTAATTTTGTTGTTGATCCATGAATAAATTATAAAGTGGTTAAATAGTATAATTTGTGAAAATTTTGTAATTTGGCCACACTCCTTATTCACCCCCCCACTCCTAGTAGTATCGTAGTTTCCATTGTTTCTAACAAAAGGAACTTTTTTTTCTTTCTCCATGAGCTCATGACCTTGCCGAGGTATTTCCTAGGTATCCATTAATTGCTTGTATTTATTCCTTTGACTCTATGTTGTTATTTGAGAGATTTATTTTTAGAAACTTCTTATATTATTGCATAGTTGTTGGTTGAATGATCACAAAAATGCAACTAGTCCTAGTTTGTCTTCTATTATCGGTGTGACCCTATATATATGGTCACTTTGTGGGACACATCCTAGGCATGAACACACTTATATATCAATATTTAGGACTATTTATCTTGTAATAACTAGAATTCGAATGTGATGATGTGATTGGATACTCCCTGGATGGTTCTTGAAATATTGTGACTATCCCAAAACAATTATTTTTCTTATTTTATTTTAAAAAATATATGGATTTGTGAATTTTTCATAGTTTTGGTTTGACTCTATTTGCACAGAGTGAAAATATATACATTTTAATTTCATCATGGCATACGTGGAATGATTACTTGTTTCATGTTTTCTTCAAATTTTTCAAGGAAGGAACAACATAATTTCACATTATTTGCAAGAATTTTATTTTCTCATATTAAAAAATAAAAATAATCTCACATCTTGGAAGTGGTTTTATTGCAATAGTGATATTGGCATTGAATGGTTGTGCATTCAAAAAATTTGGAAAAGTGTATCTTGATCATTTTGAAAAAGTGAAATGAAAAAGAAATGAAAGATCATTTTCCTCCTTTATATACATTTTATCAAAACCAAAAGTATACATTAATTTACAAATCTTCTATCATGAATATAAGAGTCATAATCATTACATAATTTGTAGGTCATTTTCTCCCTTTCAATAAATAACAACCATAAAATGAACAATAATTAAAATCTATAATAATTTTTTGCTATAGGAAATCATTAAGGTTAGGATTGGAGAGTAAATTATCTAAGGCCCAAAAAACCAAAACTATCTATACTAGTGAGTGAAAAATCCATGGCAACATCTAATTCTTGTTGGAAATCTCCCCTCACATATAAGTCAAATAGGAGGTCACATTAGAGGGTCATGGAGTGAAATATCTGCTAATTGGTTTTTTTGTGCTTTTTAGATTATGTGAATTAGGATACCTACCAAATAAATAGGTTCTTATATAGGTGGATATCATTGGCCACCCATCTATTCCACTGGTTCATTGCACAATTTTCCTATTTTGATAGTTTTATATTTTTGGTAGTTTTTACGTCCTAAACTTCTGGAGTTGTTCTGAGGAACTAAATGGAGCTGTTTCAGGAAATGAGTCAATGATATTCATAAAATTCTATCAATTGATATAAAATCAACTTTTCAGATAGATATTTCAAAAATGCTATGTTGCACACAAAGCGATGATCGTTTACCAAATTTATGACCCTTTGAAGTTGTTGTTCCAACTTACCCCATCACGCCCCATAAGCCTTTCACACTTCATCTCGTAGGGTTATGATTTTTTATGTTTAGGTTTTATCATCAATTCTTCATGATAAAATGACCTTTGAGCCGCATTGTAACATAGTTGATTAAAGGCATGTAGCCATCACATCTCTTCTCAAAGATAAGTTTCCACTACTTGAGCTAGTTTGATTTCATTATGCATTTTCCATTTATCAATTTCAATTTCAGAATTTTCCATCTATTAATTGAAGTCAAGTTTCACTATATCTCTGTGTTTTCATTATAAATCTACATTTCATTATGTTCCCTTCATAAATTCATTTCAGTGGTATTAGAGTAGTTTTCTCTTTATCTATTTTTCTATGCATGTCTCCAATGAGGTCAAAGTATAAGGAGTTGGGATTTGAACTACATTATACCTAGAAAAACCATCCTCATCAACACCAATGGCCTCCCATGGAAGAAGAAAATAAAGATGAGGGAGTAGGAGATCCTATCAAATAGTTGTTCGAAGAATCCCTCAATCAAAAAAGGAATGAGATGATGGATAAATTTTCCCAAATCCTTTAATTATTACCAATTAATGGGGCATCTTCATCAAGTGGAAACTTTGAAGATGCCCCCCCTTTAAGGTACAAGTTAATTTTGATATTCCAATATTTTAATTCCATATGTATGGATATGCTCTATACAAATGGTTAAATATACTAGAAGGGTATTTTTCGGTCCATAATGTTTTTGATAGAGAAAATATTACCTTTGCACTCCTTAAGTCTACCCCCCATCTAAAATATTGGTGGGAAAATTACTTCGAGCAAAGTGTCATAAAGTAATTTGAATTGTTTTTAATTTCACGCTCTTGGGAAAATTTCATGGATGTTAAGGAGTTACAATATTACTCTTTTGGAAGCTATTAATACTAGTATATGAGATGGACCATAGTACGACAGGAAAAGGACCAAGTAGTGCCAAAGTTGGCAAAAATATTCCATACCTTGTGCACCAAGGTGGGTATCAACGACTCTAACTAACATATATTTCTCAAGTATTGATGTTGTCTACATAGATATATCCAAAAAGAAATGGAGTTCTTGGACATCTCCTCACTTGGCACAGCAAGCCGACAACATTTTCTTGAAAATATTTAAATATAAGAAGCGACAATTTGGATTCTTTATAGCATAAGTATGGCAAGTCCATCCCAAAATTGTAAAACAAAGGTTAGAGGTAGGGTGGACCATTCCAGAACAACACATCGAAGAATATGAAGAAAGACGTGTGAAAGTGGTGCATTTTTTACAAGAACAACACTCATAACACCAACGAATGTCATGCAAGGAAGTCATTGGTGGCCAAGCTAAAATCCCCATATTCAAACATAGGTTTTGGTTTCGAACCAGACCTAGACAAGGGAAAATAGTAAATTGTGGAAGAACCTAATACCACTGCTACCACCACCAAGGTACAATAAAGTGAGCCTAAATATTCAGAGGAAGTTGAGGGCCTCTTTCACTCACAAACGTGGGTGAATGGTGCTCGAATATTTTTCATTGTTGATAATGGGAGTACAAATAATTTCATCTTAACAGAGGTAATTAAGCAGTTGGGCCTGCCGAAAACACCACACCTACAACCATACACCATCAACTGGCTCCATCAAGGGAAAGATATATGTGGGCATGAAAAGGGAAGACCTGAATTTGAAATGAACTTTCCAAAAAAACTCTTTAGACACTAGCCCATTGAAAATAACCATGATTAGATGAAGTCTTACCCGAGAAATCGATGGGGGACTCTAGGAACTTGGGCAATTATGCAGCGATGAAGGAGATGGATACCTTACACTATCATTACCCTATTCAAAATATTATTACTTCTTATCCTCTAGATAAATAAAATGATGCATGCCCCTATTCTATGTAGTAAACCCATTATTAATACATGCAAAATAACATTAACATGAAAAAATAAAAACCATCACATAATGCACAAAAACATAAATTAAGTTGAAACAAATTATTTTATTAATACAACAAATTTTCCATTACACTTTCTTCCATCACAGCTCACCAACCTGTATTATTTATCATTACAGCACAATCCTATCCTAAAATATAAAGAATATCAAAATAATAAGTCGTCTCTCTTACTTCACAACTTTGATCTATTTTTAAATTTTACATTTGAGCACCAGTTGATTGATAGACCTCCAAAATAGGTAGAACTTAAGGCCCATCTAACCATTCCTAGGCACATTTAACCATTCCCTATACACTTAATAATGCATTTTTATATTTAATATGTTCTTAGGAGGGTTAAGATATGATTGTCATATCTTGTGTGCCTAATGCATTTATTGTGCAGAATATTGGGATTATTTGATGCATATCATGCAAGAGTCTAAAAAGAGAAAAATATAGGTATCATCCCCTGTTAAAGTATGATCAAATTTGTTTGGAACAAGGACATTATCACCTCCCTATAATTGTGAAGTCATCAGGGAACCAAATCCTGCTTTCTAGGACTTTTGGAGGGAAGTAGTCCTCTCTTCAAGAGGGTTTCCCCTCAACCATTTTTTGTATAAATAAGGGGTCGGAGTAGCCCATTGGGATTCAAACATTTGGAGAATATACTCGGCCATAGAGAAAGGAAATTTTCCTGTTATTTCAGTTATATCATATTTCATGCATGTGTACATTTCTTGATTAATGAACAACAAGTTTTGGTCTCCATGATATACACTTTTGGGTATAATAAGTGTACTCAAGAAATGTACACATACATGAAATATGAAAGAAATGAAATAGCAGGAAAAAAGTTTGAGTATACATTATATATGACAAACTTTTCATTTCCATGGTATACATTATATATTCATGTATGAGTACATTTCCTGCAATCAGACTAGGGTTATTTGTTATTCTTTCCTTTTCCATAGGTAGAGTGGGTTTACTTTCTATCCTTTACTTTTGTACAAGTAGAGTAGGTATACTTTATGTTCTTTACTTTTATGCAAAGCTAGAGTAGGTTGAATTATTTTTCTTTGTTTTTTTTTTCATTTTCTAAGCATTTCTCACAAACTAGATAGAAAAAATGGTTTATTTATAACCTAGTTTATCCTCAGTTGCATTAGATCAACCAATGAAGAATACGTTGCATGTTGCATAAATAGTTTTAGCCCCTATTAAATTTTTACAAACCCCAAATTTTTAATTAAATTTAAGACCCTTAGGAGTTTTAAAATTCTTGTTGTAATACTTGAGGCCATCACTTTTTGGTGTCGCTTCCAGGAAGGTGTCAAAGTAGGTACTATTTTCTTCTCTGGTTGGTTCACTTCCTTCATTTCCTGCAAAAATAAAAGCACAAAAAAAATGCATTAGCATGTTATCTAAAACTTATTAAAAAAAAAAAAAAAATTTCATGCCTTGTAGAGTTAGGGATACCACAGGAAAATTTCTACGTAAAAATCCCACTCCTACAAATATTCTGCCTTCACTTTTTTATTGTGAGCCTCCCACTCTATCTAAAAACGATATAGAGACATTTTTAGGTGACCAAGCGAGGATTTATGATGAGCTTGAAGGAAGAGAAGAACCTCCATCACCCATTGATAATATGGATAAAAATAGGTGGCCTGCAATTTTTCCTATCAAGGAGGAAAATGGGGAAGCCAAAATGAAAAATATCATCCCCACTGCTCCACCACATTTCCATGGAATGGCTTATAAGGACCTTGACACATTCATGTTTGAATTTGTTGTAGTTTGTAAGAAATATTATTATACATGATATGAGTAGAAGCGCAAATTATTTCCTTCTACCTTCAAGGATTCAAACTTACGTTGGTTCATAATATTAGGAGGCACCATCACTACATGGGGATAGATGAAAAAATCCTTTAACACCAAAGACAAGAATTATTTTAGAGAAAGAGATGCAAGGGATTAAATATTCATAATGACCCAAGCACTAGATGAATCACTAGAAGGCTATTGGGAAATATTTCAACTAAGTAATAGGAGGGCACATAACTACGCTCTTGATCCTAATTCATTGAAACTAGTCTTGCTCTGGGGGGTCAAAGAAGAACTAATGGAAACCCTCAATATGTTGGCCAATGGAGATATTTATCAGCTCAACTATGAAGACATAAAAAAAAAAATTTCAAAAACCATTCTACATCTCCTAGAAAAAGAGGTAGATCCATCCAGGGTTTGGTAAGTCTGTCATCCTCCACTTCATACATTAAGAATGGAACAGTAAGTATGTTCGAAATTTTAAAAGTGTGAGTCTTGCACACCTTTTCCCTACAAATGGACACACTGCAAATTAAGGAAAACAAGAGGAATCATAATGGGAATTAGACATATTTTCCCCTAGATGTACTAAGCAACATCCTAGTGATGAGTTCCCTTTAAATATTATTGAAATCTATTCTATGTGTGAAGAGAACCATTCAACTGGAAAATTTCCATATTTTCTAGGTTTGAAAGCAGATTACCAAGGAGAATAATGAGGCATGGAGCAACTCTTCTTTGTCAACTAGAAAATGCCAAAAGGCCCCATACCATATCAAGAAGGTATGAACTACCCCTCCTCTTTAAATAAAAGTTATAATGCACCATTTAAACCGTGTTATCAACTTATCACTTCACTTTGGTTTATGGCTACTCCATGATCCTATCTTCCCCAACCTGTCATTTCCCTATTTCAACCATACCAACACAAAACACTTCGATGGAGTAATCCATCATCATGGTGGAGGAATCAAGTATCCCAACCACTTGCCCTAATGCCTCCTCCTCCTCAAACACAATTACCCAAAAATAATCCTCCAAAACAGCCACAAATTCTTTCCCGAACAAATTCAAACCATAACAATAAGTAATCCCAACTAGTCTATGGTGGATAGACATATTATCCTACCTATCCTATAGAAATCCAAGAAACCAACACTATGTCTAGGAAGGTACGTCCTAATGCTAACCCACTTTATATAACATAAAATATTAAAGAAGATAAGGAAGGCCTCACTCCTCAAGACAAAAAACTTCCCTATCTTGAAAGGTTGATCCCTCCTAAACTTAAACACCCAAGAAGAAGATGAAATTTTGGGAGAGCTGAAAAAACTATGTGTCAACATTCCCCTCTTGCAATCCATCAACGATGTTCCCATATATAATAAATTAATCAAAAAGGAATGTCTTAGAAGGTCGGGAAAGAGAAGGAAGTTTCCCCTCCAACCAATGTCCTAGAGTAACTGGTTGATCTCATGCTTGGAAAGGTAATCATCTGAAGTATTTTGATCTGTTAGCTCCTCGTAATTTGTTATATTGGTGAGAACAAATGAATATGGGTAACATCAGACCAGTCTTTGGATTCCTAGGACCTAACCTTCCTGGACTCAGAGAGGGATCTCTCTATTTTGTGCAAAGGATGTGAACTTGTTTTCTTTTAGTGTTTGATTTTAGTCTAGTTGTTAAGTTTAGCGTTTGTTTGTTTGTTTGTTTTTTTTGGGTAGATGATCAAGTAGAATAGATGAAGTGAGGAAATATTCAAGTCATTTAAAAATGGAGTCTATAAAAGTCATATAAAGTTTCAACAATGAATAAGGGAGCATCACAAGGCAAATCTAACATGGTCAAATGGATTTTAAAGGTTTGTGTGAATTGAAATGAAAATCAAGTTTGTGAACAAAGTAGGGCAAATGGAAATTAAAAATCCTTTGTCAAATACTTTAAAAATAAGGGCCTTGAACAATATTTAGCATAAATAAGTAATCATAAGACAGGGCACACCAATAACTCTTTGATTAAACTCAAGAAAATAAGCATTTAAGACAAACAATCCAATGAAAAATAGAAGGCAAGAAACTTATTTAACTTCTAGTGATTTCACCTTCAAGGTTAGAAAACATTTAAGATAAACATATAACATTAATCAAAGAATAGGGAACTCCTAAACATCATTTATCATAGCCATAAAGATCTCCAAACCAACCTTTCAAGTATGGACAAAGGGCATGATCGAAGCATATCCTCTTTGGCAAAACCTAATTAGTGGTGCTTCAAAGAAAGATATCAAGAACAATGTTTTAGTGACATCAAACAAGCAGGGCTAACCATAAAAACATATTTTATATCTATTTTATTGAATCATTCATAAGATAAACAAGCTTGGGTGGGTCTAGAGAGAAACTAAGAATTCTCTAAACTGGCCTAGCAGAGGAAAACATAGAGGCAGTGAAGAACAAACAGAGCTAAGGTGCCTTAGAAAACCATTTCTTAGTCTAAAACCTTTGTTCTACTACAATATAGAAGGATGAAACACAATGATACATAATAAAACAAGAACTGAATATAAGCACATCACCATTAACCAAGCTCATGGATCCTGCAAGCAATCCTTCTCCATCATCAATCAAAACAAGCCATCCACAAATTCCACAACACCAATTTCTCTTCAATCTCAAAAAAACTATGTCTTTCTCCCAAGAGTCATAAAATTCCAACATTTACAATAAGTCCCTCATGCTCTATTTATCTAGCAAAAGAGGGAAAAAACCCTAACTAGGGTTTGAAAATGTCAAAAACACGCATAAATGTTGTTTATGTCTAAGAGACCATGCAAGGCCCAAGACACAAAATATCTCATGAAATAAATGCAAAAATAACTCCTAACACCTAAATTTGGAGTGATTTTCCCCAAAAAACAGTAAAATATCATTTTTCCATAAATGAGTGTGTTTTGTTGACTTTTTGGCCAAAAACACAGCACAAAGGTCTGAATGCATAGCGCTTGCATGGGAAAAATTGGGTCCACTTGCAGCCAAGTTTTGATGACCTTCCCAATGTCAGAATTGGCTCTGTGATGGCCCGTTGGAAAGCCTGATGAGTGTAATTTCCAAAAATTTCCTTGGTTTTTTTATTGGGCTCTGTTAACCTATCCAAAAAGTAAAATTCCCAAAGCTTCTCTAGGTGCAACGCCAGGCCTGAAAATGAGGCAGAAAGGTGAAAAATGAGGTGTTTTTTTGCCTTTTGAGGGACCAAAAATGCTCCAAATGCTTTGAAAATTGGTGAGCATGTTGTACTTGAGTTGAGGATTCCAAAAATGAAAATATTTACTCTTGAGGATTCCTGAGGTGAAAGCATAGCACCAAGGTTGTTGCGCCTAGAGGCCTCAAATTTGCAAAAACCCAAAATTTGTCAAAATTTTCCCAAAATTGGTGGATACTTTCCTTATGGGGTTTTAGAGGCCTGTAGAGAAGCTTCAACCAATATTACAAGGTTTTCTTGGTCTTTTTCCTCTTTGAGTGTTTTTATTTTGGCATGGGTCATTTTTAGATTAGCCCTTGCAACTTGGTTTCTTTGGGCATAATGCTTGGTCATCTTCCTTTGGAGATCAAGATCCTTATTGGCTTTCTCCAATTTAGCCTGCAAGTGTATGTTTGCTCTTTCTTGCCAAGGCTCCTGATCATATTCTATCTCCATGGAAAGCAGCTCACTTTGATCTTTTGTTTGCCTTTGTCAAGCTTCTTAGCTAAGTTGGATGGCATGGTGGCTTGCCTTTTACAGGCAGCAAAAACAAGCCTTTGTCCTCTTTGATATGTCAATGGAAGAGGTTTGATTGTGATCATTTCAGCGTCTTGATCATGGCTGCCATCATTTTTTTCCATGTCCTCCTCCTTATTACCTTGACTGTTGCTTACCTCTTTGCCTTCAA
Source organism: Pinus albicaulis (assembly GCA_034641835.2). Taxonomy (NCBI): domain Eukaryota; kingdom Viridiplantae; phylum Streptophyta; class Pinopsida; order Pinales; family Pinaceae; genus Pinus; species Pinus albicaulis. The sequence goes on from CM076578.1 coordinate 1,842,237,216, forward strand.
CATCAGCCTCACTTTTAAACACTCTTACCGATGAAAGAGGTAACCGCACTGTTACCTACTTTTTTTTGGTAGCATAAAAAGCACCCGATTTTGAAAAGTGGTGATGCAGAATCACCACTTTTTTTCTGTACACATTTTTGACACTCTAATATTTTTATTTATGAAGTATGAATATTTGTTTTAAAATGTTAGTGATTTTCATGCTAATTTTGAAACGTATTGATGCAGCTTCAACTTTTTTTTTTTAGAGTGGTGATTTTCATACTAATTTTGAAACGTATTGATGCAGCTTCAACTTTTTTTTTTTAGAGTGGTGATTTTCATACTAATTTTGAAACGTATTGATGCAGCATCAACCTTTTTTTTTTAGAGTGGTGATTTTCATGTTGGTAATAAAACACAAAACTTAGATTAAAAAAATATATAAAAGCAATAAATAAACCCAAAAAAATGTAAAAAAAAACCAAAATTAACTCGTAAAAATAAAAAATTTAAACAAAAATAAATAAATAAAACAAAAATATTCGAAAATTATATCAAAAGAAATGACAAAATTTGAAAAAAAAAACACATAATTTAAAGAAAAAAAACAAAAATTAACCAAAAAAATAAAATTAAAAAAAAAAACATCAAAAACATTTTTTCTAAGTTATTAAAAAAAACCATATAATTAAAAAATAATAATAATAATAATTAAAAATAAATAAAATTACAAAATTAAATTTAAATAAAAAAAATACAAAAAGGAAAAAATTAAATTTAAAAATTTAAATTAAAATAATAATAATAATAATAAGAAAAAAAATACAAATTTTAAAATTAACAAAAAAATACAAATTAAAAAAAAAACAAATTTTAAAATTGAAAAAGAAAATTAAAATAAAAGAATTAAAAAAAAAAAAAAAAAACTATCATTAAAAAACAAAAAAAATGAAAAAAACCACATGCAAATAATTAAAAAACATATATCCATAAATTTACTATTTTTTTTAAATGAAACAATTTATAAATTTTAAAAATGAAAGACTAAATAAACTAAAAGATTTAAAAATAATAATAATAATAATAATAAATTTAATAAATAAATTTTAAATTTTAAAAAATAATTAATCTAAAATATTAAATTTAAAAACAAAATTAAAAAAAAACAAAATAAATTAAATTTAAAATAAAAAATTTGAATTAAAAGAATTATAATTATAATTTTTTTGAAATTAAAAAATAAAAATTAAAAAAAATTAAAAAGAAAAAAGAAAAAAATCAAATTAAAAATATATATATATATATTAAATATTAAAAACAAAATTTAAAAAAAAAATATGTTACGAATTAAATAATATTAAAAATTAAAAAAAAAATGTTACGAATTAAAAAATATTAAAAATGAAAAATAGTAAAAATAAAAATAAAAAATAAAAAAAAAATTGATGGGTGGATTGCCATTTTTTGTTGAGGAACAGTTGGAGGCCGATTCCGGGAATCGACCTCCCGCCCAGGTGGCGGCGGAGGCCGATTCCCGGAATCGGCCTCCAACCGTTCCTCAACAAATATCACATACATTCTCTGAAATCGTTTGATATTGATTCCTTGCCTTTATCTGTCGGCGACGGCGCGGGCAGCGTAGGCGGCGATGCTGGCTTCTGCAAGGGGGTCGTTCAAGGGCTAGCTCGGGTCTGTGCGGGCCTTGGCTTCGAGGCGCTGTGCCTCGGCCTCAAAGCACTGGGTTTCGGCAGCGATGGGCTAGGAGGGGGCGTCGATGAGAATGACTCAAGCAAGGGGAGTGCCCTCGACGCCATAGCGGAGAACCAATTCCAGGTTCTGCAGTTCCTCCCAAATTCTGTGAGTGATGTAATAACACATTTTGTGGTTGATAAACAACATGTTACTGTTCTCTCCCTTTCTCTCAAGGAGGTAATCTCTGCCCAAGTAGTGCAAATTCATCGTATTCACTTCAGGTCTCCAGCTACTGGTCCTGTCAGAGGGAATATCTGCTTGGAGCACAAAGCAATTCGTTCTCTTGAAAACTCGACCCTCACAAGGATGCAAGCGAGAATAAACTAGGGACAGTCCCAACAATTGAACCAGCCACCAGATAACCCATTGTATAAGTGCTCCCACTGGGGTGAGCTTACAGAATTGCCACAACCCCAGGCACAGTTGGCACGCTAATAATACATTATTTAAAAGTAATTTCATGTCGTCCCTTGACATACTTGCTCCAATTGACTAAGGATAGCATGCTCAGTGCAGCGTTCTAATGGTTCTCCTCCACCTCCTTCGATTGCCCGCTCTGCTAATCTTCCTCGCCCTCCTCGTCTTAATAATCTTCTTTCAGTTTTTTAGAAAAGAATGGCCGGATTGCGGCGATATTCGACCGTCCAGGCAAAGTTTAGTGTCTCGGTAGCCAACATCCTTTTCTTTTTTTCTTTCCTGGTTGCGTAAATATGGGAGGTTCAGTATTTTTGTAATCTAAATCTTCATACATGACAGCGTAGGGCTAGATTCCTCCTGCACAGCCATTTTAATAAATTCACAGTTTAATATTGTGGACTTAAATAAAAATAAAAAAATATTCTATTCTTTCTCCACTACGTGTTAATAAACATAATCCTCTACCCAAATCAAATGAAAAAATGGGTCAGATGATGGCAAATCAAACCAAAAATAAATAAAGCGGTCAGATGGAGTACAAAATTTATAATGCTATTCTTCTTACCATGGGCATTTGCATCACTTTCTATAAGAATCTTCTATTAAAGATGCCTGAATTGGTAAACAAAAAATAAACATGGTTAATGAATATTATAGTAGCAGCTTCAACCTATTTTACCTTTCTTCGTATTTGCAGTTTTGTGGATAACAATTCTACGGCACCGATTCATTTCTGGTTGATCGCAAAACTTTTATGAACTATAATATAAAATATTCATTTTCTTTCAGCCCTTTTGCGGATGCCCTTTCAGATTATGAAGGAATTCCATTTATTTTTTTTAATGTTTGTGTGGTGTTTAGATGCTTTCCACTAAAAATGAATGGGCATTCTTGTTCAAACACAATTAAAATTTTTAGAGAACTATTTTACAAAAGTGATTTCCATAGGTCAAACACAGTTAAATTTTTTAGAGAAATATCAAAAACAATTTTTTAATATATATTTTTTTAAATTTAATATTTTTATTGTATTTTATTTTTCATTTTTTATTTTTAATTAATTTTTCATTTTTTTACTTTTAATTTAAATAATGTTTTTTTTTTAAGTTTTAAATTTATTAAAGTTTAATATATTTCTTTAAATTTTTTTTTTTTTTTTTTTAATTTAATAAACATTTTCTTTTTCTTTTTTAAATTTAATTTCTATATTTTATTTTTTATAATTTCTTTCTTTTTTTACCTTTTTTTTTTAATTTAATATTTTTATTTTGTTTTTCTTTTTTTATTTCTATATATTTTGAAATTTTAATCTTTAAAGAAAAAATATTTATTTATTTATTTCTTAAATTTTAGGTTTTTTTAATGTTTGAATTTTAAAAATTAAAAAATGTTATTTCTATTTTTAAAAATGTCAAAAATATGACACAATTTTTTTTTTGGTTATTCCAGCATCAACTGCTTTTGTTTTGAAGGTGTTTTTTCAATCCTTTTTTCAAGAAACAATTTTGTTTTTAGCATAATTTTATAAAATGTTGAAATTTGACCTTCAAAAAAAACCAAGTGCGTTTTGGAATACATTTTTTTTTTGTTTTGGGGGTGTTTTTTTCATGTTTTTTTTAGTCTTTTTGGCTAGAGTTCCCGTTTTGAGGTCGTGTTACTTCCATTTACCCAGAATAATGTTTTTTATCCTCTTCACTGCATTTTGTACTTTCATTTTGTTCCTCATTGTAGTTGCTTGCCTCATCATTGTTGTGATATTCATTTTCACTATCACCCTCTTTCATTTTCTTCACTATTTTCATGATTGTCATGGTCGTCTTCTTTGATATTTTGATCCTTGGTGTCATCAAGTCATTTTCCTTGTTTTCCGTTCCTCACCGATGCTTGCTTCATCAGTGTCCATGCTGCCTTCACTTCTTCATTTTCTCGTATTGTTATCATCTTCATTTTTGGTCAGCTTCTTCGCATTTTCCCTCATCTCTATCATGACTATGAGCCTCGTTGTTTTGACTATCATTAGGCCCTTAGTCTCACTTCGTTGTCCTTAGGATCATCTTTTGTTTCTTTGTCACTTGCCTCATCTTCATTATTATCTACCTCCATGTCTTCTACTTCATTTCTAACTCCTTCATCAAGCATCTATTTCCACCATTTCACTTTCTTAATTTCATTCACTCGTTATCATCTCCCTTTGTTTCCATGTTTTCTGCCATAGCTTGACTCATCATCACCTCATATTTATTTTGGTTTGATTCATTTTCACCCTCATCTTCATGGTCGGTAGTTTGTCGATCGCCATTTCCTTCTTGATCCGATGCGTTGGGGGAGGCTCAGAAGGAGGTTTCCTTGAGTGAGAGGATACATGTGTAGATGATGAGGCATGGTCGTAGGAGGTGATGGAGGAGGAGGAGGAGGATGAGATGATGAGGGTAAATTTGGTTGATGATGGGGTTGTGGGATTTGTGAAAACCTCATGAGTAATTAACACCTCGCATGGTATGCCCTTTTTACCTTAACCGATGTAAGACAATCATCTTGATCAAGGATTGGTGGAACAACTTTGCATTTTCTAAAGAATAGTTCCTCCTTCCTAAGCAACAAGACATATCATGATACTCCTATATAGATATTAGGGTAAATGAAGCATTTTAACTCCTAGTAAATGCATCGCAATATGATATGGTAGGGGTAGAGCCTAGAGTATCTCCTCACATGTAAAATATTTCATGATGACCCTCATTAAGGGTGCATACCTCTCCAATAGGTGTGAAAAAGGGAAAATAGGTTTGTATCCTTTCTCTTTGTACATAGGTAGGTTTCCGAGAAATGGCTCATAGGAGCTATGCCCAACTTTTTCTCTTTGAACCACTTTTCACCAACATCCGGTATTCCCGTAGCATGGGCAATGGAATCTAACAAATGATAGCTCAAAACCTAACCCCGCAAGATTTACTTGTTTATTGTGTAGGTTGAGGATAAAAACAACCTAGTGAACCTGCAGAATTTGCACTTTTTGTAACTTTTCACAAAACTAGAAACACCCTACATTTTGAACCATGTGATGATCATAGGAGAGGATTTAATCTCCAAAGTATCTTGGGGTCCAAACCTATTCACCTTTCCACCTTTGTATTTCCTCGCTCTCCTAGGCATTCTACAGCCTCTCTCAATGCTCCCATTTCCTCCTTCTCCTAACATTTGATTTCTCCGTTGTCTTTAATCAACCCGAGGCCTCGCTTGAAACTTGGTAGGAGGAGTGAAAACCGGTAAATTCTTGCTGGGAGGTCAAAATGGCTTTGTCATGAGGACTCGTGGTTTCTAGTCATTAGGGTTTGACCAATTTCCTTTAACCATTAAATCATAAAATCTATCGAGGGTAAGGAAAAAACATCCACCTACAAAATTTCAACGTACTTCCACGTCCTCGGGATACATCTCTTGGAGGTGTCCTTTCATCATTTTTTGGCAATTTGCGGTGGAGGAGGGTTTGTGAAGGCGTTAGCTCCCGAACATGCTCGTCGGGTCACTTCTGCCCTGGCCACCACTCTAAGTGCCCGCATGCAATCCCGGTGCCTGCCTCCCCGAGCGCGGGGCCACACGTTCTCGGCATGTTGTGCTTCCTACACATGAAATTCAAACGCTCTTTGGGCCCATCGTGCTCCCCGAGCACAACGTCCACACAATGCCCCGCTCGTCATGCTCTCCTCGGGCGCAAATGTCGGCTCGTTCACTCGTGTCTGGGCAATTCGGCGAACGGGTAGCGCCCGTCCGACGGTGTACGTTCGAACGCGTAGCGCAAAGGTAAATTTACACCGTAACAACTCCCAAATGTGACAGCACGATGTTGAAAGTAAGAAGATAAACATGACCACAAAAGAAGCACTTTTTTAAAGTAATGGCTCTAATTTTTCACTGAACTCTAGAATTTTCTTTGATATTTCTAAACACTTTTATATGTGCACAATGAGTTTAGTGAAGGGTAAAAAAGGCCCTTTATAGTCTAGGAGATAAAATTGAATTTTGAAACACCCACTTTGCTAATGTTTTTAGTCTCTTCATACTTTCACCGATATTCTTTTGACTATAAGAGGTGACTTAAAACCTAAAAATAGTCTTTTTCCCTTTAACCATTTTTCTTTGTTACTCTTCAGTTCGTCGACATGGTGAACTTTGACTTCCTTTGTCCCATTGATGCCTTTAACACTCGCTTCTCCGTATGCTCGTTTTCGAGTCACATGATTTACTTTGTTTTGGCTTGTTCATGCCTTTCAACCACTTCCTACCAATAAGTGCTATGAAAACCTTGAAGTGACCTCACCTCTCGATCTCTCGGAGCACACTAAAATCACTTTGACAACCTCATGCACTTGCATGGTGGCAACACCTTTAAAACTTCTTTGTTCTTACCTTGGAGATTAAATGGCCTTTTGATTGATGGGTGACTTAGGAACTTGATTTCATTTTTCTCATCGTTCTCTAGGCATGATAACCATCTTTGAAAAACACAATAGTCTTCACAATCATGTATGCTACCTCCTCTTTGGCCACTGATTTGGTAAAAGCATGACATACCGATTTAGCCTTTCGATGTTCTTGGTTTTTGACATATTTAGTCACACATTACAACCCCATGATCGACCGTCTTCCATATCGGAGTTTAAACTCATGTTTTTATTCCCTTTTCGATCATTAAGTGTAAATGACTGAAAATGGGGATCTCTGACCTTTCTTTCATTGATACTCTTGCATTCTCTTCCTTTTGAGTGCGCGGAGACACTTTACCTAGTAAAACTCAGAAGTCACCTTGCTAGTCTCTCTCAAATCCTTCTTCTGTTATTATCATGGAGGCGTAACAACTTTACTTTACCTCCTTTTGACCATATTTATTAGAAAACTCCTTTGAATGAGTTTGAGTCTTTTCGTATAGTGACATCCTCGTGGAAACCTTGCTACTATTTATGGACCAAACTTTCCTTTTACCTTCTTTCGACTTTCCATCTTACCAAAATCCTAGGTTTTTGGGATGCTTGGAGAAGAATTTACGTTGTCTTCTAAGTTCTCTATAGCCCTTTTCTATTTCATTCTTTTATGTCCAGCTCACCTCACCTTTTTTCCCTTTTTTCATTTATAATTTCTAAAAACTTCTTCCATGTTTGGTTCATTTTTTTTGTCTCCACCATGTGTTTTGCCGCATTGGCTCCTTTCGGCACATTGTCAGCTCCAATCAGTTTCTAGGAACCCTATTTTTTCTCTAAACATAAGCTACTTCCTCTTCCTTTTCTTTATGAATATCTTGGAATGAGTAGCGTGCCTCTTACCTACTAATTTTTATGTTACCAGTCACCTGACACTCCTACGTAAATGTCAAAATGAACAGCTCTTCGTAGAACTTGAACTTGATAAGATGGTCTTCCTTGAAGATTTTTCTCGATCTATCTTGAAAACATGTGTTGAACTTATTTCACATTTTTGTTGTTTTCCAAGCATTGGAAAAATAGAGCTCAAAACATCAAGTGATAACCCACAACATATGAAAACCCTAATGACCTAAAGGAGGCTCTTTTGACTTGGTCTTTTAATCGAAATCTTGGCTTGGGGTCTTCAAGTGTGAAACAGAGTTTTGACAAATTTATGTATTGAAGATCCAAAATCCAATGTACTTGATTTATCTAAAGAGCCTACAGAGATAGTTTTGAGACCATCAATGCATGAGGTAACAGAACATGGGAAAGACAGGCTGAATTTGGTAATCCAGATGGTAAGTGGAGGAGTGAGGCAAAATAGAGTGTTGAGGTTATGGGTGGGAAAATAGGATAAAGCTATGGTATGAGCCCATGAGGGGTATTTTAGGAGTGGTAGTCTAACCAAGGAATGGCAGAAAGAGAAAAATAGTGAAAATTTTATTTTAAGGATAATGAAGGCAAAGAAGATTTCTAAAACTCACAATATCATAATCTTTGTTTTTAGAACATTGGAGGGAGCATTTAGTCATCTACAAATACCAAAAAAGTATTGATGACTAACAAGGATCGCACTTGGGAGGGAAGTCTTTTAGGGAGGTGTCCGTAACTTCGTATATCAAATCTCCATTTTATGAAGACTAGTGCTCTATTCATTGCCAGCATTTTTTCTTCTTTCATTTGCTTATGTTTCTATTGAAGCTATGATCTCAAGAATCTCGAAAGACATGACTATGTTGTGTAACCACTCTCCAAAAAAGAGAAGAAAAGAGATATGAACGCCTTAGAAATAAGCCACTTCGAGGGGGAAACCTCCAATACATTACATAAAATGAACAATTTTCGGATGATCCAATTTACAAACCCTCCTTCTCTATATATAGGAGTCCATGGGGCCACAATGTAACCCTAGTGGGCCACAATGTATCCAGCCGACCTAACAATAATAATTTAAGGGCACACAATAATAACAATATGAAGGATAGGTACAATAATAATAATATAAATAAATTAACATAATAAGGGGCTACACTATTAACAGGGACTTAACATGCCCCTCTCCTTCAAACAAGTGTTATCTCAACGCTTGATTATTTCTTGATGCTTCTGATAAAATTCTCATCCTCCCATGTGAAATCTTCACAGAAAATTCTTCCACCTCATAAGATACTCGAAATTGATCGTACTCTGTCGAGTTCTTTCATGACCTTCATAACTTCTTTCGATGTCATGTTGATCTTCCCGTTGTTTCATTAGATTCGCACCAAAGTTGGGTTATCGTTTGAGAGTTGGAGAACTTGCTGTTGATGCTCGATGATCTTCCACTAATTTATCATCCATATTTGCTATTATTTGATCCTTAAAAACCATCCAACTTAGCCTTATTTCTCGCTTTTAAACCATCTATTTCATCTTCAATTGCCGTAAGATCGAAACTTGTCAGACTTGGTACCGTAATTTTGAAATATCATATTGCAATTCTTCCCTCCTCATGCGTCATAGTATAGTTTTCTCTCGAGGGCTTAATGAAGTTATGGAATTATTTTTTGGAGGCATAATAGAACCCATTACCGACAAAATTTTTCAATATTCCCTTGAATCAATTCAACTTGATTCTTCAAACAAGACTTATGCAATTTGGAAAAAACACACACCTTTTTTTCTGCTTTGGAGGAGCTTCCGATATTGAAATTGATTATCTCCAAGGATTTTGGATCTTAAATATCTGAAATTCAGCACTAAAGTAGCCCTCTAAATTCTTTTGAATGCCACAGTATGACCTGATTTGGATTCTCCAAGACAAAGTTGTGTCCAATCTCCCACAATGACCTAATTATGGACCGAAGTTCAAGAGAGCGAACTTGTACGACTAGCCACGTGTCACCGTTTCATCCTTTGTCTCAAATTACCATCCAAGAAACAAAATTCTGTTTACTTGTGAACACTTTTTATAGAACTCAAATCCACTTCCTCGCAGAGAGAGTTATTGAAATTTTCCCACGATCACCTCTTTGAGAGGCATCAGAGCTTGAAAAAGCACTACCTGCCGCATCATATCTCCGAAAATATCATGAACCAAGCTCAAATTTTAGACAATCTTCCTCAGGATTTCAGCTTCGCACCCTAAATATTTCAGCTCTCTGAAACTTCGTAGAAAAAAAGTTATAGCGAAAATGCGACGATGACCCGTTTGGAGCAAATAAACCCTAGAATCCCAAGGCTCCATACCAAATGTTGTGTAACCACTTCCAAAAGAGAAGAAAAGAGACATATGAACGCCTTAGAAATAAGCCACTTCGAGGGGGCAACCTCCAATACATTACATAAATGAAAAATTCTTGGATGATCCAATTTACAAAACCTCCTTTCTATATATAGGAGTCCATGGGGCCATAATGTAACCCTAGTGGGCCACAATGTAATCCTAGCCTACCTAACAATAATAATTTAAGGCACAATAATAACAATATGGGGGTTACAGGGTACAATAATAATAATAAGGGGGCTGCATTAACATAATAAGGGGCCACACTATTAATATAGGGACTTAATTTATCATTTCAACCTCATCTCACTCTTGCCCATCATATTTCTTTGCCTATCTTTTTTCCTCTTGTCAAGGCACTTGGACAAAATCCCTTGACATTATTTTTTTCTTTTGAAAGCAAAAAAAACTATCTACTTGTACCTTTATCACTTCCAAGAGTTCAGATTATGCTAGGTGAACTCTTTTATTCTCTACCTAGACTATTCATCTATCAACATTGTCGTTTGATAGATCTCCCATTCCCTAATCTACCGACATGAAATTAAAAGACATCAAACCAAGATTAAGCTATCAACTTACCATGGGTTGTGGCATTGGTACAACCTCGCACAGACATTATTTTTGTATAAACAAAATAGAAAGTATGCAAAGGGTTATGTTTTATCATTTTTTAGTCATCCCTATATTTCTCTTTGGTTCGTATTTACATCGAGAACTAGCATCTTTTCCTAATCTATTCCTATTGACAAGTCAAGCTTAAATGATTTGACAAGCCTTCTCTTCACTAACCTATCACAGATATTTAAAACATGTTCCCATCAGCGATTAGGCTAGATGATCGAGCAAGACTTCTTTTCTTTAACAAGTAGTGGCATTTAGACTTTCACACTTTCAACAAGATTTTTTTGGGTATGGGGTTGTACCTCTTCTTTAATTAGCTCTATTTTTCCTTCTTAATTTTGTTTTTTTGTTTTTGTTTTTATGATATATCATCGTGTTGTTATGTACAATGAATGAGTTTCAAACTATGAATCTTACTGCAAATAGTGCTCGTTACATCCCGCCATTGACAAGACCTCCAAATAACTCTTACCCATCCAAATTTCAAAAATAAGCATTATTACCTCCATTTGAATGCATGGTGTAAGGATTTTCCACAACTTTTCAAACTCGCCAAGCTCTCCTAGCTTTCTCCTTGAGTCTCGCTCCCGTAGTTTTTCTATGTCAAAGACCATTCTTAGGTGAAGTAGGTAGTCTTTATCAATTTAAAAAAAAACAATGATGTCATCAATGTATATCATAGTGAAGTAACTCAAAATCATAAGCCATGGCCTTTTTAGAAAGAAGATTCCGCACTTCCTCAAACTCAAAAAGGCATTTGGTTATACAGGTAGGTGCCCCAAGGTGCTTTGAAAGTAGCTTAATGCCGATCGCCTGGAAGTATTGATACCTTATTGTAATTTGAAACACTACCAAGCAATGACATCTTGTTAGAACCTTCTTGTTACACTAAAAACTCGTTATCCCGATGATTTATACTACATATATGTTTCGTTTTTTACTTTATACGCTCTGCAAGTCTAACATACTGGCCTCTGGGTGCCGCTTTCAAAATCGGGAGAAATCGCAAAATCCCCTTAAACATTGGCATCGCACTTTTCTATTCATTTCCGTGGTCCCGCACCTAAAGTTCGCTTCCGCGGAACCATACCGCACGTTCTTTGTGTTATGTGTGCGACTCGTAAAACCTGCCAAAAAGGCGAGAAAAAAGTAAAGATAAAAAGTTGATTTTATGAATTCCTAGAAGATTCTAGATGGAATTTTCGTGAATGGATACGCTTTGAGAAGGTTCACATCCCTCACTTGATGATCTAACCCCTTGATGTAAGGAGCTAATCCCTTCAAGGAGGATTCCTATCCCTTCATATTTGGAACAAAACCTCCTCTTTTCCACTATAAATAGAGGCCTTGGTGGCTCAAAGGGAGTTCAAGCTTTAAGATATTTGAATTTAAATGTCGTTGAGATCTCGTACTAGTTAACTAAGACTCTTCGTGAGGTTAAATCACTCACCTCTATTCATCTTGTCTTAAAGAGTGCAATGCTTGTCAAAGTAGAAGAGATTCTGCCGTGACCCCAAGAGGACTCGCACGACATCAAGGCACAAAGTTGTAAAGGTTTTCTTTTATTTGAAGTTACTAAAATATACTCATTTCATTAAACCTGCCTATTCATTCATAAATTCTGATCATTATGATGAGTATGCGGATTTATAATAATGTCTATACAGGTGCTATGTAATCTTTTTTTCTTGTTTGTGACTCCGCAAATTCACGAGGAGCGTTCTCAAGTGCACGGAAGGACTTCAACGAACTGCTGCTAATCGGACATAAGGTAGGCCTTTACACCTATATAGCAATTTTATGAATCTGTATGCTTATAGAGAGAGAGATTAGTATAATTGGCCGTTTTTTGCTAGTTACTTTTAGTACTAGAGAGATTTGTCATTCCGCAAGACTCGATTAATCTACACAACAAAATGGCGACCTTAATAGGGAAGAACTTGTTGTTTTTGGTTCTCTTTTATTTTTGATTTGAGGAAACATTTTTTCCGGTTTTTTATTGATACATATCCGTCCGGGTAATTTAGATTTTCTCTGCTTTTGAAAATTTAGAAATATTTTAAGTTTTTCTAAAATTTTTCCTAGGACCGCACTGCTTATTTTGACAAAGGCGTGTGTTCGCACTGCTAAGAATACAATGAGGGATCGCACCTATCAATACTAGTTGCTCGCGAACCCCAAAAATTTTTAGAAAACCTCAGATTTCTTTCTCTAGTTTATTTCTAGATATTTGGTTTCTCGCCTAGATTGATTATTGTTTTGGCCAAGAATTTTTTGTGAATGAACTCCAATAAACATTGATGTTTTGATGATTTTCTAGAAGATTTTGCATTTTGGATTGTTTTTTCACTCGGGTCTTTGTAGCGATTCGAAGCTTTCTGACAGTCATATCTAAGATTACATTGATCTCTTTGTCCTTTTCAATCCGACCCGATTGTGAAAACATCCTTTATTGAGAAATCGAGCCTTTTGTTTCTTTGTGAATCTTCGAAAAAAAATTGGCTTGAAAGTTTTGAAATTTCATTTTTTATAAAAAAAAACATATTTTGAGTGTTTTTGATCCTCGTCATATTCTAAACAAATAGATTCTTTAGTTTGTTGAAAAACTAAGGAAAACATTCTTCAAAAAAAAAAAATCTTAAAGCTTTTACTCAATTTAGATTGTTTAAAATCATAGTTCTCAAGATTAGATTTTGTAGTTTTGAGTAGTTTTTAATTTTTTATAGCTTTCTTTCTGAGGAAAATTGTTTTGTAGCTTCAAGTTTCGAAAGAAAAAGGATTTTGTTATGAGCTTGATATATATCATCGTTGAAAAGACAAAATATTTTCTTTCAATCATTCTTCATGTCTAAAGAAGGAATTATTTATTAAAAGAATTGCATTCTCCAACTCTTTCTTAGATAGAAGTTCATTGAAAGAAAAAGAATTGATTATCATCTAGGTGCATTTTAGTGTTTTTTGGAAATCGAGTCTTCACATCATCCAAAGTTTCATTTCGCACCCATTGACTTAAGAAACAACTCATAAAAGTAACGCTTAATTAAAATTCATTTAGTAATGTTTTATTTCTCAGTAATTTTATCACCAACATAGCTTAGGCTAGTATCTTGGAGTAGGGAGTAATTAACTCTCCAAGATAGCTAAAACAAACAAGTAGACAAATCTTCACAGAGGAAAAAATTCCAATTGTTACATCTATGCTCTGGGAAGCTCTTCCAAAGGAGTCAAGCACGAGATCAGATCTCAACCGTGGGTAATCAATCCTTCCTCATTGGGAACGATAGAAGATATACACGTATTAACAAATTTGCAAACCCCTGACAGACCACGGTTTCCAGGAGCCGTGGGTCACTTGTCTCCGCAAACCTGGATTATTTCAAGGAGCCTCTGCGTACTGAGCTATATCACCGCCCTTGCGTGTGTGTCTGGACGAGACTCCGTTCCCTGTGCATATTTGTTTCTCACAGTAACCTAGAGACCATAATCTTTAGGATTATTTCCCAAGGTGATGGTGAGGGAAGATCCCACCGTACTCCGGAATGTACGTCATTAGACCTACTCTGGGACTCTCCGTGAGGGTTATCTTCACTCGAGATGGCATAAGTGAGAAAATTGTACACCCTGGCCTCGTTTATTGCTGTGCTGTTTCCAAGTAAATCGTTCAAACCGCCTTTTCATGTTAAAATTCTACTAAGTTGATTTGCATCACCAACTGTTTTTAGTACCTTAGTGTCACTGTCATGTGTGTAGGTTTGGAACTTTTAGATTTGCTAATGATTCAATTGTTTGTTTCAGATACTTTATGTGTTTCTACTGAAATTTTTCAATATGTGATTAGATAATTTTTAATCGTGGCGGAATTGTCGAGACAATCCCTTGAGAATACATGAAACTTCAATATCTGCCCAAGTCAACTTGAAGGGCTTCAGGTTCTAGCATCCAAGAGTAGTAGAATTAGATCAACAAGAATTGGAAGTTCATCTATAGTTATACATCCCGATCATCAAATACCTACAATGTAATACATTCAAAAACCGATTTCGCTCGAAGTTATTGAAAGTATTTTCCTTCAAAATTATCCGGGTTCGAATCCGTAAATCTCCCGAACTCCGAAACTCAATCTTCCGTTTTGGAAACATCCTCAGGATTTATTACACCAACTTCTAGCGATCCAGGTTCACCTAGGGTAAGAAATATCATTACGTATACAATCTTCCCTCTGACTTATTTCTATTGAAGAACTTACTAATCCAGATTTAAGACATATCTCTTCCGACTCCTCAATCATAAATCTAGGAGCACCCATTTTCTACTCTACCCGAACTAACTCTGTACTTCTCTTTAACGGAATTTTAGAGAATCCTGTCTTGCTTTTTATCCACCTCTAATTCCATTTCATCCTACACCCGCAGGTTATTATCTGTCATCTTTTATGGCCGAGAGTCATCCATGTTTTCTCAAACGCTCTAATCATTTTTACATGGTGGTCCTTCCGTTCCTTCGGATATCACTTTGTCTGTACTTCTTCGGAGTAACTCCTCAACCCATCAAAACGGTTATCATCTGTTCCTGATGGACTGAAATTGAACGCGCGAATGCAGATCAAATCTTGTGATGTCTAGTAATATTCCAAATCCTCAAACTCAAGGGGCCGCTCTTCCCTGGGACATCCTCGTGGAAATCCGTTAATGTCAGCAACTCAAGGTATAAGCACAATTCGGGGCAATAACCTCAAGGTAGATTTTTCCTCAGACAAACTTGAATTATATTATTTTTGGGGACAACCCCAAGGAGCCGCATATACCTCAGGGTTACTCAACCTCAAGGAAAATACATTCCTCAAGGTCAACCCCAAGCACAATATGCTCCTCGTGGTCCCATCAACCCCAAAATGCAGACACGCTCGGGGAGTTATCAACCTCAAGGTCGCGCACTCAATTCAAGGTTTCCAACGTCTTCCTCGGTCAACCATCTATTCAAGGAGCCGTGAATTTACCACTTTACTAATCAACCCTACGTTCAACCAAAATGGTCCTTACGTTCAACCTTCTATGGGACAATACCCTGAAGACAGGATCCGTCTAAAATCAACAAATTTTCACTAATGTGTAGTTGCCTTTATCAACTGACAAACTTTTGGTTTCTAGTCCAACCAAGAACTGCTCACCAAGTATTCAAACTCCGCACCTAGTTCAGTCAAAGCAGCCTGGCCTGCTGGCACCCGACTTCGCCTCAACCATCAGAATTTCTCTACCGCAACGTCTCGTTCAACCCCGCCACCCGTTTCCGAGGATCCGTAGCACCGACTTCTTCATCCCCGTATCCGTGCAAATCCATCAAGTCTCACTCCCGCCGTATTCCGTCCATCATGATGGGTTTATTTCCCGCAGATGTCGGTACAAGTGCTGGGCTTGTTACGAGTCAATCTCAATTTACGTATCAACCGCATTTCGTGGATAGCCGCAATTCATTCCTATGCGTCGTAATCCGAACCGTCAGCATCAACCGTACCCCGGTTATACTTATCAACAACCTCGCATGGTCCGGTTCATCCCGGTGTTCCCCGGGGAGGTTACACAATACCTAATGCAAATCATTCCTAGTTATCCGGCATCGCCTCATGGATCTCGCTGGCTTCTCAAGGTTTTCGTTATCCTTAACCGTCAATTTACCGTTTATCGCAACCTTGGACTTACCTCCGATTTGACGCGCCTATCGATCTCATTTTTTATGTTATCAAAACCGGCCGCCAATGCCTCTGCCGCTTCCGGGTTGATATACCAAAATTCGCCAAGGTAAGTCGTGAGAGGATCCATCAATCATACAGTGACTTATCACCTTTGTGCATCTAATTCAATTATTGATGATTCGATTTGTTTACGTCTTTTCGCAGAACTCATAGCGTTCTGCATAAATGGTACATTGAGTTGCCACGAGGCTCGTTTTACAACTTGTCATTAGCAATCGTTTCTTGACTCATTTTCTATCATTACTGTCGTATATGAAATAAAATTAATGGTTAACTTCGCTAAAAATCTACGTCAACGTATATTCATATTCATGAAATGGCGACTAGGGAGGCGTCAGTGAAATTTTATATTCCGCATCAAATTCTTGCGAATGGTTTGTTAAATCATTGTTACCCAAGATCACTCGAAGATGTAGCTAAGGCTTCAGGTTGTTACCGAAGAGCAAGTAATTGCCCGTTTTATTCCTGACCTTGTATACACAATGTGTACTTTACATGAGAAAATCCCCGATCTTCAAAACAAGGTCAACAGCTTCGTTCTTCTGGGTCTCATGTCACTGACGTATGATTGCACAAGCACTTAAAAGCAAGAAGAAATTCCTAAAGAATTCTTCTCCTATTATTACTTTACCGCACTGAAGGAGAATCTTCCAAGTTTCTCATTGATATTCAAGGTCGAGAGACATCTACGACCAAATCGAAATCCAAAGGGTAAAAAGAAAGGAAGAATAAAAACAAAAAGAATTCGAAAAGAAAACTGATAAAAGATGAATCCAATGACGAAAAACGTAAACCTCGCTATCCTTGTTTCATTTGTGAACAAGATCATTTCCCACGAAAGAATGTCCATATCGAGCCGAAGTTACGGGAATTCGTTAAAGGATCGCAACAACCCGTTGTCTTGAAGGATCCTTTTCCCAATTCAAGATATTAAAATGATTGGTTCTTCCTCGACTACTTTAGAAGAGCCTATTATGATGATGTCTCATGTAAGGGTTGCGACGCGATCGCAAGATTACGGTTCTGAAGAATCCGCTTGATGGTAAAGAAGCAAGACCTTCTAATACAAACACATCAACTACACCTCCTCCCTCAAGCTTCGGTCCACTACGTATCGAAAACAAAATCCGTACTTAATAATCAAACTGTCTACAAAGGTGTTCTTCGTAAATCACTTTCAATCCACATGCCAGAGTCGTCGTAATTGGACAACATCATTGAAGACTTAGCTATATTTCTCCTTCAAAGCATGTCGGCTTTGGAAGTGCCGCAATCGTGTCCAAAGACAACCGTAAATTATTATTACCGCTATAGAGCCGTCGATCTTCGTGATTCTAACTCATAATCTTCGATTTATAAAATAGTACACCTCACCTACCTCATCAAATGGATTTCCCGTATTCCGTTGTTAGTCAAAAAATCAGACCAATCTATCTGACCGTGATTGATGAGGGAGATTCAATGTATTATGTCGATTCGGGCAAAGAAATCGCTTGGTTCTCCTACACTTAACTAATCTCCGACAATTATAAAAGCTTTTGATGGTCGAGGTTTTCAACCTTTGGTATTTTCAGGATTTACCCATAGGGGTCGAAGGTAAAATGCTAATCTAGTGGAAGTATGATGCCCCTCTAGATTACAACCTTCTTCTCCGGGTCGTAGTTGGTCCCATGCTATGAATGCTTCGTTGTTTCTTCGTCTTTTGACTCATAAAATTTCCATATCAAGGAAAGATCGTGACAATAGATTAGTTAACTTATTTTCTGCCCGACCTGTACCTCTACAAACAACCAAAGATGTTGGTAAAACGGCTATCCCTTATAAGGATGTTGGATTGGGTTTGATTAAAGATTCTGGTTTACTAGGAACTTTTTTCCTTTCCTCCTCCTAACGTATCGCCTTCATCGCAAATATTCACATGATTTCGTCGTATTTAATCGTTATGTTTGATGATCCTTGATCGTACCTTCCGAATCCGAGATTGATTCATTTGGTGGCATGATGCCTTTGAGTCCATTTGAAATTGCGTGACGTCGTGCGTCACTTTCCAACCCCTCTTCAACCGAAATTGATCCAATGAATGGGATCCATGAGGAATCACTTTCCATATCTAGTTCAAGCATAACGACATTTCCCGAACTTGTTCATTAAAGATGAGAAAATTCGTGAGTTTTTGTCTCCGTTGATGATTTCTATCATGGGAAGATCTACATCATCGATCTTCATTTTTACCCGAGCTAGATCATTTGAAAATGATTTCGCTTCAATTTTTACTCGCTAATATGTTAAAGAACCGTTGCATCCTTTGCAAAATCTCGATTTTGAGTTAAATTTGGAAAATATATCTCGAACGGTTCCCATTGACATTTCGAAAGAAACTATGGAATAATTGAAAACATTCATATAGGTGCTTGCTGTTCAAGATGAAATCAAAGTTTATAAAGCCCTATTTCAAGAATTCCGAGACGTGTTTGCCTGGTCTTATGAAGAAATGCCGTGAATTGATCCATCAATCGTTGTTCATGAGATTAAGACTTACTCTGATGCTAAACTCCGTTCGTCAACGATTACGTCAAATTCATCCTAGAAAAAGTCGCTCGCTATGTGCCAGTAAGTTGAAAAATTACTTCACGTTGTGATTCATTTATCCAATTCCCTTAACGGATCGGGTATCGAATATCGTTTTGGTGAATAAAAAACAAGGAACGATATGAGTATGTATCGATTATAGGATATTAATCGAGCGTGTCCAAAAGATAATTATCCAACCCCCTATATCGATCAAATAATCGATGATTGCGCCCGGGCAAGAATTGTTTTCCTTCATGGATGGCTTTTCCTGCTTATAATCAAATAAACATACTCCCTCGCCGATCAACCGAAACAACTTTTATTTGTCCATGGGAACGTTTGCTTATTGTAAACTACCTTTGGATTAAAAAACGCTAGAGCAACTTTTCAACGGCTATGTATTATGCATTTCCCATGACATTAAGCACATTGTCCATATCTCGATGATTTACTCCGCTTTCATTCATTACGTAGGGCCGACTCATCTCACTCATTTACGAGCAATTTTTATGAGATTTAGGCATTATCTGATAAGGGCCGGAATCCGCATAAATGTGTTTTTTGCGTAGAATCTGTCGACATCGGGATTTTTTGTTTCGAAAGTGTGTATTCGTGTGCCGTATCCATCGAAGGTCGAAGCCATTGTTAAATTGCCTCCCTCTTCGACTTACGCCAACTCCAAAGTTTGCAGGGAAAGCAAACTTTCTACGTAGGTTTATTCCTAACTATGCCGAGCGTACAAAGGGTTTTACCCGCTGCTGAAACAGAACATTCCATTCTTTGGGACGAGATCGTCGATCGACCTGATGCACTTAAACACGCGTTGACCCATGCACCGTTACTACATCCTCCCAACTACAACCAAGATTACATTTTGTACCGTCGCTTCACATTCCACCATTGGGATGGTACTAGTTCGAGGAAGATGAATCTCACAATGAACACGTGATTTATTATCTTAGCTCGAATCCGCATCCGACTTAAATCAAATACACACATGTGGAGAAATTGGCTCGCAAATGCTCGTTGTCCAACGTTTTAGACATTACATCTTGTTACGTAAAAACCATTGTGACTTTTAATTGCAACCCTATGATGTATATTTTGACCAAACAATTGCTAGGGGGCAAATATTCCAAATGGATAGTTATCTCATTGTGAATTTGACTTGGAATTTGAAAATCCAAGGCAAAGAAATCTTTGGTATTCATGAACCGATGTGCGATTTCCCCCATCGATACCGAAACAAGGCAGAGTCCATTGCGTACGAATATTTGTTTCTCATCGACACTTGATCCTGGTATGGAGATATTATTGTTTATCTCCAAACCCAATATTTTCTTACCGATACCTTTCACGAACTCAAATGATTTGAAAATACGCTTCAATCCCAAGAGTATAATATCACTGGTGATACACTTTATCGTCGTGGAGCAAACATTTCGTTTTCCGACGTTGTTCAACTCATGAAGAAGTCAAAAGGTGTTAAATGACCGCCATTCTCGGGAGCATGTATGTTTACATGTCTGGGTATGCTACAAACTTCAAAAGATATTGCGTGCAAGTTATTTCGGGCCAACGTTGTTCAAAGATTGTATTTACGTGCTTCCGAAAATGCTACAATCGTCGTTGCCAAATTTTTTGATCGAAAAATGCGCGCGCCACCCGCTCCTCTTTCACCCTATAATTGTTGCTGTCCTTTCGCAAAATGGGGTATCGATTTTATTACATGTAACCCTCACTCGCGGGGGGCATGCCTATATTATCTTAGCAAGAGATTATTTTACAAAATGGGCCGAGGCGATGCCTACATTTTCGCCGACGCAAGACTGCTGCAACTTTCGTATTTAATCACATAATTGCTAGGTTTGGTGTTCCCCAAGCTATTATTACGCATCATGGAAGTCACTTTCGGAATTTCATGATGACCGAACCGACAAGACTCGACCCCAATGCGCCACGATAGTTCCACCGTATTATCTCGCAAGCCAATGGTCCGTTGAAGCCATTAACAAAGTTTTAGTCACCATGATCAAACGAATCATTGGTATTCACAAGACGAATTGGCATTCCATGTTTTTTTCTCAGCGCTTGGGCATATCGAACTCAAATAAAACATCAACGGCTTCATCAAATCGGTTTACTTTTGGCTTGGAAGTTGTGGTTACGATTGAATGCGAAATACCGTCACTAAAATTAGCTATAGAATTACTTCCATCTACATCCGAAGAGGAGAAACGTTTCTTGTACTTAGCCCAATTAGATGAGAATCGACGAAATGCCGCAATAGCAAACGAGGCTCATGTTAAAAGGATAAAAGCTCGCATGATAGAAATGTGACCCCTCGAAATTTTTCGGTATGAGACCTAGTTTTACTCTTTATGATCAAGCTAACGACAAGCTAGGAGCCGGGAAATTCGTGCCTATGTGGTATGTCTCATATCATAACAAAAGTTAGCAAAAGGGGCCTATGAGTTGATAGATTTTGACGTGTCCCTTTGGATAAAACCTGCAAATGGGCTCTATCTAAAGCGATATTATGCTTAAATGTGGTGTGGAGATTTTGTTAGTTTAGATTTTCTTTATCGTTGGTGTGTTTGTGATTAGAAAAGTGGCCTAGTTTAGAGAGTGTTTTTATCACTATCCCCGTTTATCCGAGTTTTACTCGATATTGCAAAGAGGTCGACGTCTCTTCAAACCTACACGGTTTTCACGATGGTGCTTGTCATAGTACACGAACATTTCTTCCGTTAAATTTTGGGTTATCTATTCACCCTCTCACGAGTTAGTATCCATGCATGGGGTAAGCCTTGGTAAAACAACGACACATTGACGATTATAGTGGCAAATTGATTGAGTTATTATTCGAATCCATATCATTTTGGAATTCGGAGTTTGGATTGTTAGGTTGGATTATGAACTTGTTGTATTGGCTAATTAACAGTAGTTTATACCATTAGAAATCCAAATTTCTTTATTACTATTTTTGAGAGTTCATCTCGAACGTGAATTTGATTGCTAATTGAATATCAGCATATTCCAAGACATTTGAATACATTAGCAGATTCAATTGCTTCTAGTATGATAAATAGACATTTGCAATAATCAAAATTAAATCAAACGCATTCATATACGTACATACGTATAGCCTAAAATAGTGATATATCATAGTATAGGAGTGTTTTAAAAAATATTATATCGTCTTCGATCATAGGTTGGAAACACCTTATGACTCCAAAATGATAATAGTAAAAGTCAAAAATATGAGTCTACACGATCATCCCATCGATGATGATCACGATAAGAAACCACCTGCCGGCCACCCCGCATAGGAACCTCCTAAAAGGTCCCTGAACTCCAATCACATATCTCTCGCAACTCCGAGAGGAATGTCATCTATGCTCGTCTTCGGAATATCTAGAGTCAAACGCTCTAGATGATGCTCTAAATCGGGCCAAAAATCTCCGCCTCGATTGGCCTGGCCGGGCTCTGTGCGGCCGTAACCGGGTTGTCTTCTCTCGTAAGGTTGGAGATGGCCGGTCTTTGTGGACCCACATCCGTATTCAAAAAACTTTTGGTTATTAGTTTTCAAAGACGATAAAAATTAAAAAAATTATAATTTAGCAAACGTTGAAAAATGATTGTACTCGACTCATCCCACTCGTCTCCGCTCGGGAGAACCATCTCTCGCTTGCCGCGGAAATCTATCCCCGCGTATGGAAAATCCTCTATCACAAAAAAGTCGCGATCCACTCAACGAAAATATGAAGGAGGAACGGGACAATCTCAATACCCTCGATAGCATGACGAGCCATCAATGCGACCAACGAACCATCCGTTCTCGTCGACCATCAACAACAATACCGTGGAGCTAACATGGGGATCCTCTCTAGAGCAAAAGAAACAACAATGGATCCGTATCCAAAGTTATTCAGCTTCCCATTTTTTGCTCGGTTAGTTGGCCTTTTACATTAGCCAACACAAGCCTTCACACCGCTTAAAGATGGTGCCGTCAAACAACCCACGCAATACGCATTTGGGAACCAGTAGTTACATGAAGTAACACTCCCGCATTAGGTGCAACAAAGTAGTGCTGGGCCAACTTCTCTCAATTCAGACGAATGATGTGTTTTATGTCAATCCGTTTGTCCCGAGGATTTTCCCGGTCATCGTTAATCTAGTTGGAGATTAGCGACAGACCGGCCACCCGACCTAGTCCCAAAAAAGAAACTTGTCTGCCCCTCTTGAACAAACCAAGAAATATATCCTCCAAATTAATTTCAGCCTGGTGGCCACCAATGAAGAAGCACTGTCCTACACATTCCATCCGTTCACCAACCATGTCAAGAGTTCTACCAGCCTCATGCCCTGAATGGCCTGTGACTTGTACAAGCCACATGCTCTTAATGTCCGTTGTGTGGGCAAATGGAGTATGGCGGTTTCATCCACTTCCTCGTGCTCACTTTCTCACAGACGCATCTGTCAATCCTACAATGAATAAAAGGCAAATTAGAACAATCTTATTCGAAATGTTTTGGAAACAAATGAGAAATGAGTGTTTTAAAAATCCAACCGCGCGGGTACCGCACCTACGCTTTGTACACAAGGCATAGATCCGCACGCGTAATGTAGGCGGTGCGGAACCCACGACTTTTTCCTTATGTGAAAAATTTGGGGTCCGCAGTAACGTGTGTCCACTGCCGCGACTCCCCGCAGCGAACTTTTAAACCATTTTTTGCCCCAAAAAAGAAAAAAACTAAAGCCTAAAAACAAATTTGGACACGATGAAAAACAAGATTGAGAGGCTGTATCACTCCGGGACCGACGGCTCTCGATTCCAATGGACGAATTTTCCGTAATCTTCACAGAACTTCTTACCCAAAAAAAGCTTTTTACTTTTCACTCGGAACTCGAATGGTAAAAATGAAATTGAAAAGTCCTTTATAATTTTTTTCGAATGGATGAATTTTTAATTTATTTATTTTTCACTTTAAAAAGGGTATTTTTGAAAGCATTTTTACTTATCTTAAACAGTATGTGTAATGTTTCAAGCTTTTTGTGCAACCGGATTTTTTAGGAGAATTGATCGTTTTTCAATAAAGAGCATACTTTTATCACTTTTTCGGACTCTTTCAAAAATTTTACGAAAAAGCGAAACATTGGAGTCAATTTTGGTTATTTTCAAGACTCGTTAAACTCATGAAAAAATCCCGAGATCATTTTATTTTTCATTCTCGTAAAACATATGAAAATCTGAAGTTCTTTCCGTCTTTTCCCCGCTCGTAAATTAAATTGAAAGTCGGCCATATGAGTACATTTTTATCCCTTTTTTCAACTCATTCAAACTTACAGAAAAGCAAAACCATGGAGTTCTCTTTTAAGCTCCTTCGTACTCTCTAAACATGAAAAAAGATTTCCGAGTACTCGACTATTCGAACTCGTTAAAGTAATGAACAATGTCTTTCCGCATAAGTTTACCCCTTTTACTAGATCGAAATGGACTATTTACGAAAAAGGTATACGTTGACCTAATTATGGTCAATAGAGTTCTCTCCCGCATTATTTTATCCTTTTTTCGGGCTCGAGACTAAATTTACGAAAAAGTACACCTATGGAGTTTTCAAGCTTTTCTTCGTACTCCCTAAACCGAAAAACACCGAGTTTCTCCTATACGGACTCGTTAAAACTTACCGCAAAGGACCCGTTTAATTTTCAACAGAACGAACCACTCCTTCTGTGGTTCGAATATCAAACTAAGTTGGACTCGATCCGAAGGATGAGCTTATAATCAAGCAAATGTTATATCCTCAAGCTTGTCAAAAATAAAGAGGTACTTGCCGTAAATGGTGGGGGAAAAAGAGAGAAATGTGGGCGTATTTGTTATATTTTAAATTTTGAAAATTCAAATAACCACTCTTGAACACGACACTTTCGTTCACCCGGGTTGGGAAATCATTTGCCTACCGCTTAATCAAACCACTTGTCTTCGCCCTAAGCCGGGTATTAGCTTTGGGTCAATTGTCACCAAGCCATCGTTGTCGTTATGTGTTCAAGAGAACAGCTTCAAATAAACCATTCATCCGCAAAATATCCGTCATCCATTTTTGACCATCCCCGAGTCGCCCTTGCCAATATATTTTCAAAACTTGATCTATGATTTCGTGTTGTATTTGCCTACGACGATCACTTTCTATCGACATCATCACATTATCTAGGAAGTTGATCCGTAAATTGTCGTTACCTTTCTGAAATCCGCATGCCTCAATGGCAAGCCGCCTTCGAAGACAAGCATCATTGACCTTCGATCGAATGATTCCATGACATGTTCGAATTCACCATTCATTCACATTTCATGGATCAGACTGGCACTTTTGAGAACCATCACACACGATGGTTTTCTCACACTTGTTAATGCTTACATCAATGATCGTTAATCAAGTGGTTTCTACCATGTTTGACTTCAACACATTTATTCACATGGATAGAATCGCATTGTTCGAGATGCGTGAAATCAAGACCTTGGATCTACTTTCCACCATCCAGGTCGCGAGGAATTTTACATATACGTAGAATATTCATTACGTATGGTCGCGCCCATGCCGTGTCTATGCTATTGATGTAATATTAAAATCATTCCCTATCGAACGTACTTGAGTTAGTTTCCCAGTTATTTCAATCTCGAGTATGGGAATGCTTACCTCGTTGATGACATATATATGTATATATTTTGCATTGAATGTTTTTTATAAAGTTCCGACCGGGGTGTCCACAAAAGGATGATCTTTGAAATGAAAAGTACCGCACTCTTCATATACTTACGTAATTTCGCCTTCATCTATTCCGTACTTTGCACTTTAGGGGCACTGTTACACTAAAAATTGTTATCCCGACATTTTGCTATGAGTATAAGCTCATTGTTACTCATACTTCTCCTTTTGCAAGTCTAACATATCGCTTCCTCATGTCAAGCTTTTAAAATCATAGAAAAATTTCCTAAAAATCCCTAAACATTGGTATCACACTTTTCTATTCATTTCCTCAGCCCCACACCTAAAGTTCGCCTTTTCTTCGCGGAACCACTGTACATTCTTTGTGTTATGGGTGCTAATCTCCAGAAACTCAAAAAGGCGAGAAATTAAAGATAAAAAGTTGATTTCCGTATGAATTCTAGAAGATTCTAGATGGAATTTCGGGAATGGATACGCTTTGAGAAGGTTCATACATCCCTCACTTGATGGAGCTAACTCCCTTGATGTAAGGAGCTAATCCCTTTGAAGGAGGATTCTATCCCTTCATATTTGGAACAAAAACCTCCTCTTTCCACTATAAAAAGAGGCCTGGGTAGCCTCTTGAAGTGAGTTCAAGCTTTAAGATATTTGAAGTTAAATGTCGTTGAGATTTAGACTTAGTTAACTAAGACTTTCCTGTGAGGTTAAATCACTCACCTCTATTCGTCTTCGTTCAAAGAGTGAAATGCTTGTCAAAGTAGAAGAGATTCCTTCTTCTCGCACCCCAAGAGGACCCGCACGACATCAAGGCACAAAGTTGTAAAGGTTTTCTTTTTATTTGAAGTTAATACAAATATACTCATTTCTCTCATTAAACCTGCCTATTCATGGTTTATTTCATAAATTCCTTGATCATTATGATGAGTATGAATTATAATAATGTCTATACAAGTGCTATGTAATATTTTTGCTTTCGTTTGTGACCGCATTCACGAGGAATGTTCTTTCAAGTAAGAATGGGAAGGACTTCAATCGAAATCAAGCAAGCGCCGGGACATACAAGGTAGGCCTTACACTTATATAGCATTTTTATGAATCTTGTATGCTTAGGAGAGATTAGTATAATTGGTCGTTTGCTTTCAAGTTACTTTAGTACTAGAGAGATCTGGCCTTGTTCGCAAGATGGATTAATCTACACAACACTTCTACCCTTTGTAGTGCATGATTTATCTTAGGAAAAGGGTATTTTTCCTTCATGGAAGTTTTGTCTAGGTACCTAAATTCTATACCTAGCCTATTTCCTTTTCTTTTCTTTCTTACCGACACGATCCGCTTAAAAGGTTCCCGGTCTCCTTTGAAAGTTATCCTCCTTTGAATAACGTTTGTGTCATAAGGCTATAAGCTCTCATCACCATATGCAAAATCATATTTAAATTCTTTTCACAAATATTATGTATTTCTATTTTATGTGAGGTGGCAAAGTTTTGGATAACTTAATCATTTTGGGTTTTTCTAGGCCGCCTATGTTGTATTTGTCTATAGACTCCTAGATATATACCACTTTAGGCTCTCCTTAAAAACATTTTTGGAATTCACCACCCTTCCAAAGTGACAAGACCTTGGGGGTGATGAGTTGTCTTTGTATCATAAGACCTTAAGGTTCTTTGATCTAGGTTCCTAGAAAGCTCGATATATGAAAGTATTCCAACATTTTTACATTGGAGTAGAAGGGAATGGTTCTGTTTTATGTTTGTTCTTCATTTGAGCAACCTTGTTCAGACTCTAAGCTTGAGTTTTGGTATTGGAATTTTATTTATCAGAAATTGAGTTCAACTCTTCCATTATGTTGTTGTTCCTATTAACAGTGAGTTTTGGCTATTGATTTTTCTGCTATAAAGGCTCGGCTTGGAATTTTGTGGTATGTCTCAGATTCGTCTCTACTTTTACCTGTTCATCAATGTCTTCTTCATTATATAAAATGAATGATTCAAGATCTGAATAGATGGAATAAAGAGGTGTGTTGTTTGGCCTTTTCGGTCAGCTAACCATAAAATTCATGTGTGATTCCCGTACAATCTCCTTGTTTGCTAGAAATAGGACAGAATATGGCATGTCAGTTGGAGGTTCCTGGTTGGCTCCCATGATCTAGATAAAAGCATGTCATACTTGGGGGGAATGTCAACCCACTACTATGTCCTATCGAGCCCTTAGTAGGGATTTGTGTCGATTGACACATAGATCCTCTGATTAGACCAAACAATTTACTTCCGCTTGAATCAAAAGAATACAAAATTTTGCAAGGTTTGGTTATTTCTAGGCCTCATCTCTCCATCACTACCTTTCGGTTTACATTGTGAGAGGCACCAAAGTCTAGCATGGTACAGTGTAATATTTTGTCATGTATGTTTAAGCTAACATGTGAAAGGGGAATATCTCCTTCTTGATATTTTCCCTCTACTTCGTGTCCAAACAACAACTCTAGTTTTTCATTTGTCAAGTTTGGAGTGTTGTATCATTTCCATGTTCAAAACCTTTAGAACTTGGGACCCGTACATATCTTAAGTTATTAGTTCAATGAGAGGTATGGTTATCTTGATTTTAGTAATTCTCTCTCCTCAAAACTGAAAGGTACTTGAGTTTTCAGCATATTTACATTAGTTTTGGTCACCATATTTTGCTTTCTACAAGTTTAGTTTGGATGATTCGATTTGGGACTTTGGACAAATGAGTTTTCTCTCGTGGCCACTAGTAGATGCACTAGGGGCGCCTTTTGTGTCACTGGTTGGCTATTTTTGTCTCTATTTGGATTAGTTTTCTTAGCCATGGTGCTGTACTACCCCGTTGTCCTCTTAGGAGTATTTTCAGTGTGCCTTCCTAATAGCAATGCCTAATTTGTTCTTCTTGATTTCTTGGTTCTCTTTTTCTCCTAAGGTAATATTGCCTATGGACCTCCATTATGGAATTTTCAAATCCTAATCGGTAGTCTTCGAATCCTCATAGTTTGTTTATGTTTGATCCAAGGGAAAGAAACCGTGTTCTTCTTTAGTGAGAAAAACATCACCCTCATTATCATAACCTATCAAGTTTACATGGTTTTCTTTAGCTTTTTCGTACTCTCTTCCTCTTCATCTACATAATTGTCTTGGAAAGGGGTTTGATTTGTTGGTCGTGTCTATTTTTCCGTTTTGGGGAGGATTCTTCCCCGATGTTTGGATTCCTATTTCCTCGTTTTTGGGAATTGCTTGGTTTTCCCTAGAGGTGTTCTTTCACTCAATTTTATCCTTTCCATCATTCTCTTCTCCATTACCCTCACTAAATTTTCAATTTTGGCATCATATGAGGAGGCTGAGGCGATAGCTTCATCTTTTGTAGGTGACTCTCTTTTCCGACCTCATCCTAGCCCTTTTTCAATTAGGTTTGCCTCTACTCTTTGCCAACTCCCCTTTGCATGTCTTCTAAAAGTTAGGGGATCTTCTCTTAATTGTTGTGCCATGTCTCAATCCAAACCTTTCTAGAAATTTTGCTAAAGCTAAGCCTTGTGGGGGTTTCATGTTTGGTGGGAGGGCATTGTAAACACTATTGAACTCGGTGAAATAGTCTCTGGACATCGACATTTCTCTTAAGGTTGGTATATTCTCAAAGGATTTGGAGAGGGTTTTTCTTGATTTCCCACTTGTTTATAAATGTCCTGTAAAGGGAAGGGAGACTTTATATCTTGTTAGGAGTCAAGATTTTGAACCATTTTCTGGCTTCTCCTCCTAATCTTGTGCAAAAATCCTCATTTTTATGGCTCTCTCTAATTTCCATGTAATCAAACGCATCATTCATCCTGCCCACATGTTGTTGGCCAATGGTAGATTCAACTTCGGTAAAGTGAGGTATTTTGGATTGGTAGTCATTTGGCAAAGGTAACAAAGGCTGTGGCAAGGTTAGGGGGCCATAAATTACATGTTTCCATGATGAGAGGGAATGGAATCCAAGGAGGATTTACAAGGGGAGGGTTTGTGAGAGGGGTCGGAGGATGAAGTGGAGTGGGTTTGGACAAGTGGATGTGTGGGTGGGGGTGGTAGAGGTACTTGGACCCGCAAACCGATTTTGAGAAGACTTGGGATAAAAAGAGCCAAATTGATGCGTATAGGAAGTCGTGAGGAGTGGGTGAAAGAGTTTTCTCTACTAGAACTTTGTTGAAAATCTATGGGCTCAAGGTCGATTTCAGTCAATCCTACTTTCTCGACTCTGCCCCGAAAAGGTTTCTTATATGATGTAAGTCAAACTAGGGATCTTGCAAGGCTATAATATGTTCGTGAGCCGCAGCTTGCTCTATGAATGGTCCTACGTAGTTGAATTTTCAGTTTTAGAAGTTTTCCCACAAAATTTTTCTAGTCATAAACTATGATGGGAGGGTTTGGGTCCGGTGAGATCCGTACCGATTCGTCATAGCCGCATTTCAAACCTAAAGTATAGAGAGGCTGAAATATTGCGGACTGCTTTTGGAAGCTATCGACCTCTTAGTGTTTACACTAACTCACTCAAAGGTGGTGACTAGGCTCTAAACTTCTAAGGGCTGATTTGACACAATCCTAGGGAATTCTATGAAAACTAATAAAGTTAGAAGGCCTACCAAGGCTTGTGGAGTCACCAAAGTGGATGTTTTTAGCTGCTTTAAGGATATGTATTTATGGTCCACCACCAATAAATGATAAAATACCAATCTAGGGATGTTTTGGGATTTTATGAGTTCCTTTATGTAGCTCCTACATTTCTATGAGTGTCCTCCAAGCTGATTCATCATCCCGCAGATGGTGAAACAAGCCTCGCATTCTATTCTCACAATAAAATGTAGTTTTCTATGATTAGATAAGGGTTTTTGAAGTCCTAAGGAGTACTTAGATTGTCACTAACTCGTAAGGTCCCACCGTGATCGCCATTTTTTTAAAGGACAGAGGTGGCGATAAATCAATAGATACTATTTCGATTAAGGGCTTCGAATCCTCTAAGGATTTATAAGCTTGTTACTTACTCAAAAATAAGACCGTGATCACCATTTTGTTAGCTCCCCCATAATTTTTTAGATTGGTGAGAACAATGAACAGGGTACACTAGACTAGTCTTTTGGAGTCCTAAGACCTAGCCTTCGTGGGACTCGCAGAGGGCTCTCTCATTTTGTGCAAAGGATGTGAACTTGTTTGCCTTTAGTGTTTGATTTTAGGCTAGTTGTTAAGTTTAGGGTTTGTTTGTTTGTTTTGGTTGGGTAGATGATCAAGTAGAATAGATGGAGTGAGGAAATATTCAATTCATTGGGCTATGGAGTGTTAGGTCCCTATATTACCATAGTCCCTTATTGTTATTAGTGTAACCCCTTTATTGTTATTATTGTACCCTTGTAACCCCCATTTTGTTATCAGGCCCTTAAATTATTATTTCATAAGTCGGCTAGGATTACATCATGGCCCACTAGGATTATATTATGGCCACATGGACTCCTATATATAGAAAGGAGGTTTTGTAAATTTTATCATCCAAGAATTGTTCATTTATGTAATGTATTGGAGGTTGCCCCTCAAGTGGCTCATTTCTAAGGCATTGATATCTCTTTTCTTCTATTTTTGAGCCGGTTACACAACATTTGCATCGCAGCTTTGGATTCTAGGGTTTCTGTCAAGCCCAAATGTGGCATCGTGGCTCCAAGCCGAAATCCTAAGGAAGATCATCTAAAAATTTTAGAGCTTGGTTCACAATATTTTTAGATACATCCGTGGAAGTGAGGTCTTTTCGTGGATCCGAAATTTGTGTCATCGTGTACTTCGCTATAACGTTTTTTCTACGAAGGTTCGTAATCTAAAATTTCTAGGGTGCAAAGTCAATTTCTTGAGGAAACTCATCAAAAAATTTTAAGAGCTTGATTCAAAATATTTTTTTTGGAGATATGATCTCGTGGAAGGTAGCTTTTTCTGTGCTCCCAAATTTCATCTCAAAGAGGTGATCGGGGAAAAGCTCGAATAACTTCTCTCTCGAGCATCGGATTGGAGTGGACGTAAAAGCGGTCGCAAGTAAAAGGACCGTAGTTTCTTGGCTATCAATTTTAGAGGCGAAGGACGAAATAGTGACACGTGGCAAGTCATACAAGTTTTCTCATCGAACTAGTCCATACTCAGGGTCATTGTGGGAGATTTGGACATAAATTTGTCTTGGAGAATCCAAATTAGGTTAGACCTGTGGAATTCAAAAGAGAATTCATAGGGCTACTTCAGTGCTGAATTTCAGATATTGAAGAGCCGCAATCACATAGATAATCAAATTTCAATATCGAGCTCCTCAAAAGCAAGAAAAAGGTGTGTAATTTTTTCCGAATTGCATAAGTCTTGTTTGAAAAATAAATTTGAATTGATTCCAAGGGCATATTGTAGAATAGATATCAATATTGGGTTCTAAAAAAAGCTCCGTAAAAATAATTCAACACCCATTAAGCCTTCAGAAGGCTCTACTATGACTCATGAAGATGAAGAATTGCAACATGATCTATCAAAATTACAAGAGCAAATGCACCAAATTTCGCTCTCACAAAGAGCAGCAAAAAATGAAATGGAAGTTTTGAAGAAAGGCGTGGAAGCAAAGATGGATGGTGTGAAGAATAATATAGATGGTTTGAAGAAAGACATGGAATCTAAGATATATGACATGGAAGCCGGCATGGAATCTAAAATGGAAAACATGAAGAATGATCTAAAAGCAGACATAGAAGGTTTGACAAAGTTGATACAAGAAATGTTTCCTAATGGTGAAAAGATAGTAGAGGAAACTCATGATGAGAAAAAAATAAATGTTAATCGTGATTTCACAAACTCTAATGTTGGCGGGAAGAACCACCATATTCCAAAAATGGATATGAGGAATTTTGATGGAAATGATCTTGTAACATGGATACTACAGATGGAGCAATATTTTGATCTCCATAATGTGAAAAACACACAAAAGGTACGCATTGCAACTTTACATTTAGAACAAAATGCATTTGTATGGTATCGATGGCTTTTCTCTCGTAAAAAAATTGTCACTTGGTCAATTTTTACGGAGGAAATGATAGCACATTATGAGGATACAAAGAGCAACACCTTCTTTAGCCAATTGATAAATCTCAAACAAAAGGGTTTAGTGGGGCAGCACATTGAGGACTTCCAAAAATTGAATATAAGGGTAACTGATATTCCAGAGGAACATAGGATTTATCTCTTCATAGGCACTTTAAAGGATAACATCTAACATGAAGTTCGCGTTTTGGAACCTGATTCATTGGAGAAGGCATTCAGGTTGGCAAGAAAAGTTGAATGTAAAATTATGGCAACAAGGAAGCCTACCACTCAATTCTATAAAGAAGGAAGTGTTGCTACGTCTATATTTCCACAACCTACAAGGTTGACACCACAACAATTGGAAGAAAAAAGAGAAAAAGGGCTTTGCTACAGTTGTGATAGAAAATACACCAAAGGTCATAAGTGTGCTGAGAAGAAATTATTTTACATAGATTGTGAAGAGGAAGAAGAAAATGAACAAGAAGAGGATATACACCAGGAACCAGCCCTAGAAGAGGAAGAAATGAATCCGACCATATCGTGTAATGCACCGGCAGGAATTACCACTCCTCAAACTCTCAAGATAGAAGGAAAAATCAAGAAGAAAAAGGTAATAGTGTTGATTGATTCAGGTAGCACCCATAATTTTATTCATCGTAAGGTAGCCAAGGAATTAAATTGTTTCCTATACCCAGCACCAGAATGTCAAGTGATGGTTGCAAATGGAGGAACTATAAATTGCTCTGGAAAATGCCATAATATCAAGCTAACCATGGGGGAATATGTATTGACTAGTCCAATGTTTTCCATTCCTATGGGAGGTGCTGATGTTGTACTAGGAGTACAATGGTTACAATCTTTGGGGACGGTAGCTTTTAATTTTCAAGAACTTTTCTTGAAATTTTTTTCAGAAGGAAAGGAAGTCGAATTACGGGGTATTGAAGGGAAGCCAGGAAGGGTAATAAGCTCTAATGTAATTGCACAATTATGCTCACTAGAAGTTCCAACATCAAAATCATCTATTTCTGCAGATCTCCAACAAGTCTTGGACAATCATTCCAAGGTGTTTGAAACTCCCAAAGGACTCCCACCTATTCGTGATCATGATCATGCTATTCATTTGATTCCAGGAAGTGTTCCTCCAAACATCAGGCCTTACAGATATCCTTACGTCCAAAAGAGTGAAATTGAACGTATGATTGCAGAAATGTTAGAGGCAGGTATAATTCAACCTAGTCAAAGTTCTTTCTCTGCTCCTGTAGTATTGGTACACAAGAAGGATGGATCATGGCGAATGTGTCCAAATTATAGGGAGCTCAATAAGCTCACCATTAAAGACAAATTTCCCATTCCTGTGATTGATGAATTATTGGATGAATTACATGGAGCAATTTATTTTACCAAGTTGGATCTTCGTTCAGGATATCATCAAATTAGAATGAAGATCGAAGATATTCCAAAAACAACATTTCGAACTCATGAGGGTCATTATGAATTTTTGGTCATGCCTTTTGGCCTTACCAATGCACCTTCTACATTTCAAGGGTTGATGAATTCCATTTTCAAACCTTTCCTTAGAAAATTTGTGCTAGTATTTTTTGATGATATACTAATCTACAGCAGGTCTTGGAAGGATCATGTTGAACATGTTGACAGGGTGCTCAAACTATTGCAGGGGAAACAATTATATGCAAAAAAATCCAAATGTTTCTTTGGAGTACAAGAGGTG
The DNA here is from genome assembly GCA_034641835.2 of Pinus albicaulis. NCBI lineage: Eukaryota > Viridiplantae > Streptophyta > Pinopsida > Pinales > Pinaceae > Pinus > Pinus albicaulis. The sequence goes on from CM076578.1 coordinate 1,842,271,563, forward strand.
GAATATTTGGGTCATATTGTATCTCACGAGGGTGTTAAGGTAGACCCTAACAAAATTAAAGCTATTAAGGAATGGAAAGTCCCCACAACCATAAAGAAGTTGCGAGGATTTCTCGGGTTAACAGGGTATTATCGCAAGTTTGTTAAGAATTATGGGAGAATAGCAGCACATCTAACAACATTATTGAAGAAAGATGCATTTTCATGGACTCCTGAAGCAACTAAGGCCTTTGAACATCTTAAAGAGGCAATGTGCCTAGCACCGGTCTTAGCTACGCCAGACTTCACAAAAACCTTTATCGTGGAATGTGATGCCTCAGGAAATGGAATTGGTGCAGTTTTAATGCAGGAAGGAAGACCCATTGCTTTTGAAAGTCGTCCAATCAAAGGAAAGTATTTACAGAAACCTATTTATGAGAAGGAAATGTTAGCAATACCGCATGCACTAAAGAAATGGCGAACTTACCTAATGGGAAGACACTTCAAGGTAAAAACTGATCATGATAGTCTTAAACACTTTTTGAAACAAAGACTATCTTCAGAAGAGCAGCAAAAATGGGTCACAAAGATGTTGGGTTATGACTTTGAAATAATCTACAAAAAAGGAAAGCTTAATGTTGTTGCAGATGCACTCTCAAGAAAGAATGAATAGGTGGAAGCATTGCTCTGTGCCATTTCTATTATCCAACCAGATTGGATAACCGAAGCAAGAGATGAATGGAAGAAGGACAAAGATGTATGGGCACTCATTCAAAAGTTGCAGCAAGATCCTAGTATATCTAATACATTTAGTTGGAAAAATGATTCCTTATGGTACAAATATTGCTTATATATTTGTAAGAATTCCCAACTAAAAGAAAATATTCTTCTGGAATTGCACACTTCTCCTTTAGGAGGACACTCAGGATTTTTAAAAACTTACCACAGGGTGAAGAAAGAATTTTTTTGGGATGGCCTTAAATCTGATATTCAAAAGTTTGTGGCGGAATGTTTGGTTTGCCAAGAGAATAAAGTGGAAACAAATAAGACCCCGAGACTTCTACAACCTTTATCCATTCCAAGTCAACGTTGGGAGGAGATTTCAATGGATTTTATCACAGGTTTACCTAAGTCCGAAGGAAAGAGTGTCATCATGGTGGTAGTTGATAGACTTACCAAGCATGCACACTTTTGTGCATTATCTCATCCATTTAAAGCAAGTACAGTTGCTACTACATTTATGGATAGAATTCAAAAGCTACATGGAAGCCCAAGGGTTATTGTGAGCGACAGAGATCCCATTTTTACTGGAAATTTTTGGACGGAGTTATTTTCTTGTTTGGGTACTCGATTAGCTCATAGCTCATCTTATCATCCTCAATCTGATGGTCAAACTGAGATAGTAAATAAATGTTTGGAAGGATATCTTCGTTGTTTTGTATCTGATAAACAAACACAATGGGTCAAGTGGTTACCTCTCGCCGAATGGTGGTATAACACTTCCTTCCATACTGCAGCAAAAATGACCCCATTTATGGCACTTTATGGATATCATCCACCATCCATCACATCATCTTTAAGGGAAAATTCGAAGGTTCAAGCAGTGGAAGATCACATCGAGCATCAATAAGAAGTTCTCCAACTCTTAAAGGATAACCTGAATTTGGCACAAAATCGAATGAAACAACAGGCAGATCAACATCGCAGCGAGAGAAGTTTTGATGTAGGAGATTGGGTATTTTTACAGCTACAACCATACAAACAAATGTCCCTCAAGCAAGCTAAGAAGGATAATAAATTATCACCAAAGTACTATGGTCCTTACAAGGTGTTGCAAAAGATTGGTACTATGGCATACAAATTAGAGCTTCCTGATTCTTCGCGAGTGCATCCAGTTTTCCATGTTTCATGCTTAAAAAAGGTTATAGGTGAAAATCTTCCAGTTCAAACAATATTGCCAGAACTTGATGAGGAAGGAAAAGTCATATTGGAACCTGAAGCGGTCACGGAAACAAGAACTCGACAGCTACGGAATCGATCAATTTCAGAGTATCTCATCAAGTGAAAGAACTTACCCACTGAAGATTCTACATGGGAGGATGAGAATTTTATACAGAAGCACCCAGAGCTACTCAAGCGTTGAGGACAACACTTTTTTGAAGGAGAGGGGCATGTTAGGTCCCTATATTACTAGTATAGTCCCTTATTGTTGTTAGTGTAACCCCCTTATGTTATTATTGTACCCTTGTAACCCCCATTTTGTTATTATTGTGCCCTTAAATTATTATTGTTAGGTCGGCTAGGATTACATTGTGGCCCACTAGGATTACATTATGGCCCCATGGACTCCTATATATAGAAAGGAGATTTTGTAAATTGTATCATCCAAGAATTGTTAATTTATGTAATGTATTTGAGGTTGCCCCCTCAAAGTGGCTTATTTATAAGGCGTTGATATCTCTTTTCTTTCTATTTTTGAGTTGGTTACAACAACATGGAGCTATAAAAGTCATGGAAAGTTTCAACAATGAATCAGGGTCCATCAAAGGGAAAATCTAACATGGTCAAAAGGATTTTCAAGGTTTGTGTGAAATGAAATGAACATCAAGTTTGTGAACAAAGTAGGGCAACAGGAAATTAAGAATCCTTTGTAAAATACTTTAACAAGAAATGCCTTGAACACTATTTAGCATAAATAAGTAATCATCAGACAGGACACACCAATAACCCTTTGATTAAACTCAAGGAAATAAGCATTTAAGACAAACAATCCAATGAAATATAGAAGGCAAGAAACTTATTTAACTTCTAGTGATTCCACCTTCAAGGTTAGAAAACATTTAAGATAAACATATAACTTTAATCAAAGAAGAGGAAACTCCTAAACATCATTGATCATAGCCATAAAGATCTCCAAAACAACCTTTCAAGTATGGACAAAGGGTATGGTCGAAACATAGTGGTACTTCAAAGAAAGATCTCAAGAACAGTGTTTTAGTGGCATCAAACAAGCAAGGCTAACGATAAAAACATCTTTGATATCTACTGTATTGAATCATTCATAAGATAAACAAGCTTGGGTGGGTCTAGAGAGAAACTAAGAATTCTCTAAACTGACCTAGTAGAGGAAAACATAGAGGCAGTGAAGAAAAAATAGAGCTATGGTGCCTTTGAAAACCATTTCTTAGTCTAAAACATTTGTTCTACTGTAATATAGAAGGATGAAACACAATGATACATAAGAAAAAAAGAACTGAATAGAAGCACCATTAACCAAGCTCAGGGATCTTGCAAGCAAACCTTCTCCATCATCAATCAAAACAAGCCATCCACAAATTCCACAACACCAATTTCTCTTCAATCTCCAAAAAAATATGTATTGCTCCCAAGAGTTATCAAATGAAACATTTACAATAAGGCCTTCATTCTCTCTTTATCTAGCAAAGGAGGGCAAAAAACTCTAACTAGGGTTTTAAAATGTCAAAAACACCCATAAATGTCATTTATGTCTAAGATAACATGCAAGGCCCAAGACACAAAATATCTCATGAAATAAATGAAAAAATAACTCCTAGCACCTCACTTTGGAGTGATTTTCCCCAAAAAACACTAAAATATCATTTTTCCATAAATGACTGTGTTTTGTTGACTTTTTGGCCAAAAACGTAGCACGGAGGTCTGAACGCGTAGCACCTGCACGGGAAAAACTGGGTCCACTTGCAGCCAAGTTTTGATGACCTTCCCGATGTCGGAATTGGCGCCGTGATGGCCCTTTGGAAATAATTCAGAGTTTCTTTCCAAAAATTCCCTTGGTTTTCTGATTGGGCTTTATTAACCTGTCTAAAAAGTAAATTTCCCAAAGCTGCTCTAGGTGCAGCGCCAGGCTTGAAAATGAGGTAGAAAGGTGAAAAATGGGGTTTTAGGGACCAAAAATGCTCCAAATGCTCTGAAAATTGGTGATAATGTTGTACGTGAACTAAGGATTCAAAAAATTCAAAGCTTTCCTCCTGAGGATGCTTGAGGTGAAACCGTAGTGCCAAGGGTGCTGTGCCTAGGCCTCAAATTTGCAAAAAACCAAAATTTGTCAAAATTTTCCCAAAATTGGTGGAAACCTTCCTTATGGGGTTTGAGAGACCTATAGAGAAGCTTCAGCCAAGATTCCAAGGTTTTCTTGGTCTTTTTCCTCTTTTAGTGTTTGTATTTTTGCATGGGCCTTTTTTAGCTTAGCCCTTGCAACCTAGTTTCTCCAGGTATAATGCTTGGTCATCTTCCTTTGGAGATCAAGATCCTTATTAGCTTTCTCCAATTTAGCCTCCAAGTGTATGTTTGCTCTTTCTAGCTAAGGCTCCCAATCATATTGTATCTCCATGGCAAGCAGATCACTTAGAGGAAGCTATTCTGCCAAGGCGAACTCTTGCTCTCTTTGTCTTTCCAAGGCCTTCTTCAAACCCATGGTTCTTGGTCTTCTTCTGGACTGTCCTTCTTCATCTTCACTTTCATCATAGGTGCCCTTGAATTCCTCTAGCTTTACCTGTCCCCTTTGAGCTTCTTTCTGGGCCCTGACTGTTCTAGCCTCATAAATGGTATTTTTTTCCCCTAGTTGCCTGTTCTCCATCTCAAGGACATCATTCGCACTCTTGGCCCTATCTAGATTTTCTTGGAGGTCTTCAATTAGGTTATTTTTGTTCTGGATGAGAAAGTTTGAGATCCTTGCTTCATTTTCATCGTCACTGTCAATATGAATGATTTGAAACTCTCTCTCAACCTCATGCTGATCTTATTCTTCTTCTTTTATCCTTTTTTTTCCTTTTTCAAGCTTCTGAGCTGAGTTGGATGGCATGGTCCCTTTCCTTTTAGAGGAATCAAACACAAGCCTTTGTCCTCTTTGATATGCCCATGGAAGAGGTTTGATTGTGATCATTTCATTGTCTTGATCATGGCTGTAATAATTTATTTCCACGTCCTCCTCCTTATTACCTTGAATGTTTCTTACCTCTTTGCCTTCAACATTAACCTCACTTTTAGCCTCTTCACTAATTTCTACACTTTCATTTTGTTCCTCATTGTAGCTACTTGCCTCATCATTGTTGTGATCTTCATTTTCACTATCAGCCTCTTCATTTTCTTCACAGTTTTCATGACTATCATGACTGTTGTCATGACTGTCTTCTTTGATGTTTTGATCCTTGGTGTCACTGCTCTCATTTTCCTTGTTGTCATGTTCCTCACTGATGCTTGCTTCATTGGTGTCCATGCTGTCTTCAGCCTCTTCATTTTTTGTATTGTTATCATCTTCATTTTGGCTGATCCTTTCATCTTTTCCCTCATCTCTGTCATGAATATGAGCTTCACTATTTTGACTGTCATTAGGGCTCTTAGTCTCACTTCTATCCTTAGGATCATCCTTTGTTTCTTTGTCACTTGCCTCATCTTCATTTTTATCTACCTCCATGTCTTCTGCTTCATTGCTGACCTCTTCTTCATCACTGCTTAATTCATTTCCACTGTCAGCTTCTTCATTTCCTTCACTATTATCATCTCCCTTTGTTTCCATATTTTCTGCTTCTTGTTGGCTTGAATCATCATCACCCTCATGTTTATTTTGGTTTTTGTTGTAGACAAAAGGATCACCCCTAGAGACAAATTTCTAGAGTTTACGACTAAAGGTTTAGACATCTTAATAATATAGCAATGAGCTCTTTGTATTACAGTTGGGTTGTCATCCAAAAGTTTCCCTCTTACTATCTCTATACAACAAGGAAATTAGTTCACACCAATTTCTTGTGAAGTCGATACAAAGATAAGAATAATGTAAGAACATCATGCAAAGCTCCAATACGGAAGAAAATAGCGTTTGCAGACAGCCTTATCGCAAAGAGGGCCGGGCTCAAATAATATGCCACAGAAATCAAATATCAGAAAGTGGATGCAGTGAAGAAACATGAAGAAGATACTAGTTAGCATGAGGCTGATACCCAGATACACAACAAAACCACATATGGGCTTATCCAACTAAGAATCCATACATGGCAATGGCTTTTTAAAAGCACCCTCCTCAACAAACTAATATAGAAGAAAATATGGATGAAATGAACATGGAACAGTATATCATGACTAGGCCTATTTAAAGCGCTTGACTAATCCAAGTTTGGGCACCAACTAGGATGAATCCTTACTTAAGATCAGTGAGCCACTCACATTCTAGAACATGATACAAGAAGATAAATAGCATGAAAGGAGATATTTTATTAACACATAAGAGAAAATTACATACTGTGAGATACCAAAGACCAGAATCCTCATTACAGTTATAACTCCTCCTCACTGAGACCCTACAGGCTCTGAGCCTTCATACAGAAGTGTTACAAAATGTATACAAAAGCCTTTTCACTGCACTGTTCGCTGATAGAAATCTGGAACCCCTACAATGTATTTCTTTCCAGTTTTTATAGGAGGAACAGAAAGCTCCAGAGAATGAGGTAGGTGATGTACATTTAATGATCTTATTTAAACAAATTTGAAAAGAAAACCCGCCTATGTTGTTTGGCAGTGCTGAACTGGTGCAAGTACTATGTTACTACTTCATGAAATAAATGCTGAAGATAAAAATATCCTCATGAACAAGACATAAAGAATAAAATATACAAATGTTCTGTACTTGACTGAAAGAGGAAAATTTGCTGCAATAAAACCCTGAGGTTGCTTGTATTTGTGTATGGTACTCTCGGCCCTCTAACTTCGAATTTCAACCTCAGATCTTTAATGCAGGGCTCTGTGTCTCTTAATCTTTCACTGATATTTCATGCTGTCCCATTAATACTCTCACTTGCTCAAATCTTTCTCTTGATTTTCTCTGGAGGATTCTATAGATTTATATCCTTGCTTTCTTTAATGATGGTCATATCATACAACTACCCTCGGCTTCCCTCCTGAATTTCTTCCTCGAAAACTATCGAGGGCGGTGCTCTTGACTTCTACGAACAAAGCAGCGAATCATGATGAATCTTCTACTGCGGTAAACCTGCAAAAACACAAACCAATCAAGGAAAACCAGACCAGGATGGAGATGAGGACGATGGTGACATCGAGAGCATGACCATATGGCAAGAATGTGCAGGGTGGCGGAGGAAATACGATGGAGGCTTTGATAAACAGACGGAATGTAGATTTTCCACATAAAATAGTTTAAACCTGATGAATGAATAAAAACGATGAATATGAATGAAAACACATATATTATACGGCAGGGAAAATACCATGGACATGCGGGAATATGACACATGGGTGTACGAAAAGCCGAGAGGAGCAGGTAACGTGGAAAAAAGTAAAACAAATGTCAATGAAGGGGTGACGTGGAGATATGGAGTCAACGGGCGGATGAGAACGCGTCTTGGACCGTCGGATCCCGAAACAGGATCAACGGCTCAAATGCGCTGGGAGCGATGTAGTAGTGGTCCACGGGACACGACAGACACGGGTTAATGCGCGAGCAGCTTCGGAGGATATCCGCCGTCGGATGGAGGTCGACAGATCCAACAGCACGGGTGAATTCCGCTGCTCGTCCATGGTTGGATATTTAACATGCGAAATGGGCGGTTTGACCGGCGTACTCCGGGACACGCGTCACGCGTTTTTTGGAATCGCTGGCATTTGATTGAAAACCACCAGCTCGGTGGAGGTGGTGCGGAATTAACCGCTGGTTTTCAGGCGCGGGGGCCACCACGTTTGATTTTATTGCGGGCCATTGATTTTATCGGATCGGACAACTACGGTTTGGCCCGAAAATGTAAAGTGGCGAGCTCCTTTTGACTTAGCATATGGTTGTGTTCCCGAGTCACATGGGAATAAGAACAGAGGGGCTAAAGCTGAAGGGGGCTAGGCCCGATATGTTTTGTAAATGTGGATTTTAACCTTTGCAGCGTGGATTTTTTCGGGCGGAAAAGCGTAACGACAAACAAAATTTGAGGTTCTTCGGTCATGATAACAGGTTTGAAAGGTTATGAGGGAGCATTAAGCCAAAAAATTCAGATGAAGGGGTTGACATACAGTACATTGGCTCCATCTGGGGATGATACGTTCCTCCGTGGACGTGACGAGAACCTGCAGACCGCTGATCATTTCTGTATGTAGATTCCGCTCTTCAGCTCTTTGCTTTTTCTTCAGAACCCATTAGCACACCTCCCTGATTAAAATAAAAAACTGAAACAAAGTCTATATACAATATAATACAACAGGCATACTCTGCCCGAATCAAAATTGAAAGTAGGGCTTAAGAAATTGGCCATTCACAGGGGCATCCAGCAGATCACCCTGTAGGTTTTCTAACATGAAAGTATTATTTCCTCCTTGATTCACAATTTTGAATGGGCCAAACCACAACGGATCAAATTTAGCATACTTGCCTTTCTCCGCTCTTCGAACGTCCCATCTGAGAACTAGGTCTCCAATTTGGAATTTCCTATCTTTCACGTGCTGATCAAATACATTCTTCATTTTCTCCTGGTATTCTGTTAACCTCTGATTAACTTGGTTCTGTGTTTCCTCTAATTCAACCAATTGATTAATCCTTTTGACCATGTCATCTGGTTCTTCCTGACTTTCTTGCATGAAACGTGCTACCGGCAACGCCAATTGCACAGGAAACACAGCTGCTTGCCCATACACCAACTCATAGGGAGATTTCCCTGTTGCTCTCTTGCTGGTTATCCTATTCGCCCATAGAGCAAATTTTAATTGGGAGTCCCAATTCTTCTGATTCTCATTTATCGTTTTCTTCAAGGCCCTCACCAGGGTTTTATTAGAAGACTCTGCTAAGCCATTTCCCTGTGGATAGTAAGCTGTGGAGTGAGTCAATATGATGTTATACTGTTGGCAGAAATTTACAAACCTAGTAGACTTGAAGGCCTGTGCATTATCAGTTACAATTCTAGCAGGACAACCAAACCTGGATATGATATTTTCCTCCATAAACTTGATTATCACAGCATCTGTAGCATTTCTTGTAGGTATGGCTTCCACCCATTTTGTGAAATAATCTGTGGCTGTTAGTATCCATTTATATTGGCCACTTGATGGGGGATGTATTTCTCCTATAAAATATAATCCCCATTTCTGAAATGGTTCATTCACATGAATAGGAATCAAGGGCAGAGCTGCTAATTTTTGTCTTTCTGCAAATCTTTGACACTTGTCACATGCTCTGACCCAAGCAAAAGCATCTGTAAATAATTTTGGCCAGTAGAAACCAGCCTTCAGGATCTTATGAGTTGTATCCCTCCAGCTGTAATGCCCTCCACATATTCCCTCATGAAATTCTGTCATTATATTCTCCACTTCATTTTCTGTTAGGCATAATAGTAATATACCTGAAGGATCTCTCCAGTATAGCTGCCCATTAGCAATTATGTATTTCTGGGATTTCATCTCACAGACCTGTATTTTACCTTATCACAACCCGGAGGGCAGCTGAGTGTTAAGAGATATTCAACTATTTCTTTGTACCAAGGGCTAGTGAGATATTTTATGTGTATCTTTTGAGTGGCCATCTCTAGTCCATGTTGCTCTTCTCCTTTTTCAGATTCTTCATTAGCTATCATGGATAAATTTATGCCTAGAGCCTGATGATTTGATTCAGACAAAATTTTGGCTAGCCCTTGTCCTTTAACCAACTTAGTGGGCCTTATGTCCAAATCATACTCCTGAATTTTTGCAATTCATCTTCCTCTTTTACCTTCACTATCCCCCTGAACAAGGATATCTTTGACAGTTGTTGTAGGGACATAGGCAGTGATATGAGACTGCAAAATATACATTCTAAAAGCCTTGAGGGATTTCAAAGATGAACCGATTTCTTCTCTTTCCAAACTCTTCTATGAATAATATTTTCTGGGTCAGACACGGAAGGTGTCTTTGACTGTGATGTATCCGACCTCAAATGTGGCTTACGAGGAGCCAGGACTACCAATAGATTTATCTGATAAACAACAGTGGAGTCGCCAAGGTGAGAGATATGCAACTCTTCAACTCTCTGTGCTCACCTGATTAGAGAGTGAATATGATTTGTCGAGGCCCAGGGAAACTGATATTCTTGAATTCGCTCCCCAGAAACGGCGCCAGAAAGATGTTGTGGACAATTTTGTCCACCCTAGAGACAGTCTAGAGTTGCCATAGACCAGTGCCTAGGACATCTTATCATAGCAAGAGAACATGAAATATAGCTTGGGTGTCAATCCAAAAGCTCTCTTACTATCTCTTGTAAAACAAGGAAATTAGTTTAAATGGGACCAATCTCTCTCAGAAGCTGATACAAAGATAAGAATAATGTAGGAACATCATGCAAAGCTCCAATACGAAAGCATCAGACAGTTAAGAGACAGCTTACTGCAAAGAGGGCCAGTTCAAATAATATGCCACAGAAATCAAATATCAGAAAGTGGATGCAGTGAAGAAACATGAAGAAGATACTAGTTAGCATGAGGCCGATACCCAGATACACAACAAAACCACATATGGGCTTATCCAACTAAGAATCCATACATGACAATGGCGTTTTAAAAGCACCCTCCTCAAGTAACTAATATAGTAGAAAATATGGATGAAATGAACATGGAACAGTATATCATGACTAGGCCTATTTAAAGCACTTGACTAATCCAAGTATGGGCACTAACTAGGATGAATCCTTACTTAAGACTAGTGAGCCACTCGCATTCTAGAACATGATACAAGAAGATAAATAGCATGGAATGAGATTTTATATTAACACATAAGAGAAAATTACATACTGTGAGATACCAAAGACCAGAATCCTCATTACAGTTATAACTCCTCCTCACTGAGACCCTAAGGGCTCTGAGCCTTCATACATAAGTGTTACAAAATGTATACAAAAGCCTTTTCATTGCACAGTTCGCTGATAGAAATCTGGAACCCCTACAATGTCTTTCTTTCTAGTTTTTATAGAAGAAGGAGAAAACTCTAGAGAATGAGGTAGGTGATATACATTTAATGATCTTATTTAAACAAATTTGAAAGAAAAACCCGCCTATGTTGTTTGGCGGTGCTGAACTGATGCAAGTACTCTGCTACTACTTCATGAAATAAATGCTGAAGATAAAAAACTCCTCATGAACAAGACATAAAGAATAAAATATACAAACGTTCTGTACTTGACTGAAAGAGGAAAATTTGTTGCAATAAAACCCTGAGGTTGCTTGTATTTGTGTATAGTACTCTCGGCCCTCTAACTTCGAATTTCAACCTCAGATCTTTAATGCAAGGTTCTGTGTCTCTTAATCTTTCGCTGATATTTCATGCTGCCCCATTAATACTCTCGCCTGCTCAAATCTGTCTCTTGATTTTCTCTGGAGGGTTCTATAGATTCAGATCCTTGCTTTCTTTAATGATGGTCATATCATACAAATACCCTCGGCTTCCCTCCTGAATTTCTTTCTCGAAACTGTCGAGGGCGGTGCTCTTGACTTCTGCGAACAAAGCAGCGAACCATGATGAATATTCTACCGCGGCAAACCTGCAAAAACACAAACCAGTTAAGGAAAACCAGACCGGGATGGAGATGAGGAAGATGGTGACGATGTAGACATGGCCATATGGCAAGAACATGTAGGGTGGTGGAGAAAATACAGTGAAGACTTTGACGGGACGTAAGTTTTCCACGTAAAACAGTTTAAACCTGATGAATGAATAAAAACGATGAATATGAATGAAAACACATATATATACGGCAGGGGAAAATACCATGGACACGCGGGAATATGACACATGGGTGTACGAAAAGCCAGAGGGTAGTGAATGTGGACAAAAGTACAAAAAATGTCAATCAAGGGGTGACGTGGACATGTGGAGTCAACAGGCGAGGAGAACGCTGGGTTTAGATGTCAGCTTCTGATTCGAAACCAGATCAACGGCTCAAAGGCGCTGGGAGCGATGTAACGGTGGGCCACGGGACACGATAGACACGGGTTAACGCGCGAGTAGCTTCGGAGGATATCCGCCGTTGGATGGAGGTCGACAGATCCAATGGCGTAGGTGAATTCCGCTGCCCGTCCATGGTCGTATTTTTAACGCGCGAAATGGGCAGTTTGACCACCGTACTCCGGGACACGCGTCATGCGATTTGTGGAATCGTTGGCATTTGATTGAAAAACGCCAGCCCGGTGGAGGTGGTGCGGAATTAACCGCTGGTTTTCGGGCGCGGGGGCCACCACGTTTGATTTGATTGCGGGCCGTTGATTTTATTGGATCGGACGGCTACGGTTTGGCCCGAAAACGTGAAGCGATGAGCTCCCGCCTGTCTGGCACATGGTCTTGTGCTCGGGTCATGTGTGAATTAAAACAAAAGGGGCTAAGGCTTCAGGGGGCCAGACCCGACATATTTCCAAGCGCGGGTTTTAACCTTTTCACAGTGTATTTTATGAGCGGAAATGGTAATGTTAAACAGAATTGTGGAGGTTTTAGGCCACGGCAGAGGTTTAAAACAGATTCGGAAGAGGCAGCAGACCAAAAATTTATATGCAAGGGTCAATATGTACAAATTAATCATCACACCCTCATCTTCATGGTCACTAGTTTGTTCACTGTCATTTCCTTCTTGATCTGATGCATTGGGAGAGGCCGAGGAAGGGAGGTTTCCTTGAGGAGAGGATACATGTGTAGATGATGAGACATGGTCAGTAGGAGGTGATGGAGGAGTGGAGGGAGGAGGATGGGATGATGAGGGTAAATTTGGCTGATGATGGAGCCGTGGGTTTGTGAAAACCTCATGAGTAATAAACACCTCCCATGGTATATCCTTTTAATCCAACTGATGTAGCACAATCATATTGATCAAGGATTGGTGGAACAAACTCTGCATTTGTTGGGAATAGTTCCTCCTTCGGACAATAGAAGACATCTTTTCGATACTCCTATACAGTTATTATGGTAAATGAAGCATTTTAACCCTAGTAAAATGCATGAGTAATCTGATATGGTAGGAGCATAGCCTAGAGTATCTCCCCTCACATGTAAAATATTTCATGATGACCCTCATTAAGGGTGCATACCTCTCCAGTAAGTGTCAAAAAGGGAAAATAGGTTTGCAACCTTCTTTGTACCTAGGTTTGAGAAATGGCTCATAGGAGCTTATGTCGAACTTTGCTCTTTTGAACCACTTTTCACTAACATCGGGTATGCTTGTAGCATGGGCAATGTCATCTGATGATAGATCAAAACCTAACCCTGCAATATTTACTTGTTTATTGTGTAGGTTGAGGATAAACAACCTAGTGAGCTCAAGGAGACTTTGCACTTGTTGGACCTTTTCACAAAACTAGAAACATCCTACATTTTCAAAGCATGTGATGATCATAGGAGAGAATTTAAGCTCCAAAGTGTCTTGGGGTTAAAACCTATTCACCTTTCCACCTCTGTGTTTTTGCCTCCTAGGAACTTGGCCTTCCTCACTGCTCCCATTTCCTCCTTCTCCTGACATTTTGATTTTTTTTGTCTTTAAACAACCTTATTCCTACTTGTGAAACTTGGTAGGAGGAGTGAAAATTGATAAATTATTACTTGGAGGTCAAAACAGGGCTTTTGTCATGAGGACTTAAGGTTTCTAGTCATTAGGGTTTGACCAATTTCCTTTAACCATTAAATCGTAAAATCTATTGGAGGGCAAGGAAAAACATCCACCTACCAAATTTCAACGTCTTTGCAGGTCCTTTGATGCATCTTGGAGGTATCATTTGATCGTTTTCTCACAATTTGTAGGTGGAGGAGGGCTTCTGGTGAAGGGACAGCGCCTGAACATGTTGTCGGGTCAATTATGCCCTACGCACAGTGCCTGCACACGTTCCTGGGTGTCAGACCTCCTGAGTGTAGTGCCTGCATGCGTTCAGGCCTAATGGGATGCCTACACGCAGTGCCGAACGCTCTTTTGGGCCTGTTGGGCTCCCTGAGCGTAGCGTCCACATGATGCACTGCCTGTCAGGCTCTCTTGGGTGTAGTGTTGGGCGCATTCACTGTGTCTGCTGAGAAATTCTGGGCGAAAAGGTAGCACCCGTATGAATGCATAGCACGTTCTCCTAAACGCATAGCGTAGTGTAAATTTACACTATAAAAAATCCCGAACGCGTAGGTCTGGGCACTGAAATCGTAGCGCATGCACGAATGCGTAACGCCGGGCAACTTGTCCAATTTTTCACTGCAACTCTCAAATTTTCCTCTTGGATGATTTAGCTGTCTTTGTATGTGCACAATGAGTTTAGTGAAGGGTAAAAAAGGCCCTTTATAATCTAGGGAGATAAATTGAATTTTGAAAAACCCACTTTGTTAATGTTTTTAGTCTCTTTGTCACTTTCACTAATATTCTTTTGAATTTTTGCAGTAGGTGACTTTTACCCTAAAAATGGTCTTTTTCCCTTCTAACCATTTTTCTTTGTTGCTCTTTAGGTTGCAAACATGGTGAACTTTGACTTCCTTTGGCCTATTGATGCCTTTAACACTCGCTCTGTAGATGTTTGTTTGAGTCACATGATTTACTATTTTTTGGCTTGTTCATTCCTTTCAACCACTTTCAGTCAATAAGTGCTATGAAAACCTTGAAGTGACCCTCTACCCTCTGATCTTTGGAGCATGCTAAAATCACTTTGACGGCCTCAGGCACTTTCATGGTGGAAACATCTTTAAAACTTCTATGTTCTTACCTTGGAGATTAAATTGCCTTTTTCTTGATGGGTGAATGAGGAACTTGTTTTCATTTTTCTCACTGATCTCTAGGCATGATAAATCCATCTTTGACAATTACCATAGTCTTCACAATCATGTATGCTACCTCCTCTTTGGCCACTTCTGATTTGTAGGTGCCATGACATACTAATTTATCCTTTTCTGATGTTCTTGGTTTTTGACATATTTAGTCACACAATAGCAACCTCATGATCATTTTGGTCTTCCATCTTGGATCTCAACCCTATGTTTTTATTCCTTTGATCATTAATTGTAAATGACTAAAAATGGGAGCTTGAACTTTCTTTCACTGATGCTCTTTTCATTCTCTTCCTTTTGAGGCAGTGAAGCACTTTGTTAGTGTCCTGTGATTTGGTAGATTGGTAAACCAAATAACAGGGTAACATTAAAACAGTCTTTGGAGTCCTAGTACCTAGCCTTCCTGGACTCAGAGAGGGATTTCTCTATTATGCGAAGGATGTGAACTTGTTCACTTTGAATGATTTATTTTAGGCTAGTTGTTAAGTGTCGGTTTGTTGTTTATTTTGGTTGGGGTAAGATGACTAAGTAGGATAGGTGGAATGAAAGGTCATAAAATCAATTGGGAAATGGATTCTATGAAGTCATTGATATCTTGATAATGAATCGGGGTACATCACAAGGAAAATCTAGTGTAGTCAATGGATCTTTAAGTTTATGTGTGAGGTGAAATGGACATTAAGTTTGGGAACCAAGGTAGGGCAAAGGGAAGTTAAGAATCATTTGTCAAATACCTATGAACAAAGAGGTCTTAAATACTGATAAGAAAAAGATACTAGTTATGAGATAGGGCACACCATTTACTCAATAACAATACTTTTAGAAAAATAAACATTTAAGATAAACAATCCAGCAGAACAAGGAAGCAAGAGAACTAATCTAACTTCAATGATTTCACTTTCAAGATTTGAAAACATAAAAGAGACAAATAACATTAATAAATGAAGAGGGAACACATAAAAATCATTCATTAAACTATCAAGAACTTTGAGGCAAACTGATAAGCATATTAAAAGGGCAAGATCGAAACAAGACCTCTTTAACTTAACCTAACAATCAATACATCAAAGAGAGATTTCAAGGCAGAGTTTAGGTAGCATTAAACAAGAAGGGCTTACCATGAATCATGTTTATAAACTAGCATATTAATCCAACAATGAAATAGAAAAGCTTAGGTGGGCCTAAGGAGCAATGAAGAATTCTTTAAGCTAACCCAACAAAATAAAACATGAAAACAATAGCTAACAGGAGGACTGAGGTGCCTCAAGCAACATTTCTCATCCTATACTTTTTTTAGCTATTGAAAAACAGAAAGATGGACATATGGAGAACAAGAAAAAAATTAAAATATGAGAGATACATCACCATTAACTAAACTCAGGGATCCTACAAGAAAACCTTCATCACCATCAATCAAGGCAATCCATCCACAAGCTCCACAACACTAAATTGTTCTTAAACTTTCAAAAACCATGTATTGATCTTAACACATAAAGTTCCCAACTATTTACAATGAATCCTCATGCCTTATATAACAAGCAAGGAATATTAAAACCAAAGAGAGTATCTAGAAGCCTATTGGCCAACAAGAAATATCCTAAGTTGTCCTTTATATGCTTCAAGGCTCAAGGCACAAAAATATCTAACAAATATTCTTCCTACCAAAAATAGCAACTAAATTGACTTTTAGTTTCAAAAAAATATACAAAAAACTTTCCAAGTTCACAATCTTCCCAAATATCTAGTTGGGGGAGGCAACACACTATGTCAAAAATTGAAATTATGCCAGAGTACAAATGTTTAAATAGCCTTATAAAGAAATGTTTTGGAGGCCTTCCCGATGTCGGAAAGGCTTTGAGATGGCTCGTTGGAAAGCCTTGAAGTATACTTTCCAGAGGTACCTTTATTTTCTCAATATAACCTATACAAGTTTCCCAAAAAGTGAAAATTCCAAGACTCCCAGGAGCGCAACACATGCTCAAAAAAGTGGGTAGAAAGGTGAAAAATTGAGTGTTTTTGACACTTTTGGAGGGTCAAAACAACTCCAATTGAGCTGAAATTTGGTGAGAATACTTCTCTAATGATGGGGAATCGAAAAATTTAAACCTATCCTCCTGAAGATGCCCTGGGAAAAAGCACAGCACAGGGTGTGCTGTGCTCCTAGCCTCAAAATTAGCAAAAAACAAAAATTTGTTCAATTTCTCTAAAATTTGGTAGGTAGGTGCCTCATGGGTCCCTGGAGACCGGTAGAGAGGCTTGGGCCAAAATACCAAACCTAGGTTGGTATTTTTCATATTTTGGTGTCGGGCCCTCATTTTCGGCAGTTTTGAGTTTTTTCCTTGCAAAGTGGTTCCTTCATTTATAGTGCTCAGTCATTCTCCTTTGCAAGTTTAAATATTTGTTTGCCTTCTCCAATTTGGCCTCAAGATGTATGTTGGCCCTTTCAAGCCATGATTCCCTATTATGCTCAATTACCATGGAAAGGAGTTCAGTAAGGGTAAATTTTTGTGTGTGGCTTGATTCTTGCTCCCTCTCTCGTGCCAAAGCCTTTATTAGACCCATAGTTCTAGGCCTTCTTCTAGATTGACCCTCCTCATCCTCACTTTATTCATAGGCACCCATGTACTCCTCCAACTTCACCTATGCTCTTTGAACCTCTTTCAGGTATTTGAGCACCCTTGCTTCATAGATGGCTTGCTAGCCACTCATTTTTTTGTTCTGCATATGCAAGAAGTGAATGACATCCTTAGATCTCTCTAATTCAAATTCGAAATCCCTCATCTGTGCATTCATGTCTTGTAGAAGGGAGTTTGCAATTCTTGTCTCATTTTCCTCATCACTGTCTATGTGAATGAGCTCAAATTCTCTTTCCTCCTCATGGTTTTCTACTTCCTCCTTCATTTTTTGTTTACCTTTGTCAATAATTTGAGTTGAGGAGGATGGAATGGCCCCTTTCCCTTTGGAGGCAACAAGCACATGCCTCTCTCCTCTTTGATAGGTAATGTGAAAAGGTACAACAAGTTTCATTTGCAAACTTTGATCATCACGGAACTTAAGACTACTTTTCTCCTCATGTATGATCTCTGTGTGTGCATATTTTTCACCTTGCTCTTGACTGCCCTTTTGATAAGCATCCTCACTATCTCTTATGCCATCATCACTGTCAAGACCCTTAGGACTGTCATCCTCTGTTTTTGCAATGCTAAAAGTGTCTTTATCACTGCTTGGTACATCTTCATCTTCATGAATGTCCTCTTCTTCATCCTTTGACCCACTTTTTTCACTATTAAACTCAGCCTTTATATCACTGTTTTCACTCTCTGTGGGGTCAATTTCATAGGAAATCTCATTAGTCCCTTCTATACTTTGATGGTCACTTTCTTCCTCATTAGGTGATTTTTCCTCACTTCTCTGCCCACTGTCCTTGTCTTCAGAATTTTTCCCTTCACCATTATGTATATTTTCCTCTTGGTTTATTTCTTCTTCACTGTTTGGTTCATTACCCTCATTATTTGGCTCATGATCTTCATTGTTTTGCCCACTAAAATCACTTTCAAACTCTATTTCTTGGCTGCTCTTACCATCTTGGTCACTGTCTTCTTTGCTGCTTTCATATGCCTAAGCTCCAATGTCCTTTTTATTTTCAGTGTCACTTTCTTCATCATTTACTTCTTCTTCTTGAATTTCATTTGTTTTTTTACTGTCATTAGGCTCACGGTTTTCCTCTTTTCCTAGCTCACTGTCTTCCTCTTTTTCTAGCTCACTGTTTTCCTCTTTTTCTAGCTCACTGTTTTCCTCTTGGTAAGCTGCCTCTGTCCCTGTATCCTTGGAGTCATTTTCTTCATCATTAGATCCACTGTTTTGGTCCTTTTTCTCATCATTGGGCTCACTACTTTCATCTCTATTTTCTTCTGCATCAACACTTTACTTTTTGTCACTGTCTTCATCACTTTCCTTTTCCTCTCCTTCACTTCAGTATGGTTGATTCTACTTTGTGACTTGGCTCTGAAAATGTTTCTAGTATGGTGCAAGTCAAACTGGGGATCTTGCAAGGTTGTACGATGTTCAGGTACAGAGCTTGCTTTATGAATGGTCCTATTAGTAGCTAAGTTTTCAGTTTCAAAACTTTGCCACAAAATCCTTTCTGGGTCATCAACTATAGTAGGAGGGTCTGGGTCTGGATGAGATCTGGTATTGATTCTTCATGAACACAGATTTCAAACTCAAAATTTAGAGACGCTGAAAGTTTTTAAAAATTTTGTAAAGTTTACCTCTTTTATGTTTGCTAAACTCACACAGTGTGTGACTAGAATTCTAGACTTCCTAGGGTTGATTCGGCACAAACCTATAGGGGTCTAGGGACACTAGTAAAGTTATAAGGCCTACTGGAGGCTAGAGGAGTCATCAGGTGGATATTTTTAGTTGTTTTGAAGATAATTATCTATGGTCCACCACCAATACTGACAAAAAACCAATCTAGAAATTTTTTGGGGTTTTCTAAGTTTCTATATGCATCCCTAAGGTTTGTAAGAGTGTCCTATAGCCGAGTCATCATTTTGCTAGGATGGTGAAAAATCTAGATTCTACTCTTAGGCTATCAGTTAAGTTCTCTATGATTTAACGAAGGTTTCTGAAGTCCTAAGGGATACTTAGATTGCCATTGACATCAGAGGTTACATCATGATCACCATTATGCTAGTGATAGTGATGAGGTAGTTATAAATCATAGGATATTGTTTGATGAAGGGATTCTGAAGTCCTAAGGGATACTTAGATTGTCATGAACTCAGAAATTCCCTCTATGATCGCCATTATGTTAGCGTCCCATGATTTGGTAGATTGGTAAACCAAATGACAAGGTAACATCAGACAAGTCTTTGGAGTCCTAGGACCTAGCCTTCCTAGAATCAGAGAGGTCTCTCTAAATTATGCTAAGGATGTGAACGTGTTTTCTTTGAATGATTGATTTTAGGCTAGTTGTTAAGTGTCGGTTTGTTGTTTATTTTGGTTGGGGTAAGATGAATAAGTAGGATAGGTGGAATGAGAGGTTATCAAATCAATTAGGCAATGGAGTCTATGAATTCATTGATATCTTGATAATGAATTGGGGTACATCACAGGGAAAATCTAGTGTAGTCAATGGATCTTTAAGTTTATGTGTGAGGTGAAATGGACATTAAGTTTGGGAAGCAAGGTAGGGCAAAGGGCAGTTAAGAATCCTTTTTCAAATACCTACGAACAAATAGGTCTTAAATATTGATAAGAAAAAGATACTATTTACGAGATAGGGTACACCATTTACTCAATAAAAATACTTTTAGAAAAATAAACATTTAAGATAAACAATCTAGCGGAACAAGGCAGCAAGAGAACTAATCTAACTTCAATGATTCCACTTTCAATATTTCAAAACATACAAGAGAAAAATAGCATTAATAAATGAAGAGGGAATGCCTAAACAACATTCATTAAACTATAAAAAAAATTCAGGCAAACTGATAAGCATATTCAAAGGGCAAGATCGAAACAATACCTCTTTAACTTAACCTAACAATCAATACATCAAAGAGAGATTTCAAGACAGATTTTAGGTAGCATTAAAAAAGCAGGGCTTACCATGAATCATGTTTATAAACTAGCATATTAATCCAAAAATGAAATAGACAAGCTTAGGTGGGCCTAAGGAGCAATGAAGAATTCTTTAAGCTAACCTAGCAGAAGAAAACATGAAAACAATAGCTAACAAGAGGACAGAGGTTCCTCAAGCAACATTTCTCATCCTATACTTTTCTGAGCTATTAAAAAATAGAAATATGGACATATGGAAAACAAGAAAAAACATGAACATATGAGAGATACATCACCATTAACTAAACTCAGGGATCCTGCAAGAAAGCCTTCATCACCATCAACCAAGGAAATCCATCCACAAGCTCCACAACACTAAATTGTTCTTCAACTTTCAAAAACCATGTATTACTCTTAACACATCAAGTTCCCAACTATTTACAATGAATCCTCATGCCTTATATAACAAGCAAGGAAGAGTAAAACCAAAGAGAGTATCTAGAAGCCTATTGGGCCAAAGCAAGAAATATCCTAAGTTGTCCTTGAGGCGTTTCAAGGCCCAAGGCACAAAAATATCTAACAAATATCTTTTCCAGTCAAAAAATAGCAAAAATAGCAACTAAATTGACTTTTGGGCCTTGAAAAACATACAAAAAACTTTCCAAGTTCACAATCTTCCCAGTCATCTACGGGAGTGCAACACACTATCGCCAAAAATTGAAATTATGCCGGAGTACAAACGAAAATAGGCCTTTTGCTGGCCCGGTTTTGGACGCCTTCCCAATGTCGGAAAGGCTTGAGGCTTCGAGATGGCTTGTTGGAAAGCCTTGAAGTATAATTTCAGAGATACCTTTATTTTCTCAATATAACCTTTACAAGTTTCCCAAAAGTGAAAATTCCAAGGCTTGCCGGAGCGCAACACATGCTCGAGAAAAGTGGAGTAGAAAGGTGGGAAAATTGAGTGTTTTTTACCCTTTTAGAGGGTCAAAAAACTCCAATTGAGATGAAATTTGGTGAGCATAGTCCTCTAATGATGGGGAATACAAAAATTTAAACCTCTCCTCCCGAAGATTCCCTTGGAAAAAACCTTATGACAAGGTGTGTTGCACTCCTAGCCTCAAAATTAGCAAAAAACAAAAAGTTGTTCAATTTCTCTCAAATTTGGTAGATAGGTGCCTCATGGGTCCCTGGAGACCGGTAGAAGCTTGGGCCAAAATACCAAACCTAGGTTGGTCTTTTTATTTTTGACGACCTCATTTTGTGATTTGAGTTTTTTCCTTGCAAGTGGTTTCTTCATTTATAGCTACTTCAGTCCATTCTCCTTTGCAAGTTTAAATCTTTATTTTCCTTCTCCAATTTGGCCTCAAGATGTATGTTGGCCCTTTCAAGCCATGATTCCTTTATTCTCAATTACCATGGCAAGAGGAGTTGAGTGAGGGTAAATTGTTGTGCTTGGAGTTGATTCTTGCTCCCTCTCGTGCCAAAGCCTTTATTAGACCCATAGTTCTAGGCCTTCTTCTAGATTGACCCTCCTCATCCTCACTTTCTTCATAGGCGCCCATGTACTCCAACTTCACTGTGCTCTTTGAACCTCTTTCGAATATTTGGCGCCCTTGCTTCATAGATGGCTGCTAGCCACTCATTTTTTTGTTCTACATACGAAAGTGAAGGACATCCTTAGCTCTCTATTTCAACTTTCAAATCTCGATCATTGCATCTTCGTCTTGTAGAAGGAGTTTGCAATTCTTGTCTCATTTTCCTCATCACTTTGTCTATGTGAATGAGTTCAAATTCTCTTTCCTCCTCATGGTTTTCTACTTCCTCCTTCATTTTTTGTTTACTTTGTCAATAATTTGAGTTGAGGAGGATGGAATGGTCCCCTTTCCCTTTGGAGGTAGCAAACACATGCCTCTCTCTCTATGATAGGTAATGGAAAAGGTACAACAAGTTTCATTTGCAAACTTTGATCATCGTAAACTTAAGGCCCTGCTTTTCTCCTCATGTATGATCTTTGTGTGTGCATATTTTTCACCTTGCCTATTAGCCCCTTTGATAAGCATCCTCACTATCTCTTATGCCATCATCAATATCAAAGACCCTTAGGACTTTCATCCTCTATTTTTGCAATGCTAAAAGTGTCTTTATCCTTGCTTGGTATATCTTCATCTTCATGAATGTCCTCTTCTTCATCCTTTGACCCACTATTTTCAGCACGTCAACCTTTGTATCACTATTTTCACTCTGCAGTAGGGTCACTTTCATAGGAAATCTCATTAGTCCCTTTAATTCTTTGATGGTCACTTTCTTCCTCACTAGGTGAGTTTTCCTCACTTCTTTGCCTTGTGCACAGTCTTCGAATTTTTCCCTTCACCATTATGTATATTGTCCTCTTGGTTGAGTTCTTCTTCAGTTTGGTTCATTACCCTCATTATTTGGCTCATGATCTTCATTGTTTTTCCCATGAAATCACTTTCAAACTCGGTTCTTGGTGCTCTTACCATCTTGGTCAACTTTGTATTATTTGTCCTCTTTGTTGATTTCATATGCCTAAGCTCCAATGTCCTTTATTTTCGGTGTCCTTTCTTCTCATCATTACTTCTTCTTCTTGACTTTCATTTGTTTTTATTGTCATTAGGCTCTGTTTTCCTTCTTTTCCTAGCTCATTGTTTTCCTCTTTTCCTAGCTCACTTTGTCTTCCTCTTTTTCTAGCTCACTTTGTTTTCCTCTTTTCTAGCTCAACTTGTTTTCCTCTTGGTAAGGTTGCCTCTGTCCTGTATCTCTGAGTCATCTTCTTCATCATTAGATCCACTTTGTTTGGTCCTTTTGCTCATCATTGGGCTCACTACTTTCATCTCTATTTTCTTCTTGCATCAACACTTCTTTTTGTCACTTTGTCTTTATCACTTTCCTTCTTTCTCCTTCACTTCGGTATGGTTGATTCTACTTTGTGACTTGGCTACGAAAAGGGTTTCTAGTACGGTGCAAGTTAAAATGGGGATCTTGCAAGGTTGTACGATGTTCAAGTATAGAGCTTGCTTTATGAATGGTCCTATTAGTAGCTAAGTTTCTAGTTTCGAACTTTGCCACAAAAATCCTTCACGGTCATCAACTATAGTAGGAGGGTTTGGGTGGGATGAGATCACGGTATTGATTCTTCATGAAGCGATTTCAAACTCAAAATTTAGAGACGCGAAAGTTTTTAAAAATTTTGTAAAGTTTACCTCTTTTATGTTTTCTAAACTCACACAATGTGTGACTAGAATAGAATTCTAGACTTCACAGGGTTAATTCCACAAATCCTATAGGGGTATAGGGACACTAGTAAAGTTATAAAGGCCTGCGGAGGCTAGAGTGGTCGTCAAGAGAATATTTTTAGTTGTTTTGAAGATAACTGTCTATGGTCCACCACCAATGCGACAAAAAAGCCAATCCTAGAAATGTTTTTGGGTTTTACGAGTTTCTATATGCATCCCTAAGGTTTTTAAGAGTAATCCTATAGCGAGTTCATTTTGCTAGGATGGTGAAAAATCTAGATTCTACTCTTAGACTATCAGTTAAGTTCTGGTGATTGAAGAAGGTTTAGTCTAAGGGAGTCCTAGGGATACTTAGATTGCCATTGACATCGAGGGTTACATCATGATCACCATTGTGCTAGTGATAGTGATGAGAGGTAGTTATAAATCATGAGATCTGTTTGATGAAGGGATTACCGAAGTCTTAAGGGATACTTAGATTGTCATGAACTCGAAAAGTCCCATGTGATCGAAATTATGTTAGCGTCTGATTGATTTGATAGATTGGTAAACCAAATGAAAAGGTAACATCGAGACAAGTCTTTGGAGTCCTAGGACCTAGCCTTCCTAGACTCAAAGAGGTCTCTCTATATTATGCAAAGGATGTGAACTTGTTTGCTTTGAATGATTGATTTTAGGCTAGTTGTTAAGTGTCGATTTGTTGTTTATTTTGGTTGGGGTAAGATGACTAACTAGGATAGGAATGAGAGGTTATCAAATCAATTAGGAAATGGAGTCTATGAATTCATTGATATCTTGATAATGAATTGGGGTACATCAGGGGAATCTAGTGTAGTCGATGGATCTTTAAGTTTATGTGTGAGGTGAAATTGACATTAAGTTTGGGAAGCAAAAGGTAGGGCAAAGGGCGGTTAAGAATCCTTTGTCAAATACCTACGAGCAGAGAGGTATTAAATACTAATAAGCAAAAGATACTATTTATGAGATAGGGCAAACCATTTACTCAATAGCAATACTTTTAGACAAATAAACATTTTAGATAAACAATCAGTGGAACAGAAGCGACAGAGAACTAATCTAACTTCAATGATTCACTTTCAAGATTTGAAAACATACAAGAAAAAAATAGCATTAATAAATGAAGAGGGAATGCCTAAACATCATTCATTAAACTATAAAAAACTTTGAGGCAAATTGATAAGCATATTCAAAGGGCAAGATCGAAACAAGACCTCTTTAACTTAACCTAACAATCAATACATCAAAGAGAGTTTCAAGATATATTATAGGTAGCATTAAAAAGGGGGCTTACCATGATTCATGTTTATAAACTAGCATATTATCCAAAAATGAGATAGACAAGCTTAGGTGGGCCTAAGGAGCAATGAAGAATTCTTTAAGCTAACCCGTGAGAGAAAACATGAAAACGATAGCTAAAATGAGGACAAAAGGTGCCTCAAGAAACATTCTCATCCTATACTTTTCTAGAGCTATTAAAAAATAGAAAGATGGACATATGGAAAACAAGAAAAAACATGAACATATGAGAGATACATCACCATTAACTAAACTCGGGGATCTGCAAAGCCTTCATCACCATCAATCAATCTATCCACAAGCTCCACAACACTAAATTGTTCTTCAACTTTCAAAAACCATGTATTAATCTTAACACATCAAGTTCCCAACTATTTGCAATGAATCCTCATGCCTTATATAACAAGCAAGGAAGAGTAAAACCAAAGAGAGTATCTGCATATTGGCCAAAAAGAAATATCCCAAGTTGTCCTTGAGGCCTTGCAGAGCCCAAGGCACAAATATATCTAAAAAATATATTTTCCGATAAAAAATAAAGCTTAAATTCACTTTTAGACCACGAAAATGTATGAAAACTTTCCAAACGCACATTTTCCCTAGTCATCTACGGAGCGTAGCTCATGGTGTCAAAAAATTGATATTATGCCGGGGAGCGCTGACACAAAAATAAGCCTTTTTGCAGCGATGTTTTGGAGGCCTTTCCTATGTTGGAAAAGGCTCCGCGATGGCTCGTTGGAAAAAAATTGAAGTCTAATTTCCAGATCTAACTTTAGTTCTTAAATATGACCTCTGAAAATTTTTGCAAAAAGAGAAAATTCCAAGACTTCGGGAGCGCGGCACATGCTCGAGGTAAAAGACGAGAAAGGTGAAAAATTGAGTGTTTTTGGCCCTTTTGGAGGGTCAAACAACTCCAATTGAGTTGAAATTTGGTTAGAATAATCCTCTAATGATGGGGAATCAAAAAATTTAAACCCGCCTCCCGAAGACTTCCACAGGAAAAAGCACAACACGAGAGTTTGTTGCACTCCTAGCCTCAAAATTTGCAAAAAAAAAAAGTTGTTAAATTTCTCTCAAATTTGGTAGGTAGGTGCATCATGGGTCCACGGAGACCTACGAGAGAAGCGTGGGCCAAAACACCTAGCTTGGTATTTTTCATATTTTGGTGTTGGGCCTCATTTTGGGCAGTTTTGAGTTTTTCCTTTCCTGCAAAGTGGTTTCCACGTTTATAGTGCTCAGTCATTCTCATTTGTAAGTTCAAATATTTGTTGGCCTTCTCCAGCTTTGGTCTCAAGATGTATGTTGGCCCTTTCAAGCCATGATTGCTTTATGCTCAATTTCCATGGCAAGGAGTTCGGTGAGGGTAAATTTTTGTGCATGGGCTGATTATTTCTCCCTATCTCGTGCCAAATCCTTTCTTAGACCCATAGTTCTAGGCCTTCTTCTAGATTGACCCTCCTCATCCTCACTTTCTTCATAGGTGCCCATGTACTCCTACAACTTTTCTACGTGCTCTTTGAGCCTCTTTCGATATTGATCACCCTTGCTTCATAGATGGCACGATGGCCACTCATTTTGTTGCATGCACCAGAAGTGAATGGCACCCTTCGCTCTCTCTAATTTTATTTCCAAATCCATGATCTATGCATTCCTATCTTGTAGAAGAGATTTTGCAATTCTTGTTTCATTTTCTCTGTACTTGTCTATGTGAATGAGTTCAAATTCTCTTTCCTCCTCGTGGTTGTCTACTTCCTCCTTCATTTTTTGTTTACCTTTTTCAATCATTTGAGTTGATGAGGATGGCATGGCCCCTTGCTTTCGAGGCGGAAAACACATGCCTCTCTTCTATTTGATAGGTAATGGGAAAAGGTACAACAAGTTTCATTGCAAAATTTGATCATCGGTGACCTTAAGGCTGCTTTTCTCCTCATGTATGATCTCTGTGTGTGCATCTTTTTCACCTTGCTCTTGGATCCCTTTTGATAAGCATCCTCACTATCTCTTATGCATCATCACTTTGTCAAGACCCTTAGTCATCCTCTATTTTACAATGCTAGAAGTGTCTTTATCCAGCGCTTGGTACATCTTCAACTTCATGAATGTCCTCTTCTTCATCCTTTGACCCACTTGTTTTCAGCTTGTCAAACTCACCTTTGTATCACTATTTGCACTCTCTATGGGGTCCCTTTGTGATAGGAAATCTCATTAGTCCCTTTAATACTTTGATGGTCACTTTCTTCCTCACTAGGTGAGTTTTTCCTCTTCTCCCTTGCTTGTCCTTGTCTTTAGAATTTTTCCCTTCACCATTATGTATACTATCCTTGGTTGAGTTCTTCTTCTTGTTTTGGTTCATTACCCTCATTATTTGGCTCATGATATTCATTATTTTTCCCATGAAATCACTTTCAAATTTGTTTCTTATTGCTCTTGCCATCTTGGTCACATCTTCTTTGTCCTCTTTGTTGCATTCTTATGCCTCAGCTCCAATGTCCTTTGTATTTTCAATGTCACTTTCTTCGTCATTTACTTCTTCTTCTTTGACTGTCATTTGTTTTTTTATTGTCATTAAGCTCACTTGTTTTCCTCTTTTCCTAGCTCACTTTGTCTTCCTCTTTTTAGCTCACTATTTTCCTCTTTTTCTAGCTCATTTTTTTCCTCGTGGTAAGCTGCCTCAATCCCACTGTATCCTTGGAGTAATCTTATTCATCACTAGACCCATTTTTTTGGTCCTTTTGCTCATCATTGGGCTCACTAATTTCATCTCTTTTTTCTTCTTCATCAACACTTCCCTCTTTGTCACTTTGTCTTTATCACTTTCCTTTTCCTCTCCTTGATGCTTTCTTCATTTTCACCTTCCTATCCTTCACCGCTTTCTTTATCTTCATCTTCCTCTCCTTCTTTAGCACTTTATTTTCATCTTCCTCTCCTTCAACTTCTTTCTTCATCTTCATCTTCCTCTCCTTCTTCTTTCTTCATTTTCATCTTCCTCTCCTTCTTCTTTCTTCATTTCGATTTCTTAGGGGAAGGTGAATGAGGAAGGTCTATTTGAGGAAATGATTCATGTGAAGAGGATGAACCAAGGTTAGTGGAGGAGTGATGGAGGTGTGTGAGGAGGAATTTGAGATGATGATGGCAGGGCTTTGCGAGAGGGATAGGTTGCGGAGTTGTGAAATCATCATGGGCGATGAAAACCTCCCATGGGATGCCTTGTTGTTCTAGTTGGTGTGAGACAATCACTTTGATGATGGAATGATGAAAAAGGCTTGACATTTGTTTGGATGGAGGCCTCTTTTGCATGATGGAAGACATTTTCTCAATAATTTTCAGAGGTAGTAGGGCAAATGTAGCGACTTGGTTTTGGTGAAATGCATGAGGAGTCTTATGTAGTAGGAATAGACACGGGAGAACTTTGCCCTCACAGTAGAAGTATTTCATAATGATATTCATTAGAAGAACATATGTCAATCGATGAGGAGGAAGGGGAACATGGTTTTGCAATCAACTTGACAACGTCGTTTCAAGAATGGGTGATAGTAGCTTAAGTACAGATGCATTTGTTTGAACCACCTTTCTCCTATGCAAGGTATTCCATTGGCCATAGAGATGGCATTGGTGGTTAGCTCAAAATTCACCCCAGCTAGGTGTACTTGGTGGTTATGGAGGTTTAGGGAAAAAATCTTGGTCAATTGAGGGTGACTCTGGAATTTTTTTATTTTTTTACGGAATTCATAGCATCCTAATTCTTGAAAATAGGAAAATATGGTAGGAGAGGCTATCAGCTCTTCAGTGCTTGTAGGCTCAAACCTATTTGGCTTCCCACCCTTCCTTTGCTGCTCTTTAGGCCTTTGACTTTCCTCATTAGTGTCAATACTACCTTCCCTAGGCATTTTTTCCCTCATCCCTGCCCTTGTAAACAAACCTTGATCTATTTTATCTATAGAAAATATGTAGATGGTAGGCAAAAAATCCAAATACCTTTGAATTCCTTCAGCTGGAGCAAAAACTCATAGCAACACAGCACGGGCCAATCGTGCCCTTCTGCACGTAGTGTCGGGCAGGTTCTGAACAGAGTCGGCTCACTTCGGGCAGCCCTGAACGCACTTTCGTGCAGCCTTTGAATGGAGTCGGGTCACCTCAGGCGGCCTTGAACACACTTTCATGCAGCCTTTGAATGGATTTGAGTCACCTCGGGCGGCCCTAAACGCACTTTCGTGCAGCTTCTAAATGGAGTTAGGTCACCTCGGGCCACCATGAACGCTATCGTGCAGTTCAGGCAGAGGCTGCACGATATATCCTTTCTGCAGGCACGTAACGAAGGAGTCGGGCCCGGGAAAAGGTAGTAGGGTAACCCTTCTACAGGTGCGTAGCAACTGATGTCAGGCCTCGGGCGGAGGCTACACGGTTGGGCGCGTAACACACTGTGTCGGGCACGGGTAGAGGTTGCACAATGACCTTTTCTATAGGCGTGCAGCGCCTCTGCACAGGAACATAGTGCTGAATAGAGAAAAGCACAGGGAGATGATACAGGAGCGCAGCGCAGCTACTCAGGAGCACAACGTAATAATTCCTTTTCCCAATAACTCGGTCAGAAACCATTTTTTCAGTGCTTGGGGCTTTGTTTTCCCTTACTTTTGCATAGGAAAATGATTTGAATGATAATTTTTTCCCTTATACCCTTTTAAAAAGATTTTGAAGATAAAACCCACTTTAATAAGGCTATTTTTGACCTTTTTCCTTTTTCTAATACTCTCTTTTCCTTTTGGAGGTGGTGTTTATAAGGAGCAGTGCCTTTTTTATCCTTTTATTTCTTTTGGAGTTGGCACCCTTTTTCAAAAACCCTTGGCAGATTGGCGATTCTTCTTGTTTTCTCCATTTTCACATGTTGAACCTATGCATCTCTATTTGTCTACCTGATGGATGTTGACTTTATTCATGATTTTTGGGTCCCTTGATACTGATACCCTTTTCATCATTTTCATCATTTTCAACTTTTTAGAAGGTTGCTTTCAAAGTCTTCTAAAAACCCTTTTTCTCGTTGCTGGAGTTGTATGACCCTTTGTTGCAGTGAAATAATGTTGTGGTTTTACTTCATGGTGTTGATGCATCCCTTTTTGTGATTTTTTGCATAGATCTCTCACTAGGCAGTTACCTGTTGCGCTAAAAAGATGTAACCCCACTGATACTCTTTGTAATTTTGGCCTATGCTGTAGTGAAATGATGTTGTCCTAGAAAACCTTAGAAATTATTCCCTGACATCATATTCTAATCTCTGTCTATAGTCACCAAGGAGGCTTTCCATTCTGGCTTTCTATTTATTAAAGCTTTGACTGGTGTACAATTGTTTTTATGTGCTATTGTCTTCAAGACCTCATGCCTAGGCTTTTTGATGGGCGACATTTCACAACAATCTATCACGAGATCATGATCTTCCTTGTGAACTTAAGCCTATTGTATCTCTTTACTTGTTGTGGAAAGTCATTTACGGGTTTAAGCCTCTTACTTTGCATTTTTTTTGTTGATAACTATAATAGAGCATTCCTGCAAAAATATTTTATCACAGGTAAACTGTTCTTTATGTAGACTTAATGCTTGATAAAGGAGATACCTTTGGAGGCTTTTGATGTCTTTGGACAATGATAAGTTTCATCCTTGTTTTCACTTGACTTCACCTTTGAATATATGTAGAAACAGTGTATTTAGAACCATGACAATGCATAAACCAAGAGACCCTATATGACTTATTGGGATGTCCTTAAGAATAGGTTTTTGACTAAAAATATTGAATCAGGGTTTGGAGGTGAAGAAAGGGTTTAGACACACTTTTATGCACTACCATCCTAGACAACTAAACAACTTTGATTTACCTAAAGATCTTAGAAAGGGAGTTTAAAATCACCATTGCTTGAGGCACTTGGTGGGTGAAGGAAAAATTTTGGGTTACTTGGCGAACAAAGGTGTGAAAATAGAGGGCTTAGGTAAACAGAGACAGAGTTTTATAGGTAGAGGTGGCAAGCATAGTGAGATTGAGGGACATTAGTCTATGATTTGGTCTTCTCAGAGTGATAGGATGGCCATGCCTTGACAGAGTAGCAGGATAGTGAAAAATTTATCCTAAGGATAATGAAGGCAGTGAGATTTCTAGAACTCACAAGACTTCTATCAGTTTTGTTTTTAGAAATCTTGGACAAGAATTTAGTCATCTAACAGGTAAAAATTACTGAGGACTAACATTGTCTCCACTTGGGGAGGGCAGCTCCTTTTTAGGAGGTTTCTAGAATTTTAGATCTCTTGGTTTATGAAGACCAATGCCTCATCCATTGGGCGGATTTTCTTCTTTTCTTTTGTCGTTTCTTTCCTCAAGTAGTGATTTTGATAATCTGAAAGCATGATTAGCTCAACTTCACTTCTACCTACCCAACCTACTTTCCTAAAATTTTCTCTTCCTTGGGTGCACTTGAACTAGCAAACCCATTGACATCTTTTCTTTTTGAAAGAAAAGAAATAAAATATCTACTTCTACACTTATTTCTTCCAAGAGTTCAGATTATTTTAGTTAACTCTTCTTATTCTCTACCTAGTCTATTTGACTATCAAGATTAAGCAGTATGATATACTTCATTCTCTAAGCTATTTGACAAGAAATTTAAAGCATGAATTGAACTAGGATTACACAATCTGATCCAACATGAGTCGTGGCATCAAGACAAACTGCACACAAACTTTATTTTCATAAGAAAATAAAACTAGAAGGTGAGAGGGCTATGTTTCATCATTTTCTAATCATTCCTATCCTTTTCTTTGGTTCATATTTAAGCATGTGGAACCAGTATCTTTCTTTCCTAATCTATTTTCTTCGACAAGTCAAGCTTCAACGATTTGACCAGCATTCTTTTCACTAACTTATCAACAATAAATTTAAAACATGTTCAGCCATGATTAGGCTAGATGATTGAACAAGACATGCTTTGCCATCAGTAGTGGCATTTAGGCTTGCACACTTTTACTATTACTATTTTTTTTTGGGTATGGGGCTATACCTTCTTTTGAATCTGCCCTCTTTTCTGTTCTTTTCTATGTTTTTGTGTTTTTCTCTTTATGGCATTTTCTTCAAACAATGGTATGTACAATGAGTGAAAACTTATTGCTAAGGATCTTGAAAAAAGTAGTGTTTTAGTGTCTTTCCATTGACAGGACCTCCAAATGCTTCAGTTCCATCTGGCTCTTGTAAACAGAAAGCATTGTTCCCTCTAATTGAACTTATAATGAATGGCCCTTTCTACAAGTTTTCAAGCTTACCAATTTTACCTTTGTCTTCTCTCCTTGAGTCCCACTTTAGCACTTTATCTCTAATCTGAAAATCATCCTCCTTGGTTTTTCTGTCAAATATTTTCTTCATTCTTTCATGTACTACCTGAGTCCTTTTTTAAACCTCCTCACTTTTTTGCTGTAAATGGATCGTTTGGCTCAACCTCCTTTGCATATCATTCTCTTCTGATTGCGCTTCTTGTATCAGTTTCATTACCAGAACTCCCAAATATGTTGGGAATATGGAATCCATGACATGCACTAGAGTATAGGGAGACATACCAATTGATTTCTTGGTGGTTAGTCTATTAGCCCATAGTGCATGTACTAGTTTTTCATGCCATGCTTTTTTATTTTGTTCCAGCAGCTTCTTAATGATATTGACCAAGATTTTATTAAAGGACTCAGATAGCCCATTACCTTGAGGGTCATAAGCTGTGGAATGTCCCAAGGTGATGTGATATTTATAACAAAATTCAACCATTCTTTTGGATGCAAAGGCAACAGCATTATTTGTGATGATCTTTTTGGGACAACCAAATCTAGACAAGATATTGGTCTCGAGAAATTTGATAATGACTGAATCGGTGGCATTCCTAGATGGGATGGCTTCTATCCACTTGGTGAAGTAACCAGTGGCAGTGAGGATCTACTTGTGTTAGGCAGATGAAGTAGGGTGGATCTCTCCGATGAATTCTAAACCCCATTGTTGAAAAGGGGCTTCAACAATGATACGATGCAAAGGTAAAGGTAAGATTTTTATCTTGCCATCGAAAAATTTGGCATTTATGGCAAGTCATGACTAGTTTGTGGGTGTCAGGGAAAAGGGTGGGCCAATAGTATCCAGCTCTAAGAATTTTGTTAGCTGTGGTTTTCCAGTAAAGATAGCCCCCACATTCACCCTCATGCAGTTCATGCATGATTGTTCCTGCATCATCCTCAAGTAAACACTTAAGCAATATACCAATAGGATTTTTCCAATATAAAACTCCATCTAAAATGCAGAAATTCAAAGCTTTTTGTTTCAAGAATATTGCTTTTTCCTTTGACAAGGTAGGAGGAGCATTAAGGTAAAATAGTACATAAAGAATATCATCATACCAAGATGAATTCAAAAATGTTTCTTCAACATGAGGGGCAGTGAATTCTCCTTGTTCTTCTAATGTATCAACAAAATTCATATCCAATGCTTGGAGATTTGTTTCAGCCATAAGTTTTGCAAGCCCTTTTCCTTTAACCAATTTAGTGGGTCTGATTTCTAAGTCGTATTCCAAAATTATAGCAATCCACTTTCCCCTTTACCATCAGGGTCCTGATTTAAAATTTCTTTGACAACAGTATGAGGAACAAAAGCTATGATATGAGAATGTAAAATATAAACTCTAAAATATTTCAATGCTTTAATCAATGAAAAGGCTTGCTTTTCCATGATGTTGTACTTTAGGGGAGCATCCCTAAGGGCTTTACTGAAGAAGACTATGGGATTTTCATATCCCATCGCGTTTTTTTATAACAACACTGCAGCCACAGTATGTTCAGATGAAAATGAGAAAATATAGAAGTCTTTGGTGAAATTGGGACTTATTAGAACCAGTTTTTGGGTGAGTGCTTGCTTAACCAATTCGAAAGATTTTTTGGCCTCCAAATTCCACTTAACTCCTACCTCTTGTTTGAGCATGTTTGTAATATTTCTCAAGATTTCATCAAGGTTGGGGATGAATCTTCTTAAGAAGTTGATTTTCCAAATAAAGGATCGCAATTCCTTAATGTTTCTGGGATGGTTGATTTGCAATATGACTTCAATCCTTTTGGGGTCTATTTTGATTCCTTCTTCAGAGATGATGTGGCCTAGGAGTTTTCCTTCATCGAGACCAAACAGGGTTTTCTTGGGATTCAAAGACAGGCCATATTTCCTACATTTTTTGAAAAATTTTCTTAAGTGGACTAAGTGCTCTTCATCGGTCTTAGAGTAAACAGTGATGTTGTTGAGGTAAATTACTATGAAGTAGCCTATGTCTTCTGAAAAGGCTATGTCCATGGCTCTTTGGAAAGTGGTCCTTGCATTCATCAACCCAAATGACATTTTAACATACATGAACGTGCCCCAAGGTGTGGTGAAAGCAGTTTTGTGTTGATCACTTGGGAATACTAGCACTGGGTTGTAACCTGAAAAACCATCAAGTAGTGAGATTCTCTTAGAGCCAACTACATTTTGAAGTATGTGGTCCATTTTAGGCAAGGGATAGTTGTCTTTCAAGGAGGACATGTTCAGATGTCTAAAGTCAATGAAAAGTCTGATCTCTCCGGTTTTCTTCTTAACTGACACAAGTTTGGAAACCCATTCGGAGTATCTCAGTGGAACTATTATCTCGGAATCATACATATTTTTGATCTCTTGTTCGACTAGAGGTAGTAAGATAGGGTTTATTCTCCTTAACTTTTTCTTGAAAGGTTTCTGGTTTTCCTTGAGAGGGATTTTGTGTTGAATAAGTCTTGTGTCATATGATTTTAAATCTTGATACCCCCATGCAAACACATCTTTAAACACCTTAAAAATCTCAATATATTTATGTTTTATTTGAGGAGGAAGGGTCTTAGAAATTTTGATCATTTTAGGTTCCTTTACGCTTCCTATGTTGTACTCCTCTACATCAGCCTCAGTAGATTCTATCTTTGGTTTTTTAGCTACATCAGTAAAGTCGAACAACTTTTCTAAAGGTGCAAGGCCTCTTGGTAATGTGTCATTCTTACATTGTAAGACTTCAAGGTCTCTTTGGTCTAGGTCCTCACACATATCTTCTTCATAAGGATGTGTGATCAGACTTATATCAGCGAAAGAAGGCAACTCTGATTCATGATCTCTATCTTCAGCAGGACCATCTTCCTCATGTTCTAAGCTAGGTTTAGTCAATGTAAATCCATTCCTATATTGAAGGAAATCATCAATTTGTTCGTCACCCTCAAACACCTGCTAATGGCTAATGTTGTCAGGTATTGTAGGATGATGCTTGACTTTGATAGGGTATTGTCCATTTGCAAGTGGTATTTGGAAATTGCTGGCAGCAAAGGCGCGCTCATTAGCAAGGATATTTTGGGCTCTAGGAATGTAAGTGAGCTCATATTTCTTGAAATTTTTGAGGAGGTCTAGGGCTGCATTTCTGTACTCTCTTAATCTTGGGTTTTTGGCTGAGTATTCACCTTTGATCTGTTTAATGACTAGTTCTGAATCTCCCTATGCTGATATTTTCTTAGCTCCTAATACTTCAAGCAAGTGTAGACCGAGGAGGAGAGCCTCATATTCTACAATGTTATTAGTACATTGAAATTCCAATATGTAAGAATGACTCTCATTTGTGTTATGTATCCAGACACGAGCCCCTGAACCGGACTTGCCACATGAACCACCAAAGCTCGTGTTCCAAAGTGTTTCTATTTCGTGTTTATCACTGAGTTGTTGTGCAGGGTTGCTAGAGTTTTGGTTATCATTTTCCTCATTTGAGGGTGAGTATGAGTGTTCTGGAGGGCCTAGTTATTTCTCACTTCCTTTTACTTGTCCATTAATATCATTCTCATTATACAAGATAAAAGAATCCAAATCTAAATGAATGGAATAAACCGAGGTGTTGTTAGGCCTATCTAGGTTACTCACCATATACTTCATGTGGGATTCTCAATATAATCTTTAGGTTTTATTGAAAACAAGGATAGTAGCATATGTCATATCCATTTGGAGGCTGCCCTAAAGTTTGGCCCCCCATGATCTGGAAAAAAGCATGCCATACTTTGGGGGAATGTCAGTGACCACTATATCCATGACTAGACTTTGGCGGGTATTTGCGCCAAAGTGATACATAGATCCTTTATTAGGCCCTAAAAATTTACTCTACTCGAATCAAAAGAGTATAATTCTTTGTATGGTTTGGTTATTTCTAGGCCTAATCTCTCCATGACCACCTTAGGCATGAGGTTATGCGAGGCACCGGAATCTAACATGGAATTGTGTAATAATTTGTCATGTATGTTTTAGCTAACATAGAAAGGAGGGATAGCTCCTTCTTGGAGTTTTCCCTCAACCTCGAGACCAAAAAAAATTTCGGGTTTTTCATCTATCAAATTTAGCGTATCTGTATCATTCCCTATGTTCAAAACTTTCAAAACTTGGGAGTGGTACATATCCTGTGCTACCAGTTCAGTGAGAGGTATGGTTATTTTGATTTTAGTGATCTCTCCTTCCAAACTGAAAGGTACTTGGGTTTTGGACATATTTACATCAGTTTTATGAGCCATAAATTTTTCCACATTTTTAATTTGCTGATCCTAATTCGGGACTTTGGTCAATAGAGTTTTATCAGGGACACTAGTAGAGGTACTAGGAAAGTTTTTGTTATCACTTGGTTGGCTAGTTTTGTCTTTGATGGGATCAGTTTTCTTAGCCATGGTGTTGGTATTGTCTGTTGTTATTTTAAGAATGTTTTCAGGGGTTTTCTTAACAGTAGTGTCTGAGTTGTTTTTCTTGGAGTTGTCTTGGTTTTTCTTACTCCTAAAATCATATTGCCTATGGACTTCCATTATGGAATTTTCTAATCCCAATTCGTGGTCTTTGGAATCTTCATAGCTTGTTTCATCTTGGTTTGAGGAGAAAAAAACCTTGTTCTTATTCTATGAGAAAAACATCATCCTCGCTATCAGAGCCTATTAGTTTTAGATGATTTTCATCTGGTTGTTCAATATCTCTTTCCCCTTCATCAACATAGTTATCTTGGAAGGGAGATCTAATTTTTTGATCATTTTCCCTTTATTTGATTTGGGGTGGGTCTCTTCTAAAGTTCTGATTATGGTTTCTGTTTTTGGGATTTGGTTGGTTGTCCCTAGGGGGTGCTCTTTCGTTTATGTTTATTCTCTCCATTATTCTTTCCATGGTTCTAAGAAGGTTGTCAATCTTGGAATCAGATGAGGAGGTGGAGGGCATGGTATCATCTTTGTAGGTTACCCTCTTTTCTGATCTTAGCCTAGCTCTTTTCTCAATTAAGTTCGCTTCTACACTTATAGCTCCCTTTTGCATGTCTTCTAAAGTTAGGGGCTCTCTTTCTCTTTGCTGATAGGCCATGTCGAGGTCAAAATCTTCCAAGAATTTAGCCAAGGCTAGGCCAAGTGGGGGTTTCATGTTTGGCGGTAGTGCATTGTAAAAACTATTGAACCTAGTGTAATAGTCTTGGACACTTTCCCCTATGTTCCTTTTGAGATTGCTATATTCTGAGAGGATCTAAAGGGGGTTTTTTTTATTTCCCATTTGTTTATGAAATTTTGGTAAAGGGAAGGGAGATCATGTATGCTATTGGGAGTTAGGCTTTTGAACAATTTCTTAGCCTCTCCTCCTAGGCTTTGGGAAAACATCCTCATCTTCATGGTTTTCTCTTCTAATTCCATGTAGTCAAAAGCATCATTCATTCTATCTACATGCTATTGTGTGGTGGTAGATTCAGTCCCGGTGAAGCGTGGGATTATGGATTGGTAATAATTTGGCAAAGGTACCAATGGCTATGTTAACACAAGGGATGCATACCATGCTTCCATGATATGAGCTAATGGTGGATTTACAAGCGGGGGATTTGTGATATGAGATGGAGTGGTTTGCACAGTGGAGGTGTGAATAGGTGTGGTGGAATTACTCGGAAAGTAAACCAATTCTGAGCAGACTTGGGGTGAAGAGAGCCAAAGTGGTGGAGAATTCGGAAATCAGGTGGTGTGGAAGGAGAAGCTTCTCTGCTAGGACTCTGTTGTAAGTCTATGGGCTCAAGATTGGTATGGTCGATTCTACTTTGTGACTTGGTTTTGAAAAGGTTTCTAGTATGGTGCAAGTCAATCTGGGGATCTTGCAAGGATGTAAGATGTTCAGGTAGAGAGCTTTCTTTAAGAATGGTCCTATTAGTAGCTATGTTTCCAATTTCAGAAGGTTTCCACAAAATCCTTTCTGGGTCATCAACTATAGTAGGAGGGTTTGGGTCCAGATGAGATCTGGTATTGATTCTTCACGAAGCTATATTTCAAACTCAAAATTTAGAGAGGTTGAAAGTTTCTAAACTTTTTGTAAATTTTACCTCTTTTATGTTTTTGAAACTCACATAGTGTGTGACTAGGATTCTAGACTTCCCAGGGTTGATTCGACACAATCCTATAGGGGTCTAGGGATGCTAGTAAAGTTATAAGGCCTACTAGAGGCCAACTGGAGTTGCCAGGTGGATATTTTTAGTTGTTTTGAAGATAATTGTCTATGGTCCACCACCCATACTGAAAAAAATCCAATCTAGAAATGTTTTGGTGTTTTCTGAGTTTCTATATGCAACCCTAAGGTTTGTGAGAGTGTCCTATAGCTGAGTCATCACTTTTCTAGGATGGTGAAAAAGCTAGATTCTACTCTTAGGCTATTAGTTAAGTTCTCTATGATTTGACGAAGGTTTCTCAAGTCCTGAGGGATACTTAGATTTCCACTGACATCAGAGGTTACATCATGATCACCATTGTGCTAGTGATAGTGATGAGGTATTTATAAATCCTAGGATATTGTTTGATGAAGGGATTCTGAAGTCCTAAGGGATAATTAGATTGTCATGAACTCAGAAAATCCCACCGTGATCGCCATTATGTTAGCGTCCCATGATTTGGCAGATTGGTATACCAAATGACAGGGTAACATCAGACCAGTCTTTGAAGTCCTAGGACCTCGCCTTCCTGGACTTAGAGAGGGCTCTCTCTATTATGCGAAGGATGTGAACTTGTTCACTTTGAATGATTGATTTTAGGCTAGTTGTTAAGTGTCGGTTTGTTGTTTATTTTGGTTGGGGTAAGATGACTAAGTAGGATAGGTGGAAT
Organism: Pinus albicaulis; assembly: GCA_034641835.2. Taxonomy (NCBI): domain Eukaryota; kingdom Viridiplantae; phylum Streptophyta; class Pinopsida; order Pinales; family Pinaceae; genus Pinus; species Pinus albicaulis. The sequence continues at coordinate 1,842,310,618 of CM076578.1, forward strand.
GAGAGGTTATCAAATCAATCGGGAAATGGAGTCTATCAAGTCATTGATATCTCGATAATGAATCGGGATACATCACAGGGAAAATCTAGCATAGTCAGTGGATCTTTAAGTTTGTGTTTGAGGTGAAATGGACATTAAGTTTGGGAACAAAGGTAGGGCAAAGGGCAGTTAATAATCCTTTGTCAAATACCTATGAACATAGAGATCTTAAATACTGATAAGAAAAATATACTAGTTATGAGATATGGCACACCATTTACTCGATATCAATAATTTTAGAGAAATAAACATTTAAGATAAACAATCTAGCGGAACAAGGAAGCAAGAGAACTAATCTAACTCCAATGATTCCACTTTCAAGATTTGAAAACATACAAGAGACAAATAGCATTAATAAATGAAGAGGGAATGGCTAAAAATCATTCTTTAAACTATAAAGAACTTTGAGGCAAACTGATAAGCATATTCAAAGGGCAAGATCAAAACAAGACCTCTTTAACTTAACCTAACAATCAATACATCAAAAATATATTTCAAGACAGATTTTAGGTGGCTTTAAACAAGCAGGGCTTACCATGAATCATGTTTATAAACTAGCATATTAATCCAACAGTGAAATAGACAAGCTTAGGTAGGCCTAAGGAGCAATCAAGAACTCTTTAAGCAAACCCAGTAGAAGAAAACATGAAAACAATAACTAATAGGAGGATTGAGGTGCCTCAAGCAACATTTCTCACCCTATAATTTTTTGAACTATTCCAAAATAGAAAGATGGACATATGGAAAACAAGAAAAAACATGAACATATGAGAGATAAATCACCATTAACTAAACTCAGGGATCCTGCGAGCAAGCCTTCATCACCATCAATCAAGGTAATCCATCCACAAGCTCCACAACACTAAATTGTTCTTCAACTTTCAAAAACCATGTATTTCTCTTAACACATCAAGTTCCCAATTGTTTACAATGAATCATCATGCCTTATATAACAAGCAAGGAAGAGGAAAACCAAAGAGAGTATCTAGAAGCCTATTGGCCAACAAGAAATATCCTAAGTTGTCCTTGAGGCCTTGCAAGGCCCAAGGCACAAAAATATCTAACAAATAACTTTTTCGGTCAAAAATAGCAATTAAATTGACTTTTAGGCCCTGACAAGCATATGAAAATTTTCCAAACGCACATTCTTCCCAGTCATCTACAGGAGCATAGCACACTATGTCAAAAATTGAAATTATGCCAGGAACGCAGCACAGAAAAAGGCCTTTTTGCAGCAGTTTTTTGGAGGCCTTCTCGATGTTGAAAAAGGCTCCAAGATGGCTCGTTGGAAAGCCCTTGAAGTATAATTTCAAGATATACATTTATTTATTCAATATTACCTCTGAAATTTTCCCAAAAAGTGAAAATTCCAAGACTTCCAGGAGCACAACACATGCTCAGAAAAGTGGGAAAAAAGGTGAAAATTTGAGTGTTTTTAACCCTTTTGGAGGGTCAAAACAACTCCAATTGAGCTGAAAGTTTGTGAGAATAATCCTCTAATGATGGGGAATCCAAAAATTTAAACCTATCCTCTTGAAGATGCCATGGGAAGAAGCAAAACGCAAGGTGTTTTGCACTCCTAGCCTCAAAATTTGCGAAAAACAAAAATTTGTTCAATTTCTCTCAAATTTGGTAGGTAGGTGCCTCATGGGTCCCTGGAGACCTGCAAAGAAGCTTGGGCCAAAATACCAAGCCTAGATTGGTATTTTTCATATTTTGGTGTTGGGCCCTCATTTTGGGCAGTTTTGAGTTTTTTCCTTGCAAAGTGGTTTCTTCGTTTATAGTGCTCAGTCATTCTCCTTTGCAAGTTCAATTCTTTGTTGGCTTTCTCCAGTTTGGCCTCAAGATGTATGTTGGCCCTTTCAAGCCATGATTCCCTGTTATGCTCAATTTCCATGGCAAGGAGTTCAGTAAGGGGAAATTTTTGTGCTTGGGATGATTCTTGCTCCCTCTCTCATGCCAAAGCCTTTCTTAGACCCATATTTCTAGGCCTTCTTCTAGATTGACCCTCCTCATCCTCACTTTCTTCATAGGTGCCCATGTACTCCTCCAACTTCACCTGTGCTCTTTGAGCCTCTTTCCAGTATTTGAGTGCCCTTGCTTCATAGATGGCCTATTGGCCACTCATTTGTTTGTTCTCCATCTGCAATAAGTGAATAACATCCATAGCTCGCTCTAATTCAACTTCCAAATCCCTAATCTATGCATTCCTGTCTTGTAGAATCGAGTTTGAAATTCTTGTCTCATTTTCCTCATCACTGTCTATGTGAATGAGTTCAAATTCTCTTTCCTCCTCATGGTTGTCTACTTACTCCTCCATTTTTTTTTAACTTTTTCAATCATTTGAGTTGAGGAGGATGGCATGGTCCCTTTCCCTTTGGAGGCAGCAAACACATGCCTCTCTCCTCTATGATAGGTAATGAGAAAAGGTACAACAAGTTTCATTTGCAAACTTTGATCATCAGTGACCTTAGGACTGCTTTTCTCCTCATATATGATCTCCGTGTGTGCATATTTTTCACCTTGCTCTTGACCGCCCTTTTGATAAGCATCCTCACTATCTCTTATGCCATCATCACTGTCAAGACCCTTAGGACTGTCATCCTCTATTTTTGCAATGCTAGAAGTGTCTTTATCACTACTTGGTACATCTTCATCTTCATGAATGTCCTCTTCTTCATCCTTTGACCCATTGTTTTCACTATTAAACTCAGATTTTGTATCATTGTTTGCACTCTCTGTGGGGTCACTGTCATAGGCAATATCATTAGTCCTGTTTATACTTTCATGGTCACTTTCTTCCTCAATAGGTGAGTTTTTCTCACTTCTCTGCCCACTGTCCTTGTCTTCATAATTTGTCCCTTCACCATGATGTATATTGTCCTCTTGGTTGAGTTCTTCTTCACTGTTTGGTTCATTACCCCCATTATTTGGCTCATGGTCTTCATTGTTTTTCCCACTGAAATCACTTTCAAACTCTGTTTCTTGGCTGCTCTTGCCATATTGGTCACTGTCTTCTTTGTCCTCTTTGCTGCTTTTATATGCCTCAGCTCCAATGTCCTTTGTATTTTCAGTGTCACTTTCTTCATCATTTACTTCTTCTTCTTGACTGTCATTTGTTTTTTTACTGTCATTAGGCTCATTGTTTTCCTCTTTTCCTAGCTCATTGTCTTCCTCTTTTTCTAGCTCACTCTTTTCCACTTTTTCTAGCTCACTATTTTCCTCTTGGTAAGATGCCTCTGTCCCTGTATCCTTGGAGTCATCTTCTTCATCATTAGACCCACTATTTTGCTCCTTTTTCTCATCATTGGGCTCACTACTTTCATCTCTGTTTTCTTCTTCATCAACACTTTCCTCTTTGTCACTGTCTTTATCACTTTCCTTGTCCTCTCCTTCACTGCTTTCTTCATTTTCATCTTCCTCTCCTTCACTGCTTTCTTCATCTTCATCTTCCTCTCCTTCACCACTTTCTTCATTTTCATCTTCCTCTCCTTCACTACTTTCTTCATCTTTATCTTCCTCTCCTTCACTACTTTCTTCATTTTCATCTTCCTCTCCTTCACTGCTTTCTTCATTTTCTGATTTCTTAGGGGAAGGTGAATGAGGAAGTTCTATTTGAGGGAATGATTCATATGAAGAGGATGAACCAAGGTTAGTGGAGGGTGATGGAGGTGTGTGAGGAGGAACTTGAGATGATGATGGTAGAATTTGCAGAGGGATAGGCTGCGGAGTAGTGAAATCATCATGGGCGATGAAAACCTCCCATGGGATGCCTTGTTGTTCTAGTTGGTGTGAGATAATCACTTTGATGAGGGAATGATGAAAAAGGCTTGACATTTGTTGGGATGGATGCCTCTTTTTCATGATGGAAGACATTTTCTCAATACTTTTACAGAGGTAGTAGGGCAAATGTAGCAGCTTGGTTTTGGTGAAATGTATGAGGAGTCTTATGTGGTAGGAATAGACTCTGGAGAACCTACCCTCACAGGTGAATTATTTCATAATGATCTTCATTAGGAGAGCATATATATCCAATAGATGAGAGAAGGGGAACATGGTTTTTCAATCAGCGTCACAACTTGGTTTCAAGAATGGGTTATAGTAGCTTAAATCTAGATGTGTTTGTTTGAACCACCTTTCTCTTATGCAAGGTATTCCAGTGGCCATAGATATCACATTGTTGGTTAGCTCAAACTTCACCCCAGCTAGGTTTAATTGGTGGTTATGGAGGTTTAGGGAAAAAATCTTGGTAAATTGAGGGTGACTCTGGATATTTTGTATTTTTTTATGGAATTCATAGCATCCTAATTCATGAAAACAGGAAAATATAGTAGAAGAGGCTATCAGCTCTTCAGTGATTGTAGGCTCAAACCTATTTGGCTTCCCACCCTTCCTTTGTTGCTCTTTAGGCCTTTGACTTGCCTCATTAGTGTCAATACTGCCTTCCCTAGTCATTTTGTTCCTCATCCCTACCCTTGAAAACAAACCTTGATCTATTTTAGCTATAGAAAATATGTAGATGGTAGGCAGAAAATCCAAATACCTTTGAATTCCTTCAGCTGGAGAAAAAATTCATAGGAGTGCAGCGCGGGCCAGTCCTGCCCTTCTGCACGTAGTGTCGGGCAGGTTCTGAACGAAGTCGGGTCACCTCGGGCGGTATTTAACGCACTTTCATGCAGCCTTTGAATGGATTCGGGTCACCTCGGGTGGCCCTGAATGCACTTTCGTTCAGCCTCTGAACGGATCAGGGTCACCTCAGGCGGCCGTGAACACACTTTCATGCAGCTTTTGAATGGATTCGGGTCACCTCAGGCGGCCATGAACACTGTCATGCAGGTCCGGCGGAGACTGCATGAAATATCCTTTTTATAGGCGCACTGCGAAGGGATCGGGCCCGTGCAGAGGCAGCAGGGTAACCGTTCTATAGGTGCACAACAACTCATGTCAGGCCTTGGGTGGAGGCTACACGGTTGGGTGCACAGCACACTGTGTCGGGCTCGGGCAGAGGCTACACGATGACCTTTTCTACAGGCATGCAGAGCTACTATACAGGAACGCAGTACCGAATAGAGAAAGCATAGGGAGATGATACAGGAGCGCTTGTGATAATTAATTCGCCCGAGACCTCGATCAGAAACCCTGTTTTCAGCACTTGGGGCCTTTTTTTCCTTTAATTTTGCATAGGAAAATGATTTGAATGATAATTCTTTCCCTTATACCCTTTTGAAAATATTTTGAAGATAAAACCCACTTTACTAAGGTTATTTTTGACCTTTTTCCTTCTGGTAATACTCTCTTTTCCTTTTTCAAGTGGTGTTTATAAGGAGTGATGCCTTTTTTATCCTTTTATTTCTTTTGGAGTTGGCACCTTTTTTCAAAAACCCTTGGCAGACTGGCGATTCTGCTTGTCTTCTCCATTTTCACGTGTTGAACCTATGCATCTCTCTTTTTATACTTGATGGATGTTGACTTTATTCATGAGTTCTGTGTCCCTTCATACTGATACCCTTTTCATCATTTTCATCTTTTTCAACTTTTAGAAGGCTGCTTTCAAAGTCCTCTGAAAACCCTTTGTCTCTTTGATGGAGTTGTATGACCCTTTGTTGCAGTGAAAGAATGTTGTGGTTTTACTTCATGGTGTTGATACATCCCTTTTTGTGATTTTTTGCATAGATATCTAACTGGGAAGTCACCTATTCTGCTAAAAAGATGTAACTCCATTGATACTCTTTGTAATTTTGGCCTTTTCTGTAGTGAAATGATGTTGTCCTAGAAAACCGTAGAAATTATTCCCTGACATCATCTTCTAATCTCGGTCTGTAGTCACCAAGGAGGCTTTCCATTCAGGCTTTATATTTATTGAATCTTTGACTGGTGTACAGTTGTGTTTATGTGCTACTGTCTTCAGGACCTCATGTCTGGGTTTTTTGATGGGCAACATTTCACAACAATCTATCATGAGATCATGATCTTCCTTGTTAATTTAAGCCTGTTGTATCTCTTTACTTGCTGTGGAAAGTAATTTGTGGGTTTAAGCCTCTTACTTTGCATCTGTTCTACTGATAAATATAATAGAGCATTCCTGTAGAAATACTTTATCAAAGGTAAACTATTCTTTATGCATACTTAATTCTTGATCAAGGAGATACCTTTGGAGGCTTTTTATGTCTTTGGACAATGATAAGTTTCACCCTTGTTTTCGCTTGACTTCACCTTTGAATATCTGTAGAAATAGTGAATTTAGAACCATGACAATGCATAAACCAGGAGACCCTATATGACTTATTGGGATGTCCTTCAGAATAGGTTTTTGACTGAAAATCTTGAATCAGGGTTTGGAGGTGAAGAGAAGGTTTAGACACACTTTTATGCACTGCCATCCTAGACAACTAAACAACTTCGATTTACTTAAATATCTTAGAAAGGGAGTTTAAAATCACAATTTCTTGAGGCACCTGGTGAGTGGAGGAAAAATTTTTGGTTACTTGGCGAACCAAGGTGTGAAAATAGAGGGCTTAGGCAAACAAATACATAGTGTTATAGGTAGAGGTGGAAATCATAGTGAGAGTAAGGGAAATCAGTCTATGACTTGGTCTTCTCAGAGTGATAGGATGGCCATGCCTTGACAGAGTAGCAGGATAGTGAAAAAATTATCCTAAGGATAATGAAGGCAATGAGATTTCTAGAACTCAGAAGACTTCTATGAGTTTTGTTTCTAGAAATCTTGGACAAGCATTTATTCATCTAAACAGGTAAAAATTACTGATGACTAACACGACGCAAACACCATGGAAGTGACCAGAATGTCGGTCCGGGTCCAGCTTTACAACCTACCCCTGCATTTCTGGAACGAAAGTTCTTGCTTGCATTGGGAACATACTTGGGTGATATATCAAAACAGACACTCAGCGCTTGGCGGAGCGTGTTTACACTTTTTCATGAATATGTGTGGAAGTGGACCTCAATAAAGGGTTGCTAGAATGCATACAAAAAAATGATACACAAACAACAGAAATGGACACAACATATTGATTTTGAAAATACTGCATTCAGATACCGAATATGCATAAACACCGGTCATTTGCAAATACATGTCCGGAAGCAAAAAGAGATAACAACAAAAAAAGAAGATAGCGAAAACTCCAAAAGGGTGGAAATTTCCCTCAAGCGAGCCAAAAGAGGAGACAAAAGAAGAAGAAGATTTTCTCAAACCAAATGAACATCAACATACAACCACTGATACAGAGTCAAAATAACAGGAGATGCAAGACCCCTTCAACATTACCCCCTTGGTCCAGTTCGAAAAATACCATGAGGCAACAAATTCAGGAGGGAACAAAAGACATCACATCTCAAACAATTCAGATTCAGATAAGGACAATGGTACAAACACTGAAAAAAAATCAGCTTGCCCTTATCATTGCCATGCCAACACAAGGTGCTTGGCGGAAGATCAAAAAAAAGAAAGGGAGAAAAGCTTAATTTTTTTTCTCCCCATGTATTATATATTATTACTTGCAACCTCATAGTATGTCTTGATTGACAATTACCAACACATGTAACATGTAATTTTGTTTTAATATAAAATTACGAATTTTTCCTTGGAAAAAAAATATTGTAACACAGTTCAAAGGCATGTAGCTGCCACATCTCTTCTCAGAGATAAGCTACCATCACTCGAGCTAGTTTGTTTTCCATTCTATCTGTAAGAATTTTTCAGTATTTGATATTAATGAAATGAAGTGTTATTCTTGTTGCATCTATGCGTTTATGTTTATTTGTGTATTTTATTTCGTTCTTGCATATGTCCGGATCATGAGGGTATAAGATAAGGCATGTAGAGGGATTCTAATATTTTGAGGGTTTAGTTGCAGTTAATGCATTAGTAGGGTGTAGGTGTAAATTAGTTAACTCAATTAATTGAGTTAAAACTAGTCTAACTAGTTCTAACTGAGTGATGAGCTAGTGAGAAGTCCAGTGAATTAAATTAGATTTAATTCACAATGAGTGATCAATCAGATAATTGATAATTCTATATTAATAGTTGCATGCATGTCAGTTCTGAGGAAGATGCAGTTGAGACAAAGGTTAAAGGGAACATACCTATCAGTTGTATTTATTCAAAATTTCCCATGTAAAATTATAAAGTCAATGGGATTCCATGATGGATTACGGAATCAAAGAAGGATGATTTTCTTAATTAATAGGAAGCTAATTCCCCAGGAATTGTGTGAGCAAGGCAAGCTAAAGGAAGGTTGAGAATTGGCTAAGTACTAGACCGATTTTTCCTAGATCAGCAAGAGACAATTGGCAGAGTGTTGGAGAATCTCATGAGACATTAAGCATTGTATTGTTTCATGATTCCTTGAATTAATACAAAATAGAGATAGATGGGTTTTTAGTAGTTGTTTTCCCCAGATACATCTTGTGTTGTGTCATTTATAATTTATTTCTCTTACTTATATGTGATTGTGCGATCATGTTTTGTTTCCACAAATTGTAGGAAGGATTCAATATCTTGTTTTAGTACATTACAAGATCATATTGAATCTCGTTGGTTAGATTTTCTATATGAAATAGAATATAGGGTTGATACCATCTTGTCTTGTGGTCGTTAGTAGGCCACAAGGCCTACGATAAATACCAACATAAATGGAGGAGGGCTCACAATGTAATTTAGAGTCAGAATAGAAGTAGACGCAAGCGTAATATTGACTGAAGTAACCCTAGTTTGAGGGTTGACATTGAGACCTGAAGTTCATGTCAATATTCTATCAAAGAAATTCCCAAAATCTATGGATCCATTTGAGCTTGGTCGAGTCCCTTATGGAGGAGAGTGTCATGGTTTTTTCTATGGGTGGATAGGGTGTGTTCTACAACAATTAGAAGTACATAATTATAATGCCCTAGTTAGGACAATTTCCTAGCATGTTTAGTTAATAAGGTTCGCACTTAATATTGTGACAAAATTGTGTAGAAGAAGAGCGGTTGTGACCCTTAAAGCGAGGCTTATTTCTGCAATATAGACCGCAGATCTGGAAGATGGTTTGCAGATTCAGTATGTGTGGAGATAGCAGATCTAAAGGAGGGTGGAACCTGAGCAGAAGATTGAGTATGTAGAAGAAATGTGCCATATGAATAATGGATTCACTTGCAGAGGAGTTGATTTTGGTGGACTATCCATAGATTTTTAGACAGATATCTGAAGAAACCTATAAAAAAATAGTCAATGGATTGTTAGTGGCTGATTTGTGACCCTAGTTCATTCATCTACAGATTGTTAGAAGGATGATAAGAGGAGTAGTTCAGATGTGTTCATAGATTGGACAAGAAAGATCAAATTTTTGATACACAAGAACGATGATTTTGAGAGGACTCAAACCATTGTTAGGTGGAAGATTTGAAGAGCCCTAGATGAAGACAATATTGTGGGCCCTATATCAGTAAAAAGAATTGAATGTGGTTGGGAAGATTGATGGTATTCCAAGTACAGTTGGACGTTTTTTAGGTGATTGTCAAAGAAGAGCCTTAACTCTTGTACTTGTGAAGGACAACAAGGTTGGTAGAAGGGCTGGTGTATAGGGCCTAAGGATGTGTAGAATTTGAAGGACTAAAGTAGCAGTCAAGTGGGCCAGCCAACTAGTTCACTATATTGTAGAGGATTGATTTAGTGAGAAGAAGGGCAACCTCCATAGCCCTAGACTACTCATCTTAGAGCTGTAGTATGGAAAAAGTGGGCATACCAAAGAATTGTTCACAAATGGAGTTGTTAACAATTTGTTACCATTCAAACTAGTAGTGGACCTAAAAGGGGTTCCTAAGAGGGCAACCGCTAGGATAAGGGCAACGGTGGAGGCTTAGCCCATTGTCACCACAGCTAAGGCTCCTTGCTCTTCACGGAATTTCACCGATAGGAGGAGTCTTGGTAGTTTAGGAAGTCACTTTTAGAGTGTAGGTCAATGAATAGGTGGGAAGTGACCTTAGAAACCCTTTCCAAAAGATAGAATAAAGAGTGGGACTTGCTTGCATTTTAAGCAAGGGACTTGATCTTCTAGGGAGAGAGGAGGGGAATTGAAGGGTTGAGGGAGGAGAATAAGACTTATGAAGGAAGTTCTCAATCCCTAAAATCCTTTGGGAACTTGGATTCCCAAATGGTCCTTGATGAAAGGCCTTTGTCACCAAATGGGACCACGCGATGCCAAGTGGACCCAGCCTATGTTCGAGGATGGAATTTAGCAACCAATGATGTTCTTATCCTGGGCAAGGTGAGGCGAAAGGATCAGGAAATATTTTTTACTTTGATAGGTCAAATTGATCGTGCTAGGTTCTATCCTTGGGAGCACCTAGGCAAAACTTGATCCTAGAGCTAAGACATGAGGTATTCGGAGATTACATTGTCGAAATTGGCCCAAATTCTGAGGAGAGTGAGGAGACCCACCAACGCAGTTGCCACTAGGAGATAAAAGTTTTCCTTTGGCTATATTCTTGGGAAATTGATGTCATAGGTGACCCAATGGGTTTAGACCTAGGGAAAAAATGGAAAATTATGAAAAAAGGGGAGGAAATCATAACCCTTTTTTAGGGACTAGTGCCTAATTCACTTGGGGATATGGATTCAGGGATGATAATGAACAAGAATTCAGTTTCTTGATCAAGAAGGCCCATAAAGTCAACTTTGTCCAATGTTATAGGAAAAATAAAAGTGGCCTTCAAGCATTTATACTTAATACAAATGGTGCAATATTATTGAGATAAAATGATCTCTAGGATATTTCATTCATCTAAAAATGGCCCATACATTAAATAAGCTAAATAGATACATAATTCCACATTTCCATCATGCAGCAATTATCCCTAGTTATAGCAAAATTCAATAGTATGTAGCAACAAGAAGCATAGCGTTAAATTTTCACTCACAATGTTAGAGAGTATATCCAACCAGCTTCACATTTGCAAAAACAAAGCTCCAAGATAAAAATAGCCCAAATCCATAAATCAAAATGCATCCATCATCCAAAATAGTCCTCTAAGGAAAAATGCAAAGTTCTCTAAAGATAGAGAGATCCCAAGTCAAGTGATGATACAAATGAATCCAACTAACTCCTATTTATACATTTATTAGGAGTTGATTGAATTAGCTTATGGGCCTACATTAGCCCCTAAACATAAAAAAATATGCAAGTAACCCTAAATTTTGGTGACAATCCCGCGAAACTAGCTCATACATGGAATAATAAGCCTCATAAGAGATCAAATGATGTCCTAGGGGATTTTAGGAGGCATACTAGGGTCCATGAGTGTCAAAATGATGCATGGGAACCATCAAAAGTGCTGGAAATCAAAGTGTTGGAAAAGGGGGTGGGCCCTGTTCTCCAAACATTAAATCTGTGATGCTCTCATTAAACCTGTGGAATGAAAGGGTTGTGTGTGGCCACCATCATCAAGTAGGTCAAGTGTTGTTTTGTTTAGGATATATTGGTTGTCAAAGGACTAACACCAAGCCCTAGTTGTATTCCTTGTATCAGTGTGATTGTAAAGGGTCACGATCCATGGTACGTGAGCTCTAGCCTATTGTATTGTAGTTTGTAATATAATGAAGAAGGGTTTGAAAAAGGTAGAATTGTCATGTGCACCAGTTGATTCCTTGATTTTTGTAGATTTCGTTGTGCATTAAAGTAGATGTGTTGTGGCACTTGAGTGTGTTGGCATCAAAGATTCTAAGACAAAACCCAAATTCTCATGTGTCGTAGAAACTGAACATATGCCTTGTTCACCTAAGAACTACCTATAACTCATCTTATGCTACTCATATCCAATGTCAACTCATCCAACTTAACAAGTTACCAAGACAAGGCTCACATCCAACCGTGGCAGTAAAACAACTAAGCAACACAATTTACATCTTAACATTCCATATCACCTGGCACGTCTTAGAATGCCTTGGCATTATGTGGCACATGTTAGCATCCCCTGCTATCATAATAGTATTCAAGTTGTTTTGGCTAAGAAGCCACTAGGGTATTGTCAACTAGCACCTATCCCAAATAGCAACAAACAACCCTCTTCATTACAAGGTACATCAGCATACAAAGGATGAACATGTCATAAGAGGGACTCAAACCTGGGTGTGAACATGGTCACAAGAGGGAACCAAACCTTACTTTGGCTAAGAAGCCACAACTGGGGTATCTATGTTACCAAAATTGTTAACTAGCACCTACCCCTAATAGCAACAAATAACCCTCTTCATTCCAATCACATGCCCTCAGTAGCAACAAACAACCATCTTCATTTCGAGGTACATCAGCCTACAAAGGACTAACATGTCATAAGAGCTCAAATTTGGGTGTGAACATGTCACAAGAGGGACTCAAACCTAGGTGGAGAGAAACTCAACACCCCTACATTACCAACCAACCAATGAAGCTCCCATTGACAATAGAATGTCCATTTGAAAAAAGATACAAATAAAAATTAACATATATAAACGGTGCATCTGACAGTAGAATGTACATTTGAAAAAAACAAACAAATAAAAATTAACATATATAAATAGCGCATCTGCCACATGGTCACACACATAAAGGCGAATTGTTGATGGATCTCGCTAGCTAGATGGTGGATATGTTTCTCAGACCGACATAAACAACGAGATTTGTTGATGGAGAAAACTCTCAACGCATTTACAGAGGGTAACACACATAAAAATGAATTGTTGATGGATCCGGCTAGCTAGGCTTCTCAGACTGACATAAACAATGAGATTTGTTGATGGAGAAAACTCTCAGTTCATCTGCAGAGGGTAACACATATAAAAGAGAATTGTTGATGGATCCAGCTAGCTAGGCTATGGAAATGCTTCTCAGGCTCACATAGACAATAATTTCTTATGGACGCAGCAACTAGAATTGCACAAACACAAGCACGAAATTTTGATTGGCATTACCCTGCATTGTAAATGCCTCCCTGGGCACTTGAATTAGGTTTATTTCAATGTTAAAGTGAATATTATGTGTCATATTGGGCGATTAAACTAATTTTCATGCACACATGTTTCAGAGATAAATGAACACGACATTACTAAAGACCAATGAAAGAAAAACACACCTTAAAATACATGAATCACGTCTCTCAACATGTGAAAGAAAAAATAAACCCTTACCCGAGTCTTCCTTTGTTGGAAATTTGGGATTTTTGTCACAAGATATCTCCTCTTCTTTGGAAAGAGGAAATAAAAAATATTTTATATGTTTCTAAATGGATTACTCTTCACATATGTCCTTATCCTTTACGTCGTGTGATACAAATGCCAATTTTCTTATTCGTGGCTATGGCGTTCTTCTTTTATACATGCGACCCTTGACTATGCTATGAAATCCTCCAAAATCGTCTTAAAGGATGGGAGCTCCTCTTCATGCATGAAGCTATTGGAATATGAAAAGTTATCCTAAATTCATCCAAATATGTGATTTGTGCCTTGGGAAATGTGAAAGGTGCCCTCGATGGAGAAACATGCATAAAGATTTGTTCCCAAGTGCCTTAAATGTGAGATGTTACCACTTTTCAATTGTGCCTCTTGTTGATGATGAAACTGACACCATAGTTGTGCAAGGCTAAAAAAGTGTCATTTTGCGTCAACTCAAGGTTGTTTCCATTGTTACCTTAGCAACGAATCCTCTCACTTTAGATTAATGATTGAATCTTAGGGGTGTCCCAAAGCACAAATTTGTGGGGTACTCTTTTATGTGACTAGATCAAGAGCATTGAAAACCATATTTACATTGTATGGTTCAACATCTTGATGATCCTTGTCCTATTGACCACAACTTTTGTATTCATTATTTCTTTCATCACAACACCTACAATAGATATTGATGGTGTTCATAAGCCTATTCCTAGTTTTGAAAAGGGGATCAGGGGCTCCCTCATCAAACCCATAACCCCTAATGTGTTTACTCCCTTAGCCAAGGGGACCCAAGGGTGTACTTGTAGGGGCATTGAGACCAAATTTTGGGGTACATAACATTAGGAAAATTGGAATGACATAACCAAAAAGGTTGTTGGGGGGTATCTTATGGTGTATTGAACGGGGCAAGGGGACACAAGGGTAGCATGTATGGGTAGAAGTCAGAGGTGCAAGCATGGTTTAGTAAGATCTATAATCCTAGCATTAGAGAATGAGATGGGGGCTTAGGGCCTAGGGGACCTAGAGGTAATGAAGTGAGATAAAATGATAGGGGAACCCCCAACAATGGTGATAAGGAGATTAGGAGTCCAACTATCACAAAAGATAAGCTCTTAGCCCATAACCACTAAATTCCCTATCCTCTTAACCCCCAATTCATAATCCCTTAACCCCTGCACCCATAACTCATAACCTATAAACCCCTTAACTCATTAAATCTTAAGATATTAACCCCTAACATATAATCCATGAACCTCCTAAGCCATAAATCCTTATCCTCTTAACACGTGACCCTTAACCTCTAACCCTTCACCCCTAAACACCTTAACTACTAACCCCTTAACCTCTAACCCTTCACCCCTAAACACCTTAACTACTAACCCCTTAACCACTAACACCTAAATCCTCAAATTCCTAAGTCCTTAAATGCTAAATCCTATCACCCTAAATCCCTTGGCCCTTAACCACTAAGTATCCAAGGCCGAAAACAACACCCCAAACCAAAAATTTGACCTCCTAGGATATTCCTCCATCTCTAATTGAGCATATTAGAAACATTTGATTCTTAGATAACTAGGTAATGGTTATGAGGGCATGTGTTTGTGGGTAATGCTGACCTCTGGTGGGTGTTTAGAACCTAGAAGGTGGTTGGATAGAACGAATTTGGTGTTAGAGCATGTATTACTTAAATCGTGAAATTCAATTTACGTCTTTATTACGATTGAATTCACATATGTATGTAAGCTACAACAAAATTTGAGATGGCTCGCATGGTTAAATGTTGAAAAAAATAATTTGGGGATTTTTATTAAAACATTACTGGTTGAATCAACTTGTTTTTCACTGGTTTTTGTGGGTTTGTGGCTTTAGTAGCCAAAATTTTAGGTCTATTATTTATTTTTTTTGTTAGACATGCTTTGAATTTTTATTGATAACATATACACAATAAGCATATTAACAAAAAGGGTAGGGTAGCAATCGTCAGGGCATGTCACTGAGCTAGAGGGGAAAAAGCTAATTTCCCTGAAGGATTCAAAATCAAATATTAAAGCAGGGTTGACAAACAAGTAGATGGATACTAAAATAGGCAACTAGAGTTCTCAAAGAGAGATGCATAAAGAAGATAGTTTAACAACGACATGCACGACTTACAAATTGCCTAAGAGATGCAAAAAAAATGTTAGTATTCATACAAAGTATGTAGAAATTTTAATACAATTTTGTATTGCCTGGATTCTCCTGATCTAACAATTATATGCCACTGTTAAATACATAATCCTTTTACCATAATATTTGCAGAAATTTAATCGCCAATTGCAAACACATGAAGAAATATCAATCACACATAACACAGATGCTTTTACCGGGAAAGCATAAAGCTAAAAATCCCACTATCATATATTATGTATATATCATGGATCCTGAAACAATCTCATACAAAACTCTAATCCAAGAGCTCTCAGTACAATATACAATCGTCTCACACTGTCATACAAAAATTGGCAAATACATGTGCCAATTTACTGCCTCCTAACAACCTGCCTCCACTGCGTAATCCCTGATGGTCAAGAACCTCTGAATGATTCATTCTTGCCTTCCTTGACTGTGTAAATATCATGAGCACATCCAATGTGTGTGTGGTTGCATGTGTGCACCCACTAATGCCACAATTGATAGTAAAACTGTCCCTTTCACCTATATCTCAACGGGGTCTCCACTGGATCTAACATGCATGTAATTAATAGCAGTAAACCTTCAGTTGCATGTGATATCACTCCATGTGAATTAATTTAATATTTCATTCACTGATCTCTCGCTAATTTATCTTTAGTTAGAACTAGTTACAACTAGCACAACTGAGTTTAACTCACTCAACTGAGTTAAAATACTTTACAACTCACATAACTACACACCCAACTCTATTACAATTTTGTATCACTCAGTTACAACTAAGTCCACTTGCATGTCCCACCAACCAACCTTAGAACTCGAAATTCCTTCAGTCAACTGGTTTTCCACATCAGTTAACTGAAATCAAGTGCTTCAAGAGAATAGATTATTATTTATTATCTAATTATTATTAAGAGATAATAATAATCGACATACATTCTATTTTTAGGCATGCAATCCACGAACCGACTTCACACATGCATTCCAAAAATATACACCCATCCATACATATAATTTTCTCAACCATCTATAAATAGACTCTCGCTATAAATAGAATTTGCTCACCATTCTAAAGATAGACATACACCTAAAAATAGCCTGTGTGGGCCCCACCTAGTGTAGGTGCTTAATTTTCACTAGGATCAAGGATGTTGTTTCTGGATGCCAATTTCATTGTTTTTTGTTGCAAACTTCAACACTCCCTCTCAACAAGAAAGGAATGTATTTTCATGCGACATTCAACTCCATGCATTCGCCCTGCAACCTTTGCATGCACCATGCAACTCCATGCATGCACCCTGCAACTCTTGTATGCAACACTTCTCTAGTGTTTCTCGCACATGCAACACTTACATGAAACACTTCCAAAACTGAACAGCCTCCAAACAACTGAATCAGTATAACGCATCTGTCATCAAATTCTTTTGACATCTACTGGTACCAACTGAACATGTCTTCAAGAACCACTGCGATGTTGACCTCTGCATCCATGCACTCTTCACTTGCTGTCAACTTTGATCCGCGCTCCAGTATCTGACACTGTCACTTTGATTTCGTGTCCTCATGACATCTGATTGCATAAATCCAACTGATCCTGCTACTGTTTTACTGTGGGCTCCTCGTAGCCAGGTTCAATTCATGATATCCACACCATCTCAATGAATCCTTCCTAGAAATTTCTTCTTGGGATTATCCATTCATGTCGCCCCACCTCTCACCTGGTGGTATAGTTGCATGCACTCCCTCTGCCCATTTGGCATGAAATTTCTCTGCATGAGTGTTTTCTCCCATTCCATGATCCTCATATTGTGGCTTCTCCACATCTTGAGGTTCACTCTTACCTGTATGCAAATCCTGCTCCCTCTCAAGCGTCAATTGCATGGCTTTATCACACTTCCCAACAATAGGAAGCTCAATAGAAATCCCATCTACATCAAGTTTGTGGAGATTCTTCACTCGAATCCCAACCTTCTTAGCTTGCCCTTTTGCTTTATGTTGCAAGAAAACTTTTACTTCACTAAAGACAACATCATAGCCTCTATCCTCTAACATTGCGACTGAGACTAAATTTTTCTTCAAACCTGGAACATACATAACATATTTTAAATGAAAGAGTTTACCTGACACCCTCTGAAAGGTAATGGTACCAATGCCAGTCACACAGTATCGTCCATCATCACCCAACTCAATATGCATCTGGAGATCTTTCTCCTCCAAGTCACTGAAAAGTTTCTTATCTCACATCATGTGAAAGGAAGCACCACTATCTAAGTACCACCCTAATCCCAATGCACTTGACACCATGCATACGATCAATGAGAAGTCAAGCTAAAATTGTGAGGCAAGAGCCTCACCAGCTGTAGCTCCAGCATCCATCTTGTTCTTCTTCTTATGTGGACAATTTGTGGCAATATGTCCATGCTCGTGATAGTGAAAACACTTCACTTTGGACATGTTGTGCTCCTTGCCATCTTCATCGGCCTCAGATTTAGAATGGAATTTCTTCCCCTTCCCCTTCTTTGCCTTCACATCCAAATAAAAATCCTCTTCATCATCATGCTTTGATGAAGAGCCATCTCTGGTGTTCCGCCTGAACTCCTCCTGCACTAGATCCGACCACAGTCGTTCCCAATCTGGCAGTTTTTCCCGTCCGTTGACAGAGTCTTCAAAACTGTGCCAACTCTTAGGAAGTCACAAGAGAGCCAAACTCACCAAATCATCATCAGAAACACTTACCCCTACACTCCCAAGCTCATCCCTACATTGGACAAACTTTGTTAAGTATACCGGAATAGTGTCATTCTTTTCCATCTTGATCTTTCTGAGTTTATCCTTCAGCGCCAATTTCCTATGGTCACTGCTGCTTTGGAAAAGATCCGTCAAAGCCTTCCACATAGCATATGGAGTGGCTTTCCCATGAAGGCTTGAGACAATGTGGTCTCATACACCTTCCAACAGAATCCTCCTCGCCCTTGCTACTTTCTTTTTCCATGCATCAAGTAATGCAGCATCCATCAAAGTGGGCTTATGAACATCTCTGTCGATGAATTCCTTCAAGCCATTATATTCAAGCACTGCCTCCATCCTATCCTTCCATGCAATGTATTTCGATCTTCCCTCGAGTGCATACTTTAACCGCAAACCATTGAAATCCATTTCGATGTTTACTCAACTGTCGCACCAAGGAATTCTTGCAGCAAATTCGAATTGTTTCCACCAATAAACTTAGCTATTGCTTCAATATTGCAATCTTATTTGCTCTGATACCATGTATAAATTTTAATACAATTATGTATTGCCTAGATTCTTCTGATCTAACAATTATATGCCACTGTTAAATACAAAATCCTTCTACTAAAATCTTTGTGGAAATTTAATCGGCAATTGCAAACACATGAAGAAAGATCAATCACACATAACACAGATGTTTTTACCAGGAAAGCATAAAGCTAAAAACCCCACTATCATATATTATGTATATATCATGGATCATGAAACAATCTCATACAAAACTCTAATCCAAGAGCTCTCAATACAATATACAATCGTCTCACACTGTCATACAAAAATTGGCAAATACATGCACCAATTTACTGCCTCCTGACAGCCTGCCTCCACGGCACAATCCCTGATGGTCAAGAACCTCTGAATGATTCATTTTTTCCTTCCTTGACTGCATAAATATCATGAGCACATACAATGTGTGTGTGGTTGCATGTGTGCACCCACTAATGTCACAACTAATAGTCAAGCTGTCCCTTTCACCTATATCTCAACTGGGTCTCCATTGGGTCTGACATGCATGTAGTTAACAATAGTAAATCTTCAGTTGCATGCGAGATCACTCCATGTGAATTAATTTAATATTTAATTCACTGATCTCTTAGTAATTTATCTTTAGTTACAACTAGTTACAACTAGCACAACTGAGTTAAACTACTTTACAACTCACATAACTACACATCCAACTCTGTTACAACTTTGTATCACTCAGTTACAACTAATTCCACTTGCATGTCCCACCAACCAACCTTAGAACTCAAAATTCCTTCAGTCAAATGGTTTTCCACATCAGTTAACTGAAATCAAGTGCTTCAATAGAATAGATTATTATTTATTGTCTAATTATTATTAAGAGATAATAATAATCGACATGTATTCTATTTTTAGAAATTAAATCCACGAAGCAACTTCTCACATGCATTCCAAAAATAGACACCCATCCATACATAGAATTTTCTCAACCATCTATAAATAGACTCCCGCTATAAATAGAATTTTCTCACCATTCTAAAAATAGACATACACCTAAAAATAGCCTGTGTGGGCACCACCTAGTGTAGGTGCTTAATTTTCACTAGGATCAAGGATGTTGTTTCTGGATGCCAATTTCACTGTTTCTTGTTGCAAACTTCAACAAAGTATCTAATTTGGTCAACAACTGAACAATTATGTAGCATTGATAGTCAATTGTGAAGACATTTTGATTCTAGAGAATGGCCCCAATCAAGCTGCTTTAGTGCTCTCTTTCTAAATTAATATAATTCCTTCTATAAACATTGCAGATGTGTATACTTAAGCTAGAACACAGATTAAACTTAGCCTCTCGATCTCTGGGGCTCTAACGGTGAGGAACAAAGAAGAACTTCTTGTCATTTTGGCTCAACCGTGTTGAAGTACCTGCAAATAAACCAGTTGGCCTCTCATAGCTTTTCAATTATTCAATGGCGAAAAAATGAACATTCCAAAGCATCATTTGGAGCATAGATGTTTGAAACCCCTAACATATATCCAATGTCCATATAGTTGTAACAAAACATTGGAAAATATTAATTTTCATAGAAATTTGCTATGTGGTCTCGGCTAATATGTCTTTTCCAGGTCTATGGTAGAAAAAATTTCATATGGGACAAGCTAGCCTTTCTAGGAAATGTTATAGCTATACTGACAACCTTGGGAATTCTTCTAGATCAGAGAATTAACTCAACATATTTCTCAATTGAAAATTTTCAATATAGTGAGAGTACAATCCCACAGTGTTTTGACAAAGCTCAAGGTCGTACCTTCCCAATAGCTATGTTGGTTGAGGCCTCCTTAAATATGAATATGAAAAAAAACCTTGGGATTATTTTAAATTCAAATCTTATTATACTAGCCATACAACTCCCATAAATCTCTAACTCGAGTCTAAATTGTACTTTTAGAGGGGATTTCATCCTGAAAATGACCTACCAAGGCATGTTGACTATAGTCAAAACAAGCTTCTATATATTCATTAACATAATTTAAAATAAGTGGGTCAGGAAAATGAACGGAGTTGTGATGTTTTGAGGAACTTTTGGTCAAAACTTTTTCTCTTTCTTCGATGATATTATCCTCTTTAGAGATTTGAGTATGAGCAAATTCCAAAACATGGGCAACATCTTAAGGTCTCTGTTTAACTGGAGGGAAAGGTTAGCAAAGTAGGATGAAGAACTAAATGCATGGAAACAAATGTCAAGATCTAAAGCATGTAAGAATAAAGAATCATTAGTAGAGAAATTAAGAGGACATGATACTATGCCTTTGGCCTACATTTTTAACTAAGCTCAATTCACGATTTCTAGTTTTAATTTGATGAAGATTAGGAAGACAAACAAAATCTAAACCAACATTTAAACTTTCTCTTTTGTTTTAAAAAAAAAAATTAGTTCATCCATAATAAAGGTCATAACAGGATATATTTTTTTTGGGGAATGGAAGTATGGCATGGGTGGGTAGGGGGAGGAGGGAGCTAGATTCTGGTGAGGAAATTTTTCAAACACTACTAAAAAAAATCCCTTAGGGGCGATTTTTGAAACACCGCCTGTGAAATTCATGAAAATTTAAACTTTTAAGGGGTGTTTTTTAACAACTTCCTCTTAAATACTTAGAGATAGTGGTCAAAAGGTAGTCAGGGGAGACAATTATAGATAGTGGTGAAAAGGTAATGAAGGGAGACACTTCTAGATAGTGGTCAAGCATATGGCATGCATAACACCTCTCTTGTGCACACACACATGTCTAGATGAATCCCACCTTTGTCCTTTAGGATTGCCAATGAAATTTTTTCTCACCCACTTAAGGTAGCCTCATAGACACCTATAATCAAGTATTGAATACAAAACAGATACAACCCCCCTTACATAAATGTATGATCCAAATTCAACTTTCATGTCTCTAATAACTAGTAATTTTTATTCTAAAATCTAAAAATTAAAATTAAAAATTAAAAGAAAATAATGATTTTCTCACTATTAACAAAATTTCATTCTGGGTACTAGTAACAACTATCTTTGGAACCCACCAACTTTGACATAAAGTTCCATTTTTTATACAACAAATTAATTCCATAAAAAAGAAAGATAGGTGTAAAAACAATTTTATAACTTTTCCATTTCCCGCCATAATGTTGAAATTATTATTTATTATTTATGGTCTGTTGTCATTGTTTTGATTTTAATATCGGACTTTTAACTCTCAAATTATTAGGACCAGGGCAGCGAGACTCGATATCCCTCCCTCCCTGGTCTTTCAATACTGGACCAGGGCCATTCATTGCTATTAACGAAAATAAGCAGCCCCCAACGCCCCTTTTCATTTACTGTTCTCTTCCGCGTTCTCTTTGGCTTTCAACAACTAAATAGCGCCATGGATACCAAAAACTGGAGGAAGATACCAACAACTGGAGGAACGAGGATTCCAGATAGAAGATCGTCAATAATATGTACGACTCTGGACACCTAGCTTTTTGGTTTTTGTTCGTGTTTTTAATCCGGCTCATTGTGGATGTTCCTATTTCCATTTGGATTCATTGATTGATGATATTTTATGCCACTAGTCAATCCATGAGAATTTATGTTCCAGAGGAGTGGTTATGTTCCAGTCGAATTTAATA